>JAJKFI010000019.1:11360255-11374585 GCA_029204185.1 Lerista edwardsae | reverse complement strand
GGTCTCCAAGCCCCCAACTCTGCTACTATTTACACAAATACACAACACGATCCCTGGGTCGAGCAGCGGCCGGGAGGGCTGCGCAGAACGAGGCTGCTTACCGCTCCGCTGAGCACCTCGATGGGGCGAAGACTGGCGCTGGAGGCTCGCGAGGAGGGTCACGCGGGTGGTGGGGCGACCCTCCTTCAACTGCTAGATAGCCTGCCTTCTCCTCGCTGCGCGGGAAGCGCGATCTGGGGCTTCCCGCGCTTTTGCGCCTTTTTAGTGCCGGCCGGCGTTTGCAGCTCTAAAAATAGCATGGGAGGCGCGTGCTGGGGCCTCCCGGCTTGCCGGCTCCTCGTGTGCGCAGGGAGCGGTTAGAAATCCGACGCCACTCTCCCCTCCATTCTCGTGCCTGCCGCTCTGCTTGCTTCCTGCTGCCTGTCTCAAGGTGCAGCAGCCTCGCGCTGCTGCCAGAAGCACAGGCGCGATGGGGCGCGCGAGGCAGAAAAAAGCGGCGGCCAGGCTTGAGCCCAGTCGGGCTCGCGACGGGCTCCTCACTGCCCCTGAGCTGGCGTGGTGGCCAGCAATAGCCTAGGCACAGCTCAGGAGGCTGCAGAAGGAGCGCTGTAGCTGAAGATCCTGCTCTTCTGTCGGTTTTTTTTTTTTTTTTTTAAACTGAGACCATGCGACTGCTCTTCGCAAAAGGCTGAGCTGGTCTGGGAGGACAGGGGAGACGCCCCAGGAGGAGCCTGTTCAATTTGAGACCAGCACAGCCTTCCGAGGAGGGAGGGGCTTCCCAGTCGTCTGGAATGACACCCTTCCTCCTCCAGAGAACAAAAGTTTTCATGTTGTGGGAGGGCATTCTGCCTCCAGACCGGCCCTGCCTCTATAGGAATATGGTCAGGTTTTTGCTGAGCAATTGGGCTCAGCTATGTTTAAACCTTCTTTAGTCTCCTCTTTGTCTTTCCTCATCTTCTTTCTTTCTTCTTCTTCTTCCCCTCTCCAACTTGCTAGGAAGTGCTGAGCACTTCAAGGTGGGGAAATACTTGGTTGTTGACCAGCCACTGCAGGGGAGCTTGCTCGTACTAATGCACAAAGACAAGCATCCTCACTGCAACAGACAGACCACGCTGCAATGGACAACAGCGTGAGCAGGCACCTCGAGAGCTCCACCTCCCATTCAACAGATTGTAGGGTAGATCATCAAGCAGACTCACTGTTCCCCAGGAAGAACTAGTGGTGACAGGTGTTACCACTCCCATGTGCCAAGGCGGAGAACACCAAGCAGGCACAGCCCCACAGAAGCTGGAGCAAGCTGGACAAGCAGACCGCCACTGAGTGCTCCACTACTCGATCCCCCCTGAAACGCTGTAGGACCTGGCTGGGAGGCTCACCATGTCTTCAAAAAGTGGCAGCAGTGAAGTCGGGGGGGGGGGAGGAGAGATCCATCACTGCATTGAGGCAGAGAATGCCAGTCAGGGACAGCTCAATTGAACTGAAGTAGGTGAGGTGAGCGGGTCCCTATCCAAAGCACCGCCACCCACCCTGACAAGAGGAGAAAACATAGTCAACACCTCACAGAATTTGGAATTTCCTGAGAGAAGAGGTGCTTGACAGAGAGCAAAAAAAAAAAAAAAATGCAAGCTAGCCTTTTTTCCTTGCCTGTTTTCAGCATTTGGTGTGAAAACTGAGTATCTAACTATACACAAATATGCAAACCTCAGGGGACAAACTCACAAGCCAAGCAGGACAGCAACAAGGGCATCAGTATTTCATTTTTATCCCCTACTGCTAGTGTATTTTCTCTCTCACACATTTGTTTGCCCCACATTCACATATGTCTCATGCTTGCAGCCATCATGCTCTATTGCCCTCCACTCACCCCTGGCACATCTGCTCTCTCTATCCCTTCCTCACTGAGGCACATACTAGTTGCAGTGATAAGGACTGTCTCCTAAGGTTTACCTGTCTCTCAAGGTCCTCGTTTTTGCATGGAGTGAATCCACCTCCCATAAGGAACTGCCATTTCCAGCACATCTGTGACCCCACACCTCAATAGCTAGTGCTCCATCTGCAATGAACTCCAGAAACTCTTCCGTTACATTCACCACATAGTCCTGGGAAGTTGAAATATTTACTGCAGAAAACTTTAAAAAATATGCAACTTTTATCACTTCAATGATGAATTCATTTTAAATGGCATTGAGAAAAACAGATACAGATCCAGCCTAGTTATCCATGGATTTGGAACCCGCAGTTTTGACTAGCCAAGGTTCCAAATCCTCAGCTGGGCCTACTAAAGACCTCCATATGAGGTTCTGGTCACATCTCGGAGGCTTTCCGAAGCTTGGCCGCAGACAGCCTTTCCGGGCTTCAGAATGACACCCTGGAGATGTTTAAAGGCTACATCTGGTTTTTGCTGAAAACGAAAAGTACCTTTTAAATTGCTCCAGGTGGGATTCAGAAGCCCGGAGAGGCTGTTCGCAGCTTCTCCAAGCTTCAGTAAGCTTCATTTTATGTGCACCTTACTTGGGTTAATTCAACTACATGCACTCAAGGAAACCAAAACAAAGAAAAACAACTATTTAAATAGTGCCTACCCGCTATTTTAATGAGCATAAAGTTCTGTTTTCAGAAACTAAGGCAGTGTTCAGCCTTGAAATCGGGACCCCAATGGGGTCACAAAGCCTCAGTTGTGGGGATGTGGTAACTTACAGGAATGAAAAAGGTTGAAAACCACTGGACTAGAGCACCACCAGGTAAAGGGGAAGGCATCTGATGTATCTCTCCAGGTACCAGGAGATGGTGTCCCAATCTTGATCACATTCTCAGCAAGTGTGCTAAAATAGCATTTACTAGTGCCATGCTTCACAGTAACTTTTTCTGCCCTAATAAGAATATGTGGTCACAGTGAACAGTGTTGGTAAGGCGAAGAAAGGGGTGCCGGGGGATTGAGCAGATTGGGTCTCGGGAAGAGGGCAGGCTCAATGATGGGTCCCCAGTCTGATACATTACTTATTTGTTGGGATCAAGACATGAAAAAGGTTGAAGACCACTGGACTAGGGAATTTGCTAAGTTAGTCATTTCTGTTAACATTGTATCTTAACAGTGAATTATTCTTCATTCAAATCTATTTTCATCACAGCAAGTGTTTGGTCACACATTTTACTGGCAAAGATCTCCATGGAAGATGGGTCTAGGTGAATTGAAAAATTAGGTGATGAAGACAATTTGGATTTATTGGAGTTGCTCTTTAGGATTATTAGATTACTTTATTAAGAGCATATTATACCCACTGCCTGCATTTGCTTGATGTTGTGTTTTCATGGGAAAAGCCTCATTCTCAGATCAGCCAAGGGAATTGTCAGTTTGGAACTGACAATACTGAGGGTGCAATCCTAATCTCGCCGGAACAGCACAGACCAGCGGGCCTGTGCTGTACAGTGCAGGTTGGGACTGCGCTGGAGCCTCCATGGAGCAAGGGTATGTTTGTGCCCTTCTCCTGGGGTAGGCACCAGCCACACCTATTGGCTATTTGGATCTGCGCCCGCCTCCCTGCCCTGCCTCCACCCACCCCGTTCAGGAATGGGCTGTTAGTATTGGTTCATGTGAAATTGTTGCACGTCTGCAAGAGTGCGTTAAGAAAACAGAAGCTGTCATGATATCTCTATCCCTCTGTGTAGGGTTTAAATGTTTATATACAGCATATACTCAAATATATTTTCACTGCATCCTAAATAAACAAAAAATAATTACCCTACAATGAGAGAAAGTCACTGTAAACTGGGGATCCTTGCTTATAGGTGAAGCCATATCCGGATCTACAACTGGTGCTGCAACAGTTGATTCACATTGATCCCAGAAGGTGTATTGACAAAATACAAAATTTGAGAGATTTAGTGGGAGCCCTGTTGCTTCTTTAATTTTTACCTGGAAAACAATAAAAATTTTCAACATACTGACAGACATATCAGGACATCCACATCAAAACAGTGCATTCAGCTGCAAAACAGAAGACTGAGTTTCAGGTGGGATTTGAGCCTTTCTGCAGATATAGGCTTTGCTTTGAATATTGATGGACTGAATCAGGGAACAAATACGTCATATAATGCTATTTTATGACTAAGTATACACAACTCTCAAAAGTAATTATCTCAAATGATATATGTAGTATATTTAAAATACACGTCAAAGCAACTTCTACTGATTCAGAAATAAGTCATAATAGTCACCATGAAGGCAGTATATACAGCAAATCATTAAGCTACAATTCTTAATTGGGATTTTTTTTTTAAATGACTAAATTGGTCAACTTTACTTACTGATTAAGCAAAAGCCTTTCTTAAAATTGTTAACCAATATCAGCAGTCTCCAAAAACAGGAATTTTCCTTACCTGTGAATTAATACTCCTGGTAGAGGAAAAGAGTGCATTCTGAACCGATTGGGAATGCCCCATGTACTAGCTTGAGGTAGCGTCAGCTGATCAACAAAGTCTCCTAGCTGATTGTTAGCTCCAGTTTGGACCTACCTTGCAAGAGTTAGGAAATCACCCCTTTTCCCATACCAGGGAAATGGAGACCGCTGTGCAATGAAAAAGCCCTCCCTGTCCTGAGCAGTGCTTACTGTTCCACTCACTGTCGCTTCTGTCTCCACCCAACCCCGATCAGTGCATTGGGATGCTCTAGGCAGTTGTGTCTATTGCCCATCATTCCAGTAGACTTTGCAGCAGGATTTCTGGGCAGGATTTCTGGACAGCCCAGTTGGTTCCTATGAACTAATCAGGGGGAAACAGAGGCAGCAGCACAGTGGAATAAGCACTGCTCACAGAGAGGATTACTTTTACCAAATGCCCGCAGGCTGTAGTTTGCTGAGCCCTGACCAAGATGGCTTTATTGTACAAATAGGCGCTCATTAAAAACTGAACTCTCTGAAGGTATATGGTTAACCCAACTGAAAGTTGTTCCAGTGACAGCAGCATCCAGGAAATCTAAATGGTTCAACTTATTTTATTGCTAAAATATTTGTTCTTGCCAAGTATTAATGAATAAATGGCATTGCACTAACCCGGCAGGTGAGTTTTTTAGGCCTGTGAATAACTTCACCATTGTTGTCTATGATTTCCAAACTTCCACTTTCACTGGAGTTTTCAGAAGAGTCATCTCCTTCTATACGTTCTGGGACAACACCAGTGACACGCATCACTTCAACGTGCAGACGTCCTGCAACCTACAGTATAAAGATTCAAAGACATTATGGAACTACAAACTGTCACCTCCTCCATACATGACTGTATCTTCACAGACATCAACAGAAGAACATTTAGCTTTCAGCCTCCTTTTTTTCATTGGCCATCAATTTGTTATGTTCCCCTTTCCTTGAAAATACAGACTTTGCCTCTCTCTGGTCCCCAGGGCTAAGAGAAGTTGCAATCACAAGGACAATTGCAAATAAAAAAGGTGTAGTGCATACACCAAATGGCAACACCACACAATTCCTTCCTCTAATGCACAAGAATAGTTTATTTTAAAAGCTTTGCTGTTACAAGCACAATACAATATCAGGAATTTAACCTTACCTCCCCCTGCTGGCTAATTATAGGCACTGCATACTGAAGTTTAACATCACAGAAAAGGCACTCCAAAAAAACATTTGCTACACCAATTAAATTATGATTTTCTTGGGCTTCATAGAAAGGATCACCTCTTTTACCAGTAAGTCTTTTCATCTATTAAAAAAAATATAATTTTATCTTCAAAAACATGTTTAGTAAGTCTGCATTAAACAATGCCATTTAAACAATGCTGTGCATTAAGCAATGAACTACATCCTATTATGTCATATATTTAATCTCTAAATTCATCAACATAAAATGTCTAAACAAAATAGGTAAGATACAGGCAGCAGAATTTACTCTGAGCATTAGGGCAGACGGCCATTATGAAGAGTTGTTATAAAGAACACAGAAAGATGCTAAACCTCTGAGCATCTCAACTTTACAAGTGCATTACAAATGTTGAAAATCAACAGTCACAAGGACCAGAAGCATTTTCCTCTTTCAAAGAAAAGGAATCAAGACTTTCAGGAATCTTCGTTCTGTTTCACATACACCACTTCTCATTCTTATGAAATTCTTATATGAGCAAAATAGCAACGTAATATACTTGCTTCTGATGAGAATGATACATGTAACATTGGGGTAGTTAGGTGATAGCTGAAACCTGAATTTGAAACATATCAACATTGCATCCTGCTGTTTTAAAAGTGACAGATTATGGTAAAACCTAAATAACCCCACATGGTGAGCCAAGTATTTACAAACATTTGCATAATATTTCTGTTACAGACATTGTTTTGTTTAAATAGTTGAACATACACCTGATTCTCTGCAAACATAAATAAAGAGAGCAATTCAAATAAATACCAATTCAAAATCTGACATATATCAAAACATAAACCTGCATAAAACAAAAGGGATTAATAGACCCTGATTCATAGACCTGGCTTGTCACAAGAGTGACATCCGGCCATCAGAAGCATGCTCATGTGCTTCTCAGAACTGTATCATCTATTAGGCTGAAGCCTAGGGGCCCCCAGGGACTAAGCGCCATCAATTTGAAATTGTCACCTGCACCCTAACCCACCCTGATTTTAAGTATTTATATACTGCCTTTCTCTGCTTTTGCACAAACTTTTAACATAAGCAGGCAAATCTAAACCACCATTTTTCAATGGGGTTTTTACAATATTGTTCTGTGAGAGGAACTCACAGAACCATCAATTCACCAGATGTTTTCCTTCACAGTGACGGGAATCACATGGGCGACTCTTTCAGCCCGACCACTGAGGCATCACATTGCAGACCACCTGAGCTACAAGTGATGCCTTAGCAGAAGTGGCATGGCTAAAAGGGTGGCCTGCATGATAATGGGGGTCCCCCAGCATGATACTTATGAAATGAGCATGATATATGAAACAGGTTTGACACCCTTGGTAGATGCTAATCTGAACCAGGTAACATATAGTTGTTCTCTAATACTCATATAGGCATTAAATTTCAAATAACTGATTAAGAAGATCATACAACTGCATGTGGCAATGCTGTGGATCTCCTGTGAGGCATGATGTAGCTCTTGCCATGGGCACCATTTTGCTATGGACACCGGATTTGCTGCAGATTGCATCATAGCCTAGGGAAGATCCACCTCTGGAAGCAGAATGTTTAGCAGGGCTGGGTAGAGGGAAGCAACAGGAACACCTGTCACCTGGGTAGCCAGGGAGGCGCCTGCTGTCTGGCTCTGTGGCCCTGCTTGGGCAAAAGTACCCAAGCAGCAGACACAAGAAGCTGCCTGCCCCCTGGCTTCCCCTTGCCATTCCTTGTGGCCACCGCTTGGGAAGAACTGCCTGAGCAGTGGGTGCGAGAAGCAGCGTGCCCCCCCAGCTTCCCGAATTGGGAAATCAGGGAGGCACATGGCTTCTTGTTGCTCCTCGCAGTCACCACTCAGGAAAAATTGCCCAAGTGGCCACCGTGAGAAGCCTCGCCCCCCGTCCCCGACATTGTGACATTAAGACGTGGTATGCCCAGAGCATGATTAAGCCCCGGTATGCCTCTGCACTGGGAAGAAACATTTTGGTAATTCAGGTTCAGTACCTCATGGCTTCTCTCCTTCCATTCTTGATAGAGATCTCTCATGTCAATTAATTTGTTCTCTAGTTTCTCAATTGTCCACACCTGAGTACTTTTTCTTTTTCTTCTCACTTGAATAGCTGGTTCACTTACGATTGCCCCTCTCTGAATAAAGGAAAGACAAATAAAAATACAATCTATATCAAAAGATTGCATTCTTCATTTATATTCTCAAGCAATTCTAGAATACACATAACATAGTACTCTTTCTGTACTCCACCCCACTCTTCTCTGTCTTCAAATATTCATATGAAAGAATTCCATTAGGCAGCTTCTATTGTCCTCCTAGTCTTGAAGCCCCCAGGTGTGGGACCAGCCCTTTTCAAGCAGCCAGAAAGGAAGGGGAGGGGCTAGGTAAGAATACATAGCAGCACACTCTAGTGAGTGCCTTCATGAGCAGTGAGTGCTGTCCACAACGAAGTGCAGCGTCTGCGACAAAGTGCCTGGTGAGACACGCAAGTTTAGCATCTGGGCGAGTTCAGCAGCAGGGCAAGGAAGCCAGGGCCCCAGACTCTTTAAGAATGTTAGAACTTAAGAACAAACATAGCCATGCAGTCAGTCAGCCAGCAGGTGGGTGGGGGCTATCCAGTGTTTTGCACAGAGTGCCACATGTATGATTATATGCCTCTGGGGCATAGGTCGTGGGTATGTCCACGGTGCAAGGAGCTCCAGGAACTCAGGAAACGGGTCTGCTCCCTAGAGGCCTTGGTTGCGGACCTGGAAAAGCAGAGGGAGGCAGAGAGGGACCACAGTGAGACTTCTGGGGACTTGCAGGCTTCGTCCCACCCTCAGAGAGGCAGCTCATCAGCTGCCGGGAAAAGAAGTCTCAGGGCTGGAGGACAGCAGCCTGGAACAGAGGGAAACAGTCCCCCAGTGCGGAACCCTTCTTCCAGTGATGAGCCCACATCCAGTTGCACTACGGATGCTCCTCAGTGGGAGGTGGGCTCTTGTAGTGGGTGACTCTATAGTTAGGAACATAGAGAGGGGGGGTCAGTGATGGATGTGAGGATTGCATGGTGACTTGCCTTCCTGGTGTGAAGGTTGTGGACATTACATCTCGTCTAGATAGGCTGGTAGAGAGTGCTGGAGAGGAGGTAGCGGTTGTGGTCCATGTTGGCATCAATGACATGGGGAAATGTAGCCCGGAGGTCCTGGAAGCTAAATTTAAGTTGCTAGGCAGGAAGCTGAAGGCTGGGACCCCTAAGGTAGCATTCTCAGAAGTGCTACCTGTTCCATGCGCAGGGCCAGCTAGGCAGGCGGAGCTCAGGGGTCTCAATGCATGGATGAGACGGTGGTGTCGGGAGGAGGGGTTTAGATTTGTTAGGCACTGGGGAACTTTCTGGGACAAGCCAGGCCTGTACAAGAGGGACGTGCTTCACCTGAACCAGAATGGAACCAGACTGCTGGCACATAACCTTAAAAAGGTGGCAGAGCAGCTTTTAAACTGACTCCTGGGAGAAAGCCGAAAGGAGCCAAGCGGCGTCCGGTTCGGAATACCTCATGCCTATGGAAGGAGAGGGTGGAGGAGTACTACAGAGTAATGTCGGAGTACAAAATAGGCCTGCAAGCGGGAGAGTAAGTGACAGTTGGTCCAGTACAAAAAGAGGCAGGGTGAATGGATCAAATAAGGGTCCCTACTTAGGGAACCCCCTGTATAGATGTTATTATGCAAATGCCTGAAGTCTCCGAGCAAAGATGGGGGAACTGGAATGTTTGGTGGCTAGAGAAAACATTGATATAGTGGGCATAACAGAAAGCTAGTGGAATGCAGCGAACCAGTGGGATACCGCAATCCCAGGCTATAAACTATACAGGAGGGACAGGGAAAGGCGTGTTGGCAGTGGGGTGGCCATCTATGTCAGAGAAGGGATAGAATCCAGCAGAGTAGAAATTGAAGGTGGGCCCGACTCCACTATAAAGTCACTGTGGGTTAAACTACCAGGTCAAAAAAGCTATGTAATAGTGGGAGTGTGCTATCGTCCTCTGGATCAAAAACTTGAAGGGGACCTTGAAATGAGGAAATAAATCAGGGGGGTGACCAAGAAAGACAGGGTTGTAATCATGGGGAACTTCAATTATCCTCATATCGACTGGGTCAACTAGTGCTCTGGTCTAGAAAGAGAGACCGGATTCCTTGACGTGCTGAATGTCTGTGCCAGAGCAGCTAGTCATGGAACCCACCAGAGGACAGGCGACTCTGGATTTAATATTGAGTGATAATTGGGACCTAGTTAGGGATGTCAATGTTACTGAGCCATTGGGGAACAGTGACCATGCTGTGATTGGTTTTGCCATGCATGTCCAGGAAAAAGGGCAGAGCAAATCTGACACAAACCCCCTCAACTTTCGAAGGGCAGATTTCCCTCAAATGAGGAGGCTAGTTAGAAAGAAATTGAAAGCGAAGGTAAAAAGACTCCAGTCCCTTCAGGCTGTGTGGAGGCTGTTTAAAATAACAGTAGTAGAGGCCCAGAAGAAGTGGGCCACAAAGAAAGAAGGGTTCGACCAGGTCCAGGAGGGTGCCTGCATGGTTGACGAATAAAATAAGAGAGGCCATAAAGAACAAGGAAGCTTCCTTCCAGAAATGGAAGTCTTGCCCAAATGATGAGAATAAAAAAGAACATAAACTCCAGCAAAAGACATGTAAGAGGGTGATACAGGAGACCAAGAAAGACTTTGAGGAACACATGGCCAGAAACATAAAGGGGAACAAAAAAGCTTCTTCAAATATGTTAGAAGCAGGAAACCTGCCAGAGAGGCGATCAGCCCACCGGGAGGGAGGGAGGGAGGAGATAAAAGGGGAACTGGAAATTGCAGATAAATGAATTCATTGCATCCGTCTTCACAGCAGAAGACCTTGGGCAGATATCACTGCCTGAACGGCCTCTCCTACCTAAGGATTTAAGTAAGATAATGGTTACTAAAGAAGATGTTTTAGATCAAATTGATAAATTATATATAAATAAGTCACCAGGCCCAGATGGCATCCAGCCAAGAGTTATCAAGGAATTAAAGAACGAAGTTGTCGACCTCTTAACTAGAGTATGCAACTTGTCCCTTCAAACAGCCATGGTGCCAAAGGATTGGAGGATAGCCAATATCACACACCAATCTTTAAAAAAGGGAGGACCCTGGAAACAGGTCAGTCAGCCTAACGTCTGTTCCAGGTAAGGTGGTGGAAAGCCTCATCAAAGATAAAATCCTAAAACACATAGAGGAACAAGTGTTGCTGAAAGAAAGTCAGCATGGCTTCTGTAAGGGTAAGTCTTGCCTCACAAACCTTTTAGAATTCTTTGAAAAGGTCAACAGGCAAGTGGATGAATCTGTGGATATCATATACCTGGATTTTCAGAAGGCATTTGACACAGTTCCCCACTAAAGGCTGCTGAGGAAACTTCACAGTCAGGAAATAAGAGGGCAGGTCCTCTTATGGATTCAGAATTGGTTGAGGGCCAGGAAACAGAGAGTGGGGGTCAATGGGCAATTTTCACAATGGAGAGAGGTGAAAAGTAGAGTGCCCCATGGATCTGTCTTGGGACTGGTGCTTTTCAATTTGTTCATAAATGACCTGGAGACTGGCATAAGTAGCGAAGTGGCCAAGTTTGTGGATGACACAAATCATTTCCGAATGGTGAAAACCAGAAGGGATTGTGAAGCATTCCAGCAGGACCTCTCCATGTTGGGGGAATGGGCAGCCAAATGGCAGATGCGTTTCAACATAGTGATGCACATTGGGGCAAAAAACCAATGGGCTAATCTTCACCTATAGGCTAATGGGTTCTGAGCTGTCTGTGACAGCTCAGGAGAGAGATCCTGGGATGTTGGTGGACAACTCGATGAAGGTGTCAACCCAGTGTGCGGCAGCAATTAAGAAGGCCAATTCCATGCTTGGAGTAATTAAAAAAGGGATTGAGAATAAAACAGCCAATATTATTATGCCATTGTACAAATCGATGGTAAGGCCACATCTAGAGTATTGCGTACAGTTCTGGTCACCACATCTCAAAAAGGACATAGTGGAGCTGGAAAAGGTGCAGAAGAGAGCAACAAAAATGATTACAGGGCTGGGGCACCTCCCTTATGAAGAAAGACTGCAGAGTTTGGGGCTCTTCAGTCTGGGAAAAAAGGCACCTGAGGGGAGACATGATTGAGACATAAAATTATGCACGAAAGAGATAGAGTCAATAGAGGGATGTTCTTTTTCCTCTCTCACAATACCAGAACCAGGGGACATCCACTGAAATTGAGATACAGGAAGCTGGACTAGATGGGCCTTTGGCCTGATCCAGTGGGGCTCTTCTTATGTTCTTATGAATTTACCTAAGCATGCTAGCTTTCTTTGTTTCAGGGAGCTGCTGAAGGTACCTTTATTCAAATATATGATACCCCATTAGCTGCTGGTCTGTGAAAAAAGTATATTTGTTGTACATTTGAATTAACATTTTAAAAAAATGGGCAACCCAATTCTAACTTGCATTGAAGTAGGCAGGCCACCTGGCCTTCGCTGCATCCTATGCAGGTTAGGCAGTGGCTGGAGTTCACCTCAGGATAAGGGGATATTTTCCCCTTACCCCAGGGAAGGCCCCGGCCAGTCCTATGGGGCTGCTCAGATCTGCACCAACAAAATCACTGGCACAAATCCGAGCGGTTGGATTGGGCCTGCCTGGCCTGGGGGTTAGGATCCAGCCTTATGGATGAGCCCATCAACTCTTTGCCCTCCCTCCACACTCTATTCTGCCCTGTTTCATCTTCCCCAAGGTTTGCAATTGCAAAATCAGAAGAGGGATGCAATTGCATTTTTAACCTATTCTGAGGCTTGGGGAACCCTGCAGTGTCTGGTGGTGGTGGTTCCACAGGGCTCCCCACACACCCTGTGTGTGCTGCAAGGGATAAAGTATGGGAAGACCCCTTTTGGCCAGAGAAGCAGCGTGATCATGCCGATTGCATTGCTGCCTTCCCCCTCTCCCCACCCCTTAAAGGGGCATGAGTCAGTGCTTTCCCAGGGTGGTTGGTTGTGACCCACCACTTTGAGAAGCACTGCTCTAGAGCAGCAGTCTCCAAACTGGAGGCCACTGCATGCCCAGAAAGGCTTCCCTGGTGCAAACATAGCATTCCATTTGCACTGGGGAGTCTTCTTACCTTGCTGTCATGAGTCCTGAAACTTAGCCACGGCCAGCCACTTCTGGGTTCTGGCACCCCAGCATGCCTTGTGCCCAGATTTCTGGACAGACGTGGCTGGCTGGGGCACAGTTTCAGGGCCTATGGTAGTGAGGTAAGAAGGCTCCCCTGCGGAATGGAATGCTATGTTCACATGGGGGAGGGATTTGAAAGGGCACCGGATCTGGCCCATGGAACAAAGTCTGAAGAACCCTGCTCCAGAGAAACTCTCTTGAGCAGGTGTGTACAGAAGCCCGTGCGCGCCCCCGGCAGTGCTGAAACCACGTGCCCTGGTGGCTCTGGAACCACGCGCCCCCGATGTCACCCCGCCCCCGTGCGTCACCAGACACACCTCCCTTACCCCGGAAACGCTCCATTTCGGAGCATAAGGGACCGGGGCAGGCAGGGGGCCGAAAGTTGCACGGTCCCGCCCAGACTGCGCGCAATGGCGCCCTGCCGCTGCCCGGCGCCCCAGGGCTCGTGCCCCCCCACGCCATAGGCTAGATTCGCCTCTGTTCTTGAGCTGCTATCATTGGGGCACAATCGACTACAACTGCATGGGATACAGAACAAGGGTTGTAAAGGGAAGAAGAAATGGAAACTGATTGAAGTTTCTGTTCCAATAATGATTTCAGAGTATTTCCTAATCTCCCAGTCCACTACACTGCATTCTGTGTCACTGCTGAGTGTTTCCTGAAATTCAGCGGTCATGTTTTGGAGGGCTCAGCTTCAGTATAGAGGGAGTGCTCTAGTGCTCATTGCTCACATGCTACTTTGGATTAAAATCATCTATCATTTAAATGGAAATTAGCATCCTCATTATAAAACTAAAAAACATCACACCTGTCAGAGCGACACAAGCAGACAGTATAAGTATGAATGAATATAGTATGCATGTAAGTGTACAAGCTTTCTGAAACAGAAAAATTAGAAAATAAAAATTTATTCTGTGTTTACAGATTTTCTCCCTTTCTCTCATAAACGCTCACAGAAATGTCACATTCTATTTCTAGACTCAGATGACATTACATGATAGTAGAACTTGTGCTAAAAAAGTTTCAATGTTCCCATTTTCTTACCTTTCTATTGGCACTCAGGTTAGCAGCAGGTATCTGCAATGTCACTTGATAATCTGTTAGTTTGCTCATTTCTTCAGCTAAGAAGTTTGCCTCCCTCACTAGTGTATTGGCTTTAACTATCTGCTCTCTTAGTTTAGCCAGGCTCTGTCGAAATAACTCATCCCTGAGTGGGGAGAGGGAGAAACATGGAAAAGGAAAAAAAAGGAAAAGTTTATTTTATTCAGGAGATTTGTCAAGTTCTTGGAATGAGAACTCAGTTAAAAAAAGAAGTCAGTCATAAATTTACAGTTTTGATAGTCTAACAATATTTAGGCTCACAAGATTTCAATAAAGGACTACAACAGTAGTTACAGGTCAAAGAATGCTTCCTGTTTTACACACACACACACACACACACACACACACACACACACACACACACACACACAC
>JAJKFI010000019.1:11327361-11360245 GCA_029204185.1 Lerista edwardsae | reverse complement strand
CACACACACACACACACACACACACACACACACACACACACACACACCCCACAACTGTTTTCACATATCTTCCATATTATATGGTCGGAATTTTTTTTTATGCAAACTGCTTTGTGAACTACTATTGAAAAATGTTTTTTATTATATTGATACCCATCCATACTGCATATAATTTATTTTTTTTAACCAGTTGATAACATTTTTCTGACTGTGTGAAATATACGGTTTCAAAAGAGTTACATTCTAATATCACTAACAATACAGACTGAAAAGAGTGAGTGTTCCTGGGCAGATTCTCAGATTTCTCCATAAGCCATATTCTGTCTTGACTACTTATAGTTTATATTATGAGTATATGCTAAACATAGTTAGACTTCTGGATAACGTAAACACTAGCAGAGTTCAGCGGATGTCCCAGCTCACAAGCAAATTGTTTTCTGGCAAAAGACCACAATAACAAACGAGGCGTGGTACTTAGAAGTTAAGGCTTGTGTTAGCAGATAAATTCCGCAGAGGATAAAGCAGGTAGCATAAGGCAGTTAAAACAGTCCACGTCAGTAGATATATACATGTAGATAACAGCAGCAGCCTTAGTTGGTATTAGGCAAGAATAAGCAGTTCTAACAGCTTCTTAAAAGACAGGTACACAGTTCCATAACTTACTGAAGTACATAAGTAAGTTCACTTCTCACACAGAGAGTTCTCCTCACTTCCTGATACTAGACAACGTGGGAGGAAATAAAGGTAGTAGAGAGACTAGAGTAGAGAGAAAGAGTGGTGAATGGCCCCACAATGTACTGCTTATATCCCACTTTAAAAGCAATCAGCTTCAGGTGAGTATAGCCCACATGTCAAAGAGCACATACCGACAGCCTACAGGTGAGATACATTACTACAAGTAATTGCTCTCTTAGCCAAATTCCTTAAGCTACAAAAATTCCTTTAGGCTTGTAATGGCACTGCAACCTGACAGTTTAAGCACCAACATTTCTCACCTCTCTTCTGACCAGAGATTCATTTTCTGCTGAGCATTCTGGGCAGCTTCCGAAAGCCTGTCACTACAATGCTGATATCGTCTTTCTGGAGAGAGCTGCTGCCGAAGCTGCTCCAGCTCACGTTCATACATCAGCCGCTGTTCCTCTAAAGCACTACGTTTCTCCTCCAAGTATTGCTTTTCCAAAACCTGAACTGCATTTTGTACTGGATCTAGGAGATAGACAGGAAGCCATCACTTCTTATAATTCATCACCACAACACTACCATTAATACTAATGTGATAGATAAAATACGCTGTGCTATTTCTTAATTCAGGTAAGCAATCACTCCACAGCTACAATGATCCAAAGGAAAAAAAGTTACAATGCATTGTTTTGTTTTAGATAAACTAGCTAGTTAAAAGTGCCTCTGGTTTAGACTGAGAGGAAGGGAGAGGTGGAACACCTAGGAGAGAGAAAGAGATTGGTACCCTGCCTTCCTCTACAGGTAGACGTGCCTCTGGTTTGGCCATCAGCCCTCTTCGGGTTGGAGGAATGCAAGAAACCAAGGGGAATGTGATGGTGGCACAATAAAGTTCCACCTTGTCCAGGGTTAATAGTCCCTGCCCTTGTGGACTATCTCACGTTCTGGAGCATGAGCATTTACCCAGGTTGATCCATGCGAATAGACCCACTCCCAGCAGTTACTACAGGCAAAGGGTCTCATGATGGCTCTCTGCAGCTGGGGATGGAAGTGACAAGGCAAACGAGGTGGCAGTAGTAACAACAGTTCAGGAGAGCCTTCACTTGGCTCAGATTGAACTAATACTGCTTCTTTTGGACTATGTCATCTTCCAGGTGGCAGAAGACAGAATGAATGTCAACAAACTGAAGTTAAATCTGGACATGACAGAGGTGTTTTTTGGGCTACAGATGCAAGTATTGGACTATGAAGAGGCTTGCACTGCAGGAGGAAGTGTGCAGTCTGAGGGTGCAATCATAAACTGAATTAGGCCGGCATAAACTAAACCAGCAAAGTTTGGCCAGCACAAGGGACACCATAAAGTATGT
This sequence comes from Lerista edwardsae, assembly GCA_029204185.1. Classification (NCBI taxonomy): domain Eukaryota; kingdom Metazoa; phylum Chordata; class Lepidosauria; order Squamata; family Scincidae; genus Lerista; species Lerista edwardsae. The sequence continues at coordinate 11,358,200 of JAJKFI010000019.1, read as the reverse complement.
TTGGACCACTCTCGGAGTCAGAGAGGCCAGCACACAGACATGAGCCATCCTCCCTGACTCAGAGAGTAGTCAAAAAATGTTTTATGGTGGCCCTCGTGCTGGCCAAATTTTGCTGTCTTAATTTATGCTAGCCTAATTCCAGTTTAGGATTACGCTCTATGTGTCCTCTTGGATAGACAGGCACTTTGGGTAAGGGGGCTTTTGCTTAGCTTCGACTGGTGTGTTGACTGCAATCTTACCTCAGTCAGGCAGACCTGACCACATCCTGACCACAGGGGCAGCACAATTATGCAGTGTGCTTAGTGCTGACGTGGGGATGCTGATCTGCACCCCCACATCAGTGCTTAAGCAACAGGACTGGTGCTGCAGGCAGCACCAGCCCTGCTGTGCCAACGCTGAGCCTCTCTCGCACTGATTGAAGCTGGTTGGCACGAGGGAGGTTCTGTGCCGAGGCGGCACAGCAACTGAAGAGAGGGAGGGAGGCAGGGGGCGGGACTTGGGCAGGCTTGGGAGGTGGCCATACAGCCAAAACCTAAGGCCATCCGCGAGGCCGTGCAGCCCTGATTTGGGCCGCACGGTTTCCTTGGATCTGCGCCCACTCTTTAGTGGGCTCCCTTGCCGTGGGGAGGCTCTAGCCTCACCTGTAATGCGCTAGGATATGGCGTTGGCCAGCTGGCCTCACCATTCCAGCACAGTACAGGACTGCGCCCTCAGTGAAATCTAGATAACTGCAATGCACTCTACACGGTGCTGTTCTTAAAGATTTTCTAGGGACTGCAATTAGTATCAAACACAGTGGCCCATGAGCTCATGGGGACTTGGCCGTTTAACTGGGTTGTGTCACTACTCCTACAGCTGCCAGTTTGTTTCGGGACACTATTCAAAGTGCTGCTGATGACAAGCGTTTATAGCTTGAGATCAGGGTACCTTTTCCTGTAGCCCATTCCCAAATAACCTAGTGGAGTCCTCCTACATGTGCCACTGCTACCAGAAGCACAATTGAAAGTAACACGATTGAACCCAAAAGGGGAGGGCCTTCTTTGTGCCAGCACAACAGCTTTGGAACACCATTCCAACACAACTAAGGATGTTGCTCCATGCTATTTTATTGTTATCTTAACTATATTTTTTCTTGAATTTTATGTATTTAATATATTTTTACCCTGTCTTTCTTCCAAGGCAACCAACAATAATAAACATAATAAAACAATATAAATTATATATCATTAAAACAATAAATGTATACTAAAACAACCCATCACATACAAATACCAGCATAATATAGACTCAATAAAAAAAATCAGGGATCTTCAAATAAAAACTGAGCAACACCAAGCCCCATAAAGTATAAAAAGCAGACCATCTCAGAAAATGCCATAAAAATTCATAGTCACAATAAAATATCAAGCAACATTAAAACAAAAAAAAATATCCATTCCAAGAACACAGAACAATATGTCCCTCAGGAAACATTGAAACAAAATAAAACCTGCAGAAGCATCTGGAGGCTACTGCTAGTTTTTGGATGCAAACAGGAAGTAGTTTTCTGAAAAGCAGAAGTAGCTTTCAGAGGCTTCTGCAGGCCATTCTGATGCGCAGGGAGGCCTGGTGCAACCCAGAGGAGACTTTTGGGGCCTCATAAAGACACCACCAACACCAAGGTAAAGAGTTTCAACTGTTTTACAGGAAACTGACGGACCGTCATAGGGGCAGTCTGTTGATGGTTGGAATGTCGCTAAGTGACATACACCTGTAGAACTGAACCATTAGGTAATGCCTGAAGCCCAACTGAAAAGAATCCAGATACTCACTTTTATTGTATTTTAATTATTGGGAGCCACCTAAGACATCTTATTTTTTAAGATAAGGGGGAGGATACATTTTTAAATAATTTACAGGGTCCCCTACAGAGGCAGAGCTAGAAAGGGTTTAGAAAATTCAAGAATTTATATATACATTTCTTACAAGAGAACAGATTAACAGAAGGGCTCTAGACCAGTGGTTCTCAAAATTTTAAGCACCGGAATCCACCTTTTAGAATGACAAGGTGTCCGGGACCCACCAGAAGTGATGTCATGACCCGAAGTGCTGTCATTGTGACACAAGAGCCTCCCTGAGAATGCAGCAATAAATTGGGTTATTTTTTAGCCATTTTCCAATAGCAAAGTGAATCAGAAAAAAAGTCTATTTACAACCTTGACACAAGCAAAACAGCCACACAGCCCTTCACTTTCCAGCATCCCATCTTCCCATATTTTCAATATGGCTGCTCTAGGTGCTTCACGACCCACCTGAAATTGGCTTGTGACCCATTAGTAGGTCCCGATCCACAGTTTGGGAACCATTGGTCTAGACACGTGTGCTCTTGTTTATCATTTTCAGAGTCTCTGAGCAATCATTTTCTTACCATTGCTATTGAGTGTTTTCATTATAACTTCCATCTGTGCAAATTCATAGTTATAGTCTGGTTCTGAAGAAGCTTCACTAGCTGCATCCAGATCATGCTCTGTTAACAGCGTTTCTTTTTCCGAGTCTTTCAACCAATCACGTCGCTTTCTCTTAGGTAAATTGATTCTATTTAAAAGTTAAGATAATACTTATTAAAATTTGTGGCAAATTCTGAAGCATGTATAAGATTTTCTCTTTTTGCCCCCATGAACAAAGTCTCTGTTTCTGTGGATTCTGAGGTTGAGATTATTACATACTGGCGGAATCATGGCCAGAGTGAAAAGAAATGCAGGCTTATTCCAAAACAAATAAAGCTATAAACAACACATTGTAGTTCCTGAAAATTGCTCTGAGAGTAATGTGTGTGTGTATCCAACACAGTGTACCTCACTTGCTCAGTACTCTCCTTTGTGGCTGCTAGTGGGCTCTATCCTGACAGAAGTTGAAATAAGGACATCATTGCTTAGCACACATTACCCAGAAGACGGTGACAGCTGAGCGGTTGTCAGAAATCTAACAGCGCAATCCTGAGTTGTTCTACAGCTGCGGCAGCAGAGGTAGCCAAGTGGCTACAGCTGCATCCATCCAGTGCCAGGCTGGCACCAGAGGGGATGTTTGTGCACCAGAGGGGTACACCAGAGGGGTAACAGTACAGTGTGGGCGTTGGGTCTATTCGCCTCTGTGTAGGGCCACGCAGCCCTACACAGAGGTCAGCATCCGGCAGCAAAAGTCGATGTCCGTCCCACGCTTCTCCACCCCTCCCCTGCCTAAGAATACCCACTTGCCTCACCCCAAAAGGCTGCAATGCTGATGACTGGTATACTCATTGCTTGCTGACTTGTGGCCCCACTTGTGGAAGGCGAGGGACTGGTGTTGGCCAGGTAGTCGCCCAGCACCAGAGGTAATGGCTTACCTCCAGCCCTGGAGGTGCTAAGCCCATTAGGATTAGGCCCTAAGACAGAAATCTAGCCAAATGCAAGGAAGACAAAAAGGCAGAGACAGAAGCAAGTGAAGAATGAAGGAGGCAAAAACATGGAGGAAAGGAAAGTGAGAATTAGCAAAGAAAGAGAAGCAAGCAAGCCAAACTGAAAGAAGAGGTAAAAAGAGCTAGAGAGAGCCTGCCCCCAAAGGGGGAAAGAGTAGGAAAAGGTGGGAAGAGACAACAAAACCAGACGCTGCGGGGGAGGATAGGAAGAAGAGACAAAAGAAAACTCTCCCTTGGCTGACAAGCCTCTAGTTGGTACAGCCCCTTAACATTTACCAGCCAGCATCCGATTGAGGCAAGCTGTGCTTGGGAGCAAGAAATGCCAAAGGCATAAATTAATTCTTCTGCAGGAGAAGGAAGGCAGCTGAAAACTTTCCCTGGATAAAAGGGAATGCCAGGAAATAAAACCATAAATCTCCTGTTATGTGTCTAACTTCAGCGGCGGAGGCAACTGGAATAGGTTTGAACAACTGAAGAACAGGTGCAGACCAGACTCTGATGAAAAGTCAAATCAAGCCCACCTCAGAGCTTTTCTTTTCTTAGGCAAGAAAATTTATGATTTATTGCGTGTTAGAATTTGATCTGACAGTCAAAAGAAATGGTTCCCAAACTGTGGGTCTTGAGCCAATTTCAGGTGGGTCACGAAGCACCTAGAGCAGCCATAATAAAAATATGGGAAGATGGGACACTGGAATGAGGGAGGGCTGGGTGGTTGTTTGTTGTTTCACTTTGCTATTGGAAACTGGCTGAGAAATAACCAACTTACAACCTTCCCTTGCACCGGGGAGGCTCCAGCTGCCTCCTAAATGGCGCTGGATACAGCGGAGGCCTGCCAGCCTGCCTGTGCCGGCTCTAGGATTGCGCCCTCAGTCTCACTGCTCCATTTTGAGTTAAGAAAACTCATTTGTGTTACATAAACAAAATGCTACTTTTCGTTACGTACTACAGTTGTATTTTTGTTTTTGACTTTTTTGGCCATAATGTTTGATAGAACTAAGATATTACACTCCGGTTTGCTTCATTGAATTCCACATGAAATTCCTCATCAAATACATGATGGCATTATTCCTTAAAACCACAATTTTGGTCCCTAGTGTTGTTGTTGGGGTGCCCTGCCCCCCACTGGCCATACCACTGTTAGGATATGCTGTCTTGCTCTTGCTTTTGTTTACTAGTATATCCATTTGCATTATTGTTTGTTAATTTGATGTATTGTCTGTTTTCTTTAATAATTTATAAATAAATAAGCCAGCATTCACCCGCCAGCAAGCCTGGGACTGATGGCTACTGGCAGGCACTCAAGGAAAGCCCCTAGAGTACCTCTCCCTGCCACGTGTAAGCAGACAGTGCATGGGAGACCTTAAACACCTGAGAGGCAGAAATATTTGAAAGAGGCAGAAAGCAGGAGGCTCTCTCACCAAATGTACCACTCCGAAGAGGCTCTCTATGACTGGCCCCAGAAGAATTGTGTTGTGGACTATCCCCATTTAAGGGGCTGGTATTTACAAAAAAAATAAACCTCTCCATTAAGCAGCATTTCTTATCTCCATTCGTTTATAATTTTCATCCAGGGGCCAGATGTGGACAGGCTATAAATTACCCCCCACAAGTGGTTCTCAAACCTTTTAGACCAACAATCCATCCAGGACCCACCAGATGGATGTCATGGCTGGATGTGCCATCATTGTGATGCCGGAGCCTGCTGCTTTCCTGAGAATGCAGCAATAAGTGGGGTTATTTCTCAGCCATTTTCCAATAGCAAAGTGAATCAAAAAGAAAAAAAAAGCCTATTTACAACCTTGACACAAGCAAAACAACCACACAGCTCTCCCGCTTTCTAACATCCCATCTTCCCATATTTTCAAATATGGCTGCTCGAGTACTTTGTGACCCACCTGAAATTGTCTCACAACCCACTGGTGGGTCCCGACCCACAGTTTGGGAACCATTGCCCCACACCATATGATGTGGTCTGCCCCCTTGGGATGAACTCACGGGGCAGGGGCTGCCATGCTGCCTATCAAGTCCTTGTGATTTTATGGATTGCTAACAAGCATGGAACATCTTCTAGGATGTGAGAAAGCTTCCTTCACTAACAGTGATACAGAGAATAATGTACTAAGTTTTTATTCCTCCTAGTATCAGGCTGCATGTGTTTCTTTTTGGTCAAATTTTAAAACATATTAAATAATACATGTTCTGCAATACAAAGTTTAATCTGCCACAGTTACTGCAAGTTGTTTGGATGAAGACCATGTCAGTACGTACGCTGCTTAGCACTTACTCTTAAAGCTTGATGCAAATGACCATCAGCCAAATCTTGACTGGAAGTTAAATTACATTATCTTCATTTTTGAGGAAGTCTGCTTACAATCTAAAATTATCACAACGAGACAAACAATGGTGGTGGAAGCACAGATAAATTTGGAAGAATATGCCTTTATTTCATGTACAATTATGTATGCTTAATTAGGGAGAAAGAAAGAAAAAAAAGTTACCTAAAGAAGTGATTGTTTCCCCATAAGATTCTATCTCCATGCCATAGCTGAGTCACAGAACACACCAGTGTGCCATTTACACAGGATCTGAAAATAAAACATGAGAATGAGACCATACCCATCCTCTAGTACAGAGTTCTCAAACTCTGTGATGGTAGACAAAATTTTAACAGCAATACCTATTCCATGGAGTTTTATTGCAAAAGACAAACAAGCTAAAATAGCACAACTCTTTCCTTTACAGTAGTTGCAATTGTCTTTCAAGGGAGTGGGAGAGAGGCAAGAATTTTACCTGATTTTCTGGACCATATTAAAAAGTCTCCCTACATGCATGATAAAGACGAGTATGTACTTTGCTTATGGCTTAACCAAAGCTTAAAGGTAAAGGTTTCCCCAGGACTGAATGGTCCAGTCGTGACCGTCTGTAGGGGACGGTGCTCAACTCCGTTTCTAAGCCAAAGAGCCGGCATTTGTCCAATGACAAGCTTCCGTGGTCATGTGGCCAGCATGACTATATGCCACAGTGCACGGAACGCTGTTACCTTCCCACTGAAGTGGTGTCTATTTATCTACTTGCATTTTTACGTGTTTTCGAACTGCTAGGTTGGCAGGAGCTGGGACCAAGCAACGGAAGCTCACTCCGTCGAGCAGTCTCTAACTGCCAACCTTCCGGTCAATAAGCTCAGCTCAGTGGTTTAACCCACAGCGCCACCACGTCCCAACCAAAGCGCGCGCAAGCGCGCGCACGCACGCACGCACACAAATACCTAGCTGGGAAGAATAAAGAAGAAATTTGCATGTTATGCAGTACAGGCCTGCCCCGGTACCCACTGGAGTTTGGTTCTGGACCAAATTCTAATGAATACCTAAACGGTGGATACTAGGGATGCCTTTTTAAAGATCCTCTTTTAAATAGATTGCAGCAGTGGTTGCTGCAATATAGTAAAAATACATATTTGTTCCCCTATCTTTTTAACAAGTGTCCCAGTATCCATGATTAACTGAAACCATGGGTACCAAATCTGTAAAGTGATGATGCCTCAAAAGAAATGGCACTGCTGAAAGGGCGACCAGCAAAATAACAGCGTTCTTCCATAATTTGAAAATATGATCAAAATTATTTTGTCTTCTGACTTTTACAGCTAATGAAAGAATGTGAGAACAGAGTGCTCATTTCTGCCTATCCTCTGCTTAATGCCATCACTTACTGCTTTACGGTGTCACTTCTGGCCCTTAGCAGGTGCCATAAATGCAATTTGGCCTGCTATATGAAATTAGTTTGACACCCCTGGACAGCGAAAGGTCTGAATACTCTCCAACAATTATTGAGCTGGGTTCAAAGTACATCTTTTTCTACTGAGGGAGGCATCTTTTGGATCAAAAGCATTGTTAGTGCCCAATGTCAAGTGCCCAAAAGAAGATGCTATAGATTTCTACCCTTTTCATTTACTTGTCATTTCCTTATGAACCTTACAGCAGGTTGCAGGTCAACCAGATACACATGCTTTCATCTTTTAGCATGGATAGCCATGGTTCTGAGATGAACTTCAGAGAAGTTGCCTATTTACATAACTTAAAACGGAAGAGTTTTTTCCCCTCTATTCAGAACTACATTGCTTACAAGGAGAAACTGCTGATCTAGTTTCCCTAGTCTCCCCAGGTCAGATATTCATGAAATGAAAAGACAAACCTTGAATTCAGTATTAAATCATGAATGCTCTAACAAGATGCTGATTCCTACTGACAATTACTACTGCTGTAGCAGCAGTTCCTTGCTCTAAACAGAGGAGACAGTTTCTATTTTAGCGAGGCCACATGAACATTTAAGTAATTGGGTCACAGGCTGTTCTCTGTAAGCAACCTAGTTCTCAGTACAAACCTAGTTATAATCTAAGTTCTCTGTATACAAACCTAGTTATAATCTCTTTAATGAGACATACATATGGCACTTGCCCACAATTCTTCAAAAACAGGTTACTGTATCTCAAGAAAGTTTATTCCACCTTAAGATAAAGGTTTCCCCACGACTGAATGGTCTAGTCGTAACCGACTGTAGGGGGCAGTGCTCATCTCCGTTTCTAAGCCTGTAGAGCAGGGGTCAGGGAACTTCTTTACCTTTTACCCCAAAATATATTTAGATACGCCAACGTTACCCCCTTGATTTGATTTTTATGACAGGTACTTACTAAAACCACCAGTGAAAGATAGGTGTCCTCTCAGGAGAGGCACTGTCCTGTCTCTCTCAATGGCACAGCAACTAGTTGACTCTACTGAAGAAGTGGGCGGACTTGGAGACGGGGCCCGGGGCATCACACAGGGAAGCGTGTTATACACAAGGGCCTGATGCACTGCACTGCATCAGGTCCTTGTACACTACAGTACTGTAACACACACAGCCGGGCATGCATATAGAACAGTGATGGTGAACCTTTTGGGCTTGGTGTGTCAGAAATTTGGAAAATTCATAACTCAGCTCTGCTGGTGTGTCAAAATGCCCCCCCCCCCGCCAGAACAAAAGAAAAAAAAATTACATATTGGAACCCATTGCTTTTTATTTGATTAATTAATGAGCTTAATTAATGCACAAGGCTTCTGTAGTACGAAGACACTGCGGGGGGGGGGTTTAAGCCCAATTTATTTAATATTGTAACAAATCTGCTGTTCCTCGGTGGAATTATTTGGGGGTGGGCTCAGCCCTTATTTCATTTGTACTGTAAGCCGCCAGCCACAAACCTCCCTCTGTAAAGCGTGTATTATTTCCTGCCCTTTAAAATTCTCCTGCGCTTGATCAACACCTTGAGCCAGGAGCTGCCAATGACACTATTGCAGCACGGACTGAATACCATACACAGACGGAGAAAACGATCGCACTCCAGAGGCGCACTTGGAAGCGCCAGGCAATCATCCAAACATTTCATCTGTTGCTGCAGATCAGAACGCTTGGAACGTCGCGTGCAACAAAGCCTCGTCCTCGGCTCCCTGGTCTCAGACAGTGCTGTGCCTCATCCTCTATACTTGACCCTCCTTCTCCTTTTGTGCTCGCTTAAAAACCCAGACAGAAGCCTTTACTCACCAGTTCAATGGCGAGACCCCTGCCTCCAACCAGCTGCCCCATCCCACGAGTGCACAATGCAGTGAGGCAGGCGGCGTGCACTGCAGTCCTGCTATGGAATGCTCAGCCTCTCAGCCACCCCAGCCAGCCAATGAGGGCACGGAAGGCCCGCTAAATTCTCAGGCTGCTTCCTCATTGGCTACCCAATTAGCATGGTTTGGCTGATCAGAGCATGGAGACATGCTGCAGGGCTTGTCGCCCGAGTTTAAAGAGAGAGACAGAGGCGCAGACAGCGGGCGCGTAGAGGAACAAGTCTTTGCAGTGAATCGCTTAGATTCATATGCATGCCCGGCTGCCGTCCATTACCCCCAGGAATTCCATTTTTACCCCATTTGGGGTAATTTACCCCTGTTCCCTGACCACTGCTGTAGAGCCTGTGTTTGTCCGAGGACAAGCTTCCATGGTCATGTGGCCAGCATGACTATACACGGAACACCATTACTTTCCCACCGAAGTGGTCCCTATTTATCTACTTGCATTTTTACTTGCTTTCAAATTGCTAGATTGGCAGGAGCTGGGACAAGCAACAGGAGCTCACTCTGTCATGTGGTCTCGAACTCCCAACCTTCCAGTAAGAAAGCCCAGCAGCAGTGGTTTAACCCACAGCGCCACCACGTCCCTTTATTCCACCTTGGACATTGCTAAAAGAAGAAAAGTGTCTTTTAACAAGTTTGAGAAATATCTGTAGAGGCAGCTTTCAATTTAGTCCTACAAAACTAGGGAAATTAGTAGTGTAACACTTAGTCAGCTATCTCCTCCCACTTTCATAAAATTGACTCACAAGTTGCAAGTGTGGTAACACACTAGCCTGAAAAATACATGTATCTATATCAGAGGCGTCATCCTACCGGAACGGGGCAGTACTCCGTTCCGGTAGTTCCGGGGAGAGCGGGAACGGAGAAGCAGCGTGCGGCAGACTCCGCGCGCTGTTTTTGCCCGCCCTCCCACCCCTGCGCCTCGATCGCTCTGCAAGAGAGCTCTTCCGGGCACAGGGATGTGTTGCCGGGTGCTGCAAGGGGGCAGGGAGCTACAGCTCACCCGTCCGTCCCCGCAGCATTCCGGATCCTGGCGCCAGCAGCGTTCCAGTTGCTGGAGCCAGTGAATGACATCACTGATCTATATGCTATCTCCAGGTTCAGAGGTAGTCTGCCTTTGAACACCAGATACTGGCAACAGCAGGAGAGATCTTTTTGGTCTACATGCCCTAGTTGTGAGCTCTTCAGAAGCATCTGGTGGGCTACTATGGAAAACAGAATGCACGATTTTTGGTCTGATCCAGTGTGGCTCTTCTTATATCACAAAGGTGTTACTTTCAATCTTCATGAGAATCAGCATTGAAATGACTCCATCATTTTCAGTTATAATGACTTAATCATTGTCAGCTGGTAAGAAGGCTTGTGCCCACTTAGGCATTAATTTGCTGAAACACAAATTAAACAAAACCTATTCATTATATATTTTTCCAGTGATATACTTTGCTCTTGCCAGTCAAAATGACTAATTCCTAGCAACATAATCACTGTAACTCAGAATATGATTTGTATGGAATGTTGTACACTTACGTCAGATGGCGCAAAAAGCATAGTAAAATCTTTTTGACTAAACTGACCCAGACTGATATTGTTGCAAACACACTCTGTGCAGCTCAGAAAACATAGGTTGGCATGTGAGTAATAGCACTCTCGCTCTCTCTTAACCTTTCACGGTTGTTCTAAGAGCAAGTTCATGATCAAATTTTCAGTACATCAGCAGTTCCCTAACTGTGGGTCTGTGGCTCATCAGTGAATCACAACCCAATTTTTCATAGTTTGCAAAACTGACGGGATAAATACAGGTACATTAAGGCTAGATACATCAAGGGTTAACTTGTTATTGGAGTGGGTGGGGGTGGAAGCACTGCTGCCCAATCACCATTATAGCCGCATTTTTTTAGGTGGGTCCTGTTGCTAAAATGTTTGGGAACCATTGCTGTATACACTTGCATGTAAGTCGACCCAGCTTTTTAGGATCAATTTTAAAATTTCACAAATTATACATGCATAGATACAGTATTTCTCCCATGATTATATAAAAGCTAGGTCAATGGACACCTCACCTTCAATAAATTAAAGGTTCCTTTTGCATAAAGGATTCTTTTCTACCAAGATATTTGGGAATCATGTAAACAGACTCTGCTTGATGATCAGAATATTTGCTTTATATACAAAGGACTAACAGAGGCTCACCTTTTTGTAAGAGGCAACCAATTCTACAAGATAGACTGAACTACTCATACCTTGCATTTTCTTTGGGTGTTAGAGAGACTTCTTCATCTGATGCAATATCTATCTCACAATGCTCTGGTTGAATCCCTATGCCAAATAACTGTATATCCTGAGAAGTGTCTGCACCAACCTTGGTATGATCCTAGTAAGACAAAAAAACCACCAAAATAAAACCTGCTGGTTTTGTATTTGTGTTAATAGACATATGAAGTATACACAATCCACTCTGAAATCCTATGCTGATGTTCACTATAAAGTGAAAAATTTCCAACCTGGCAGAAGTAATTGACTGTTCTCCTACACAGCATTCTGTCAAAGTGATTTCAAAGAAATATGGAAACACTATGAATAATATTACAGGAGTACAGCAAACACTTGATTTAATGGACCTTGATTTAAGAGATTTTAAAAATACTGGGTGCTCTCTGTTTCTTTACAAATTAGTCATATATGTTTTGCACATGCATGCGTGTACTATCATAAATGGATTTAACAGAGTTTCAGGACTAAGTGGGGGGAAGGGGTGTCTGTTATCCTTTCCCCCATTAGTCTGCTAATTGAAGGGTTCACTGTCCCAGGGGTGTAGCTAAAAGGATGAGGGTGATTGCGACTGCTCTGGGCAACAAGCTTTAGCAGGACAACAAGCCGAGCTCGACACTAGTGGCCCAAATTGTGAAAACCTTGGTATGTATGAATAATATCATCATATGACATGTAATTGGAAAGATAATTTAATGTTGAGTGCAATTAAACAAACCACATCAGAATATCTATAATCTATCAAATGTTTTGGCCAATTCACCAGAAAACACATTTATTTGTTAATTTAATATATTAAATTTGATGTCATTGTTGGGGAGGGCAGCTACAAAATCTTCTTTGTCCCAGGAACAGATGCCTTGCCCTGTACTAAGACACAATGTTATATATAAAGATAGCCAACAAACTCCACAAACTAGGCAGTTTTAATTTCTAAAACCTTTCATAATTATTCTGTACAGGTTTACAGAAGTCTAAAAAATGCTAAAAACCTGCTTCCATTCACATAAAGTGAGCAAAAGAAAGAGGATTAGGCTTTAATCTTCATGTAACTATAAAAATGAAACCCGCTAAAGATAATCCAGTTGCACTGAAACTTGATTTATACTTTGCTGCAAAGAAGAAAAAACTTGGTTTATACCTCAAGGAGCTCATTCATTGAGGGCGTAATCCTAACCTGGAGTTAGGCAGGCATAATTAGGCCAGCAAGGTTTGCCTGGCACAAGGGCTACTGTAAAGTGCATTTGGACCATTCTTGGAATTAGGGAGGATGGCGCACCTCTGTGTACTGGCCTCTCTGAGAGTAGTCCAAATTTGCTTTACGGGGTACCTTGTGCCGGCCAAACTTTGCTGGTCTAACTGTGCCAGCCTAACTCCAAGTTAGGATTGTGCCCTAAGAGTTTTTTCAATACATACAGGTGGGCCTCTCTTAATGATGGGGATATTTTTTCCAATCATTAAGCAAATCCATTGTTAAGCAAAAGGAGCAGCACTGCAGGCTTCTCCGTCTCCTCTTTGGAAGCATGTGCTGAACAGCAGCAAGAGGTTGCATACACCTCATTTTCACATATCTCAGAGATCAAAGGATCGCGCTCAGCAAGATGCTCTAAGCAAGCAGGATTTTAGCTGCTGTTCTTCAGTGATCAGGGGGAGGAAAAGGCAACCACTTCAGGAGACACTGCAAGGTGTGAGGGGTTAAAGAGGAGAAAGCGACTGCCACTGCATTTATTTATTTATTTATTTATTTATTTAAAGAACTTATTTATATGTATATGTGGTCAGTCATTTGGAACATCGATAAGCAACACACACCTGTATATTATTACACAGGTTATCACTTACATCCTGGTTCTGTTTTCGATGTCTGTCTGGAAGTCAGAACTGACATAAGTTGAAACAGCATATCGTGCAGGTGCAAAAGCACATGGTTGGACAAACTGCCTTGGTGTGAAAGCACAAGTGCATAAGGGTTCAATCCTGTGGCCCTAATCGCCAGCAGTACGTGTGTACCGTCAGCTCTGGGTGTCATAAGTGTGACATAAAGCACATTTATGGCACCTGGAGAGAAGGCACCACCCGCGCTGAGGCTGTGCCAGTTGGAGCTGCACCCCAGCATGGGCAGTACTGACAGACAGCACTCCAGTGATAAGGCCTATTAGAAAGGGAGAGGGGAACTGGATGGGGAGGAATGGACCCAGCCGGGTGGTGGGGCCAGCAGTAGCTTCCACCACTGGATCTTCAACCTCCATATTGAGCTCAGCAGCCCAACATGGGGCTGGTTGAGTCTTCACTGACAAAATAGCCATCAGAGATGTAAGAGATGTAAGGACTGCAGGGACCCCAGCTTTCCAGAGGAGAACCTGATGGCTGCCACAGATCCCGCAGTATGCAGCAGTAACTATTTTGCTACTGCTGCTCCTATGGGAGCCAGACAGCTCAAGATTGGGCTGGAATACCCGAAGCTACCCCAGCTCTGTCTGTCTGTCACACACACACACACACACCTCAATCCTTCAAATCGAAACTTTCCCTTTCAAGACAAAAAGTATTATAAAGTAGTGGCAACAAGATGGGAAGTGCCTCACATTAAGCTAAAAAGTAGCGCTTAAGGGCGCAATCCTAAACTGAGTTAGGCCGGCATAAGCAAAGCCAGCAAAGTTTGGCCAGCACAAGGGACGCCGTAAAGTACGTTTGGACCACTCTCGGAATCAGAGAGGCCAGCACATAGACGTGAGCCATCCTCCTGGACTCAGAGAGTAGTCCAGACACGCTTTGGCCCTTGTGCTGGCCAAACTTTGCTGGCTTAGTTTATGCCGGCCTAACTCCGGTTTAGGATTGTGCTCCAAGAGAAATTACGACAAATTTTCAATTCAAAAGAACTGAAAAGCAACATAAAGCCTTTTACAAGGACTTTTAACAGCAAATACTGTATAGTCAGGCCTCTTGACTATAGGGGCAAAATGGCTACTCACCTGATTATCTGTGCCTCTGTTTTTATTAACCACTATGCAGAGATCTTCTGACGGCTGAATGGACCTACAGAACAGCACCTGTAACCAGCATTTACACGCTGCTCACAGAAGCATCTGTTGGCTATGTTTAAGGAGTCCATACTGGTCAATCCCTGAAGATCCCTGTAGCCATTCTGAAGATCCCTGCAGCCTCTGGAAGGTCTCTGCAGCATTCAGAGATCTTTTGGCATTTCCTGCTGCGCTCTGCTGGCTTCCTGAAGGTCTCTGTTGGATTCTTCTAATGGAAGATAAGGTAACCCCTGCACCTAATCCCACTGATCCCATAGGAACAATGGTTTGTAATCTGCAAATTGGCTATTCACAAGAATTTCCAGGAACCTAACTCTAGCAGATAATGAGGACTGACTGTACCTCTCATAAAGCGGGAGTAGTGGCATTCCAGAGGGGGGACAAAATGCTGTTAAGAGCTAGTTCAAAAGCTTTGCTCTCCAAGTCGCGAATGGCTCTGAAGATGAGGAGCTCAGGCTCCTGCAAAACTTAGCATTTTACTCTCCCAGGAATGCCACTGCCCCAGGATTATGAGAGGTATTACACTATTTATTTATTTTTTAAAAATTTTTATCCTGCATTTTTCCCCAGTGAAAGGGATTCAAGGCAGCTTGCACAAATTCAATAAATGTTAAATTAAATAAACAAATATTAAAATAATAAATAATCATGATCATATTACATGTTTGCTAACTTGGAAACTCTAGTGGAACTAGATTCCAAAGCTTTTTGGAAGAAAGAACCAAAGCATTTGCCATTTAAAAATGAGTAAAATGTTATATATCCATTTTTACCTTTAAATAATAAACCAATAATTCATTGAGTGCAGGGTCTGCATTAAGATTCACCAGATAGCACTTGTCATCTCCAACTTTAATACCAGAAGATTCAAGGGAAATACCCATGCTCTCTAGCTGTCTTTGTCGCTCCTGAAAAGATACATAAACGTTTTTGATTCATTAGATGTAGTTACTATAGATTAAATGGTGACAAGGTTAAATATTATGAGTTGGATCCAGAGAATTGCGGACAGAAAGTAAACAGCATATCGAACTCAGTTGTGCCTTGGCATCTGCAGGGGTTCCATTCCTGGAACCCCTGCAGATGGAGAAACCTGCAGATAATGAAATTCATGGCATGCCAGACCTCTGAATGTGACCGGAACTGTGGTCTGAATGTGAGTGGAGCTATGCCATGTGCTGCTTTCCTGGCCCTCAGAATGCCTTCTAAAGGCATAAAAAATCCACTATTCCCTGAAAAACCAGAAATGATGTTTTTATGTCCTTAGAAGATTTAGAAGGCATTCTAGGGTAAAGGGAGGCCATGCTATGGTCTCATCCGGGGGGTACAGGTCTGGCATGTACTGCAGGTTCAGAACCTTTGGTTAGTAAAAACTGCAGGTCCCGAATCTGGGGATAAACGTTTTAGATCTGTATTTTGCAAATGTTTGCAATATTATTTATGTATAATAATCAGTATTATGAAGAGTATGAAGTTTTAAAAAGGCATCCCTAGTAGTCACGGTTTCAGGTATCCACGGTGGGGTCCGGAACCACAGCGGATACTAGGGCATGCCTGTATCACCAAGTTGCATCAGTTCAGTATTTAGCATTTAAAAAGCACAGAACATATTTAAATACCTGAGCAATTTCTTCTGTTTTCCGTAACTTCTCCTCCCAAGTGACTGTTAATTCTTTTATTAGTTTTTCAGATTCTTCTAATTTTTCTTTTAACTCTGGTGCCTTCATAGCCTTAATATCCAAAAGACAATCACAACCATCTCAACAATCCAATCCAATTTCTCAATTCAGCCATGTAAAATTTAATCCTCCATGCAAATGCCTACTTTTCCAAAATATTGGCCAAATAAATTGAGGTGAATGTAGGGGCTATGGCCACAGTCAGTCAATTGGGTGAAACAAACACACACTATTTCTCATATTTATTTGTATGTCTATATTCCATATGTACTCTCTCCCTAAAAAATAGCATTTATCTTCAACAATTCTGTGATGCACTTTATAGCTAAATCAAAAACAGCTATATGTTATACGTATTTTCAGAGAAAAGCAGGCAGACTGGATTACCCCGATGCACAACACCCATATTGCTGGCTCTGGTGTCATAGAAAGCGCTATAAGACACTCGGGCATCGGCAGTAACAACTCTGGGCCAGCACTGAGGATAGCGCCAGTTGGCGCTGGGCTTTAGCACTGTAATGACGCATGACTGGATCCTCTGGAGGTAAGTTACATTGCCAACTAGTGGTGAGCCTTTTCAGAACAGGGGGGAAGGTAGGGAAGGGGTAGAATAGGGTGGTGGGCAGACCGCAGGGTGGACCGGGCGCAGGGGGAGACAACAGCAGCCTGTGCTGCCATATCCTATGCCCTTTCCCAAGATGGGAAATCCAACACAGTTCTCCTCGGTTCTGTACCCACTCAAAGGCAGGCACAGATCCTGGTGAACTCATTGGGGCCGCTGTAGATTGACATGGGGTAAAGGAACATTTGCTACCCGAGAAGATCTGCAACTATTTCTCTGGCCCCATAGGATACAGAAGTAGCCATTTCAGCACAGCTGTAGCCCTTGGTGCTAGGGAAATTTAGGATTGGGCCCTTAATCACCTCTCTTTCCATTATCAATTGTAAAAGGTATATAGAACTAACAAAGATTGTTTCATTGAATTTCACCTGTTTAGTAAAATTCCAACAAAGTTTACCTCTGCCTGAGAGAGTTGCTCTTTCAGTTTCTCTACTTCTTCACGCAGTTCTCTGATGACCCTAGCATTTGGATCTTCATTTACTATAGCATGGTTAACTATCCTTTTAGCTCTGTCTGCATATCTCAGTGTAGAGAGTGTTTCTTCATAATTGTCAGCTGCCGGACTGATTGTAGCTATCATTGCCGTTTGACTATTTCCTCCCAAGTTGTCCTAGAGGGTATATTTATGGAATGCTTAAGTACATGCTGTGGATTGAAAAATATCCATTCTTTAAATATACTATTCTATCACATTTCAAAATCAAGGCACCTATATTTAGCAGTATTTATTCTATAGTATCTTCAGTATTTCTAGGTCTTACCATTAGAATTGATCTTGTAAAAGTTAGGATAGCAGATAAAGACTTCTGTCAAAATATGATGGTACCAAGAAAAACAGGACAATATTCTGTAATACTAGGAAGAGTTTGTATCTGCAGTGTTTTACAAGTTAAAGAATAACTTGTACATTGCAGTGTAAAACAGCATATAATCCATATTTCATTTTTCCTTAAATTACAAGATACGTTCATGGTTTACCTTGAGAAGCCAGGTAAGTACAGAATCTCTATAAGGCACAAATTTGTTTTTCCCCTTTCCTGCTGCTTGGTCTGCAAGTGATGAAATAACCAAGCCTAGTGTTGAGAGTGATCTAAGAGAGAAGCAAAGTGTCATCTGTTTGAACATACTTAACCATATTATTTGACAAAATTTATAACAAAGTAATCTTGCAAAAAAAGAAAAGCTCCAGGGAATATAATAAAATCAAGAATTTGTGGAGAACTGAAGCAGATTTCAAAAGTAGAAAGTATCTCTGAGAGAGTAATGACCAATGAGCCACATCTTTGAAGCCCACAGATCTTCCAAATCTTAAAGCATATTGCATGTACCAAAACAATTCAAGGTCACAAGCAGCATCAATATTAGGCTATACTTGAGTTTTCAATGCAATACTACACACAGTCAATTAAATAGAACTCCAAGAAAAAGACCTCCCAGAAACTTGTTAGACAAAAGAAAAAAGAACAGCAAAAGGGTAGGATTTGACAAGGAATGCCGTCTAGATATAGTAATCTTTTAAACTGAACTCCTCTGCAATAGCTGTTTGTTCTTAATCCAAAACTAAGATTGGATCATGATTTAATAAGCATCAACTGTCTAGTAAACAGTACTAAATCTTTAATTCTGCTTGTGTCCTAAACAGTCAATATGAGTAAGTTTAAGAGCACTTTATAACAAAAAAATTAAATGGATCTTTAAAGTATCAGTATTAGAAACTGTTGCAATAACAGATAAATTTTCTCCTATGCATCACAATGCATTCTGGGGTGACAGAATGGGAGGCGCCTCGGTGGAATCAGGAAAAGGCTGCAGGCAGCTTGAAGACTACCTGAAACCCTCAAAATGCAATGGTTTCACAGTGCAAAGGGAGGCAGAGCCATTTGGGCCCATTTTGGCTTTTTTCTTTACTTTCCCTGCCTTTTAAAAGCATGTCTCCAGTATCCATGGGGGGTCCAGAATGAAACCCCCACAGATACAAGGGTACAGCTGTATTATGAAAGTTTTATATTCTGCCTCAAAATGACATGAGGGAGCTAATATATTTTAAAATCATCACAAAATCATAAAAACATAGAAGAGCAAAAGCAGAAACTAGTGGTATTGGTCTGCAAGCAGACCGTACATGTTCAAACCTATACTACATACTTCTATTTTAAAAAAAGACCAATACAGATACAATACCGCTTTTTAATATCAGCATCTTAATCATGGTTAAGAAAACAGAAAATGGGCTCCCTGCTTGCTGTCATGCAAATACCCAAGCTCCCTTGCCTTGTCATTATGAATGATGGTGAAATGTTACATCTGCACCAGTCAGGACTAATTACTGTTAACAGTACAGCCTACCCACGTTATTCGCGGATTCTACATCAATGGATTTCATTATCCACAGGGGCCAAATGGGACCCCCATGCTACAACATGACTAGAACTGTGCTCTGGGTCGATCTGGAGGGCTTTCCGAAGCGTGCAAAGACTGTGTGTGCCTGTGAGCAGCATCTGTGGACTTCAGAATGCCGCCCGGAGTCATTTAAAGGCAACTTCTGGTTTTTGACAAGGCCCGCATTCTAAGGCCTGCAGAGGCCATGCACGGGTCCATGTGGCCTTTGCGAGCTTCAGAAAGCCTCCTGGATCCAACCAGGAGCACCCGAAAACCACAGATTTGAACATTCACAGTTTTTCTTATCCCCGAGTGTTCCAGGAACAGAACCCCTGCAAATAATGAGGGCCTGCTATTACTAGGTTTATAAGCCAGCTTCGAACCCTGATTTTAAATGCTAGTTAACACGTTAAGCCTGCTTGGCACTGGTACAGATGTAATGCCAAGCCATAGTTAATGCAAGGAGGGAATAATTTACATATGAAAGGCAAGAAGAAAGGAAACATGGAGAACTGTATTCTACTCTTAATTTCTAAGTAAGGTAAAAAGATCTATGTGCTTTAACTGCACCAGCCGAAATATCAAAATATACCTTCTTTCCATGATAAGTTATTCTTTTCTTGGATAGATTAACAAGGGACAGGAATGTAGACAAAATATATGACAATGACAACACAAACGTTTTATAAGTCTATGTACATTTAGAGTCTATTGCAGCTTCATTTTCTAAATAAAAAAGTGGCAAGAACAAAATTAATCAAGCAGCTAAAAAAATTATATTAAAGCCAATTGCACAGCAGTACGAAAAGTTATCCGCAGGGGTTCTGTTCTTGGAACCCCACTGGAAACCGAAATCTGCAGATGTTGGAATCAGCAGATTACAGGAGGCCCCTTAAATCTCCGAACGTCTGGAGGCCTTCTGAAGCCGGAGAGTCCATGCGTGTCCACCCTGGAGCCTAGAGCATTTTCAACAAAACACAGAAGGTCACTTTAAATTGCTCCAGGCTTCATTCTGAAGCCTGCAGAGGCAGCAGGAGGATGCCTGCAGCCTCTACAGGCATCAGAAAGCTTCTGGACTGGAGCACAGCTCCAGTTGGGTTTGGAGGGGCCAGTTCAGCAACTGTGGATAGTTAAATCCGCAGATGCTGAAGCTGCGGATAACGCCCTTCCCCGCCCCCGTACAGCTTTCCTTACTAGTGAAAAGATGGAGATTGAAACAGCATTTTATCTACTTCTGTATACAACAGTCATGGAATTAAGGGCGCAACCCTAACCAACTTTCCAGCACCCAGGTAAGGGCAATGCAGTTCCAAGGTGAGGGAACAAACATTCCCTTACCTTGAGGATGCTTCCGTAACTACTATTCCACTGCAGAATGCAGAACATGCCTCATGGACACAGATATATCATTGCTAGAATGTTGGTTAGGATTGCACCCTAAAATGCCTATAAATTGTTTCAATTATGGGAGGCCCAGATACTATGATCTGTTGCTTGGTAATTATTCTTGAATTTTGATTACATAAAGCAAAAATATTTCTAAGAATTCTGTAACCTTGCAGGAGTTCAGCTCTTTCTGGATTTCTCCTTGATGTGATACCCACAACTTCTGGGGAAATTGACATGAGGAAATTTAATGAGTTCTTCTGTCATTTCAAATTAAAGGTTTCCTTTTAGTCTCACAGCTGGATCGTCAATAACAAACTACAGAAGAGAAGCTATTCAAGCATTCAGGACTTAAAAGTTAAATCTAAACATAGCCTATTGACCAGAATAAATCTGAATAAATTTCTGAAGGGACTGGCTAGAGAGAATATTTATTTGGAAAATTCAACTTCACCAGGGCTTACTTGTTGATATTGCTGCCTTCCTTCAGACGTTCTCCAGCTGCTCCTGTTTTAGATACTCTTTCACTACCTGCCAAATCTACTAGGCTGACTTTGCTCACTTTCTCTCCAGAGTTCTAAGCAGAAACACAAGCGAATATTAGCAGAAAATAAATCTACATAAATAGCCTGAGAATAACCTTTCTCAGTGTAAAAACAAACAAGAACTGGGAAATTAAGAAAATGTTAGAACAGCAATTCACAGTTACTTCATTAGCCCTTTTTTAAGCCACTCTGCTATATGGTAAAAAAAATACCTCACCACTATAATCCAACAGCAATACATATTTGTCATTACCCATGATCCCTTTTATATTCTAATTTAATTAGTTAATATACAAAATGTAACTTTTATTTACCCTATGGGATTTACAAATGATGACGTTAATAAGCATGACAAAATTTAATCAGCATCAAAACTCTGTATAGTAAATGTATTTTTTTCTGTGAGACATATGGTAAAAGATACCTAGGGCGCAATCCTAACCTGGAGTCAGGCTAGCACAGTTAGGCCAGCCAAGTTTGGCTGGCATAAGGGACACCATAAAGTACGTTTGGACCACTCTCGGAGTCAGAGAGGTCGGCACACTGACGTGCACCATTCTCCCTGAATCTGAGGGCACAATCCTAAACTGAGTTAGGTCGGCATAAGCTAAGCCAGCAAAGTTTGGCCAGCACAAGGGCCACTGTAAAGTATGTTTGGACCACTCCTGGAGTCAGAGAGGCCAGCACACAGAAGTGCACCATCCTCCCCGACTCCGAGAGTAGTCCAAAAATGCTTTATGTTATGCTAGCCCTTATGCTAGCCAAACTTTGCTACCTTAGCTTATGCTGGCCTAACTCCAGTTTAGGATTGTGCTGTGAGATTGGTCCAAACATGCTTTATAGTGTCCCTTGTGCCTGTCAAACTCTGCTGGCCTAACTGTGCTGGCCTAACTCCAGGTTAGGATTGCTCTGTGAGATTGGTCCAAATGTGCTTTACAGTGTCCCTTGTGCCTGTCAAACTTTGCTGGCCTAACTGTGCCGGCCTAACTCTAGGTTCGGATTGCTCCCCTAGATATTTACATCACAGATGTAGGGGTTTCATTTTCTTTATCTTCTCCATGGAATCATCCCTCCAAAAACAGGATTATATTTATCTATAAATGTTATTCCTGGTCTATTTCCTTTCTTTGAGATATATAGGCATAAGCAGCCAACAGAAAATCTCTTTCAAAGTACAGGATCCAGAGCAACTATATCCCCTTCA
Organism: Lerista edwardsae; assembly: GCA_029204185.1. Classification (NCBI taxonomy): domain Eukaryota; kingdom Metazoa; phylum Chordata; class Lepidosauria; order Squamata; family Scincidae; genus Lerista; species Lerista edwardsae. The sequence goes on along the minus strand of JAJKFI010000019.1, from coordinate 11,335,998 downwards.
CTTAGGCACACAGTAGAGCGTCTCTCATCTGTGGGTTGGCACCTGAGGATTTGACTCAAGGAAAGTGCTGACTCTGCATCTGAAGAGATTCAAGGACCTCTTAGACACAACCGGAGGACCTTCAGATCACATCTGGGAGGTGTCCTGGGGTGCAGGGAGGCAGCACATGGCCTCCCCAGGCCTCAGAAGGTCTCTTGGAGGGGTCAGAAGACCCTTCAAATTTTCCCCAAAAACTAGAAGTGCCTTCTGAAAGCACCTTCCTCCCCATGCCTCAGAACACTTCCTGGACATGACTAGCAGGCCCTTCTGGTCACATTCAAGATGTCCTTTAAGGGTTTTTCCATGGATTTAATTATCTGCAGAAATCAGGATCTGCAGGAGATCCAGGAATGGAAACTAAGGGTCAACTCTATGTATATAATATTTACATGGCAATTCAACACCCCCCACACACACACACACACTTCAGCAGACACAAGCCACTTGCATCGGCCAAGTGCTGTTGCCCACGTGTTATAAAGCACGTGTGCACGAGCACAAGGTGCAGAGTGCAATCCTAGCCTGGAGTTAGTCTGGCACAGTTAGGCCAACAAAGTTTGGCTGGCACAAGGGCCACAGTAAAGTGCATTTGGACCATTCTCTGAGTCAGGGAGGATGGTGCACATCTGTGTGCTGGCCTCTCTGATTCCGAGAGTGGTCCAAACATACTTTATAGTGTCCTTTGTGCCAGCCAAACTTTGCTGATCTAACTGTGCTGGCCTAACTCCAGGTTAGGATTGCACCCGCACCGTGTTGACACAGGCAGCTGCATCAACACAGGTGCACAGGAGTGAGCAGCTAGTAAGTCACCCCTGTGCCGGCCGAGTTCAGCCAGCTCAGGTCTTTTCTGGGTAGAGGAAAAAGCAGGCGGGGGGCCGAATGGGAAGGTGGAGGGCGTTCCAGCAGGCGAGGCAGCCCGAGGAAGGGGTGGAGCCCAGATGTGGCCATTAGGCTGCATCCAAACCCCGGTTCCCAGGCCGCACGGCCTTGATTCGGACCAAGCAGCGTGCTTGGACTTGCGCCTGCTAAATAGCAGGCACAGATCCGAGCAGCCCTATGGGGTGGTTGGCACCTACCCCAGACTAAGGGGATGAACACGCCCTTGCCCCACGGAGGCTCCAGCCTGCTCCTAACCTGCGTTAGATACAGTGTAGGCCAGCCAGCCTGCTTGTTCCAGTGCAGATTAGGATTACGCCTTTAGCCTCTTAGTTTGGACTTCTCTCTAATATTTTGATCTGCCAGCAAGAGGAGAGTTTTATGCAGGCACTTTAAAACAAGCAGTCACTATGTGTTCCAATGGCATTTTCAAAGACCTATACTACTACTCTTCTGCATTACTCTTCTGCATATCCTTAACATACTTAGGCCGGCATAAACTAAACCAGCAAAGTTTGGCTAACACAAGGGCCACTGTAAAATATGTTTGGACCACTCTCAGAGTCAGAGAGGCCAACACAGAGGTGAGTCATCCTCCCTGACTCTGAGAGTAGTCCAAACACGCTTTATGGGGTGTTTGTGTTTGGCCCTTGTGCTGGCCAAATTTTGCTGGCTTTGCTTATGCCGGCCTAACTCCAGTTTAAGATTGTGCTCACAGTCAATTATCAGTTCTCTTCTATGGACTCCTGACAGAGACAGGCAGCTGAATTGTGCACGCCTCATGCAACCAATAATCAGTTTGCAATATATTTCTTAAGTCAGTTTTTCATTTGAGTCTATCCACCTTACTACATCATTCTTTCAATTATGATATTGACCACTATGTCTTAACTGCTTTCAGAGGTTCCTAGTGGATGATTTGCACCTGCTCATACCCACATATGATTGTACAGGGAAATATTAGACCAACACAACATAGGACGTGCCACACTAGATCTAACTAGAAATGTATACAATATACTGAATTATCTATAATAATAAAATACAATACAGTATCAAATCAAACACATGTCCACAAATGTACTCTTTACCTAAGCCAAGTTGTCATTTAAAGGAGTCATGTTACTTGTCATATCTTTAGTCAAATTTCTATACCTACAACAATCCTTAATTCTACATTAACTAATTTTTGTATGCTTCCTTTCACATTGTTCACACTGTAAATCTTTGGCACGTCTATTTTAAATGTACTTAATTTGGTACCACTATCAAATGGTACTATTACAATCAACGGGATGGACTTGCAAGTTAACATATTTAGGATCACATTACTAATGCAATATATATATTTTTGAAAAACAGGCTCAATCCACTTACGCCAGATTGCAGGTCATAAAGTGTCTGAGTTACTGTAATATTAAACACAGCATGGGAGCGGCTGCTTTCCTCATTCATGTTTGTTGCTGCAACTGTTCGGGACTTGTTTCCCTCTGACATCAATGACTCAATATCCTGAAGCATAACATAAATGAATGATGGAACAAGCAATTGAACTCATTCTCCCCCGTTTAGCAACATCCCCAATTTACTTTAATTACCCTATTAATTTTACACATTACAAGATGTGAAACATGTTTGGAGGAAGAAGATAAAAATGAATGTAATCCAAGCACAAGCTAAAAGCACTTCTTGGTTCCCTCCTCTTATCTAAGTCCTTTCCTCTACAGACTCAATGTTCACACCTAACCAGTGTATTTTTCAGGAGCATTATGACCCATCTATTCGCGCTCAGGGTTAATCCAGAAACTTTTATGACATTTTATTCTGTTTTCCTGGGGTAGGAAAGATTTTGCTTGTTAAGAGTCTTCAGGATGGGGTAGGCTAGCTAAACAAAGATGTTTAGCCAACTTCCAATGCATTCTACTTGTGCCTGAGCTATACTTAGCTAAGTCAATGTCTGCCTTCCAAAACGTATTTGTTTAAAAAGATAGGCAACACAAATTCAGAGGACAATCCTATACCCCCTTTGCGCTGGCACTGTGCTCTTGTGTTGGCCAAACGCTGTCGCAAATGTGCCATAAATCGCGTCCATGGTGGTGCTATGGCGCTGGACTGGTGCACACAGCAGTGGCAACGCTTGGGCACTGCCGCGACCATCGGCAGCACTGGCTATGTGCCTGTCAAGCATCGGAGGCGCTTGGTTGGCACAGGCCTCTGCGTGGGCATTCCAGAGGTGTAACTGGGCAGCGCAGTGGGCAGAGACGGGGGCTGTGATGCAGGATGGTCCTAGTGCCAATGCCAAATCCTAAACCCTGTCCCCGACCAGGGTGGCCCCAATTCAGGCCACTCCTGTCCACATTCTTCTGCGCCTGCTATTTTCCCAGCGCAGATCCAAGGAGGCCCATAGGGGTGACCAGGGCTTACCAGGGTGGAAGGGGAAAACCTCCCCTTGTCCTGCACGTTGCTGCTGCTGCCACCTCCTAATGGGCTTTAGGATATAGCCCTGCTATGTTGGCCTTACTAGGCCAGCATAGTATAGGATTGGGCTGCACTTTGATCAAATAAATATACTGCATCTTCCTGCTTGCAATAATATTATCGTCACTTAATTGACTCCAAGAGTTAGGGCCCAATCCTATCCAAATTTCCAGTGCTGATGCAGCCATGCCAATGTGTTGGAGGAATGCGATCTAAGCAATATGCAAACACTAACTAGATTTTAGCTGGAAGTAGGTGCAGGGCAAGCAGGAGAAGATGTTCTGCAGAACAGTATACCCAAACAAGGCATCAGTTCTTGACCTTGTGTTCAAGTGCTTGACGAAAACTGATTGCACCAACCATACTGATTCTCTGCACAGCTCTGGGAATGAAACACCCTTGAGCAGTGGTGGTATCTAAAGTGGGAGGAACCAGTACGCTGGGCGGGACTTACGTGTGATTGGCTGCCCGTCTGTTCAGTTCCACCGCCTGCCCGCCCATCGCACGAGCTGCCCTGGCCTCGGAGGGGGCGCCTGCTCGCCGGGGGGGGACGGGTGGGGGGCACACCAGGTGCCTGGGCGAGCAGCGGTGGGGCATGCCAACCGGGGGCAGCCCGCGCGGCGGGCAGGCAGGCAGGTGGCGGAACGGACGGGCTGCCAATCAACCTTACGTCCCACCCAGCGTTCCGGTTCCTCCCGCTTTAGATACCACCACTGCCCTTGAGGTTCAAGGTGGGAGATGAATTTGCTCTGGTGGAGTGTGCTCTTAATGAAGCTGGCCTCCCCACGTCTCTGAATACATCCCAGACACAACCAGAAGACTCTTCCAGAAGATCTCTTGAGGTCTTCCAGATGTGGGGTTGGCACCAGCATTGAATTAAATCTACAGGTGCTAAACTCACTGATAAGGAAAGGTCACTTCTGTGGTTTCTATAAGAGTTTCCTAATCCCATATACAGTATACTATTACATTTGCTAGATACTTGCTGTTTACCTACCTCAAAGCTAGTGACGGCTAGTTGAGACAAACCATCAACATATGGACCCAACACTTTGTGCTCTCGAACTTTGAGGGACTGTCGACTCCTTTGAAACAAGAAAATAGTTTAACACTTCAGAAGCCATTTATCTCCTAGGAAAATAAAAAGGTACACTTCAAAGATAAACGATGTAATTTGTTTAAAATGCAGGAGTCAATTTAAGTAAGCTATTGCGATAAACAATTTCTAATATTACAAATTGAGTTTTAGTATTTTTTTATACCTTATTGTAAGTTATATTTTTTCCTTTTTTCCCTACAACTTATAATTTCCCTTAATTTTCAGACACAAAATGCAAAGTCTTATATGGGATATGGACAGCTCAGTAACTACATGAAATTTAAGAACAGGAAAAGGAACTGCATTTTCCACAAAAAGCCAGGTTTTCCTTGCCAATATTTGTATAGTAATCAAGGTTCCTTTACAGATCAGGGCATCACTGTAAGGTACTATAATAGCAGTAGAGAAGGCATTTTCATTGTTCTACAGAAATTTTTAAATAGCATGAGACAAACGTTGCAAGTCAGAAGCCTAAATTATTTTCTCTTACTGCAGATGGTTGACATTTTCATTTTAAGACTAGTCTCTACAGTAAGCACAGTCAGACTGAAACTGCAGGCAGTGGTGATATACTCATGATTTTAAATGGTTTGAGCCTCTTTTGCACATAGCACAACATTTTGGACTGCTATTCGAGAGGCAAAAAGGAATGTGAAGGTAACAAACCTTTTCCAGGCCTTACATCCCTCCACTTAATCTTCTCTCAGCTATAACGGAAGTGGGCTTAGGTGGTAGAAAAGTAGCAGGGAGAATATTACAGGTGGAAAAGCTATGGTCAGGAGAGAGTTCAGCAGCCACCCCACTTCATACAGCCTTTGGTTAATTATATTACACATTTCCTTTTTTACAAGCAAATGAGGCAGAGCATACATTTAAAGATGCTTTTCTACTGCCATTGTGTGTAATTTGAGTTTCATTGTACACAGTGTGCATTCAATTCTAATCTATCAAATTGACTACACACAGTAACAAATTACTCACCCTTTTGGATCCAGTAAATCTCTGACTTTCTCATTGTAGATCTCCATATAGGACACTTCAACTTTAAAGGTATGCAAGTCATTTTCTTCTAAAGTGATTCTCTGAAATAAAGCACAGCAGAGCCGTGGAATCAGACCCAGCTGCTCCGTGTTGCCCATCATTGAGAAGGATTTTCCTGAGCCTAAAAAGGAATAAATATGGAAAAGCAGCAGTTTTAAAACCTGTCTTGAAGTTGTTGAAGGTATTCTTATGCTATCACCATCTCTAATTTGACACCCTAATCCGTATAGCACATTTTGAGTCACATTACAGATTTAGTCAGCATGTTCTTCAAAGGTACAAACAGTATGCCACACTGTACAACAACAGTACAGTTACTTGGATAACAGCAAATATTTAGTGCAAATTACCTTCTCAAACCTCCACCTACAGGATGACTTCTGCAGGGAGCAAATAAGCGATGTCCACAATACAAATGTAAAGTCATTTAGAGTGCAATCCTAACCTAGTATTAGGCCTGCACAGTTGGGCCAGCAAAGTTTGGCTGGCATTAGGGCCACCATAAAGCGTGTTTGGACCACTCTCGGAGTCAGGGTGGATGATGCATGTTTGTGTGCTGGCCTCTCTGACTCCGAGAGTGGTTCAAACATACTTTATGGTGTGCCAGCCTAACTCCAGGTTGGGACTGCACTCTTAGTTGTAACTCAAATGTTGTGCAAAAGTATATCTATTCCACCTGTGAGAAACATGTGCACAAACTAACTTTCCAGAAAAGTGTAAAAATTGGCAGCTAGTCTTCTGCAGATGGCTTATCTCTGTGCACTGATTGTTGAAACACACCTCTAAACATTAGTATGCAGGTTGATTATCCCTTATCCAGACTGCTTGGGATGGGAAGGTGTCCGGATTTTGGATTTTTCTGAATTTCAGAATCACTGCATAACTAGAATGATAAATGCTTCCTCTAGCTCTTTTCACTGTTACCCATTTGGGTGTCTGCGGTCCTCTGACATGTTTCAACAATGTCTGTATAGGCACACATCACAGGGCAGAGAATAGAACTTACAGCTATACTTGGGAATGAGCACAAGATCTTCTTTCTACAGAACGTTTTTAAAAAGCCTTGGACAAAGATGCCTGGATTTCAGATATCCAGATAAGGGATCATCTACCTGTATATAGCAAGTGAAGTTGCCTACTGCTTTAGCTCCTCTGAACATTTGAAGATATTTATGATATGTTGTAGTACCCAAACTCATCATTCTGTCTTCTCTATACCACTGGCTGACCAAGTTGGATCTGACCTTTCTTCTAGGACCTTTCTTTCTAGTCAAGAGTGAATAGTGTAAATAAAAAAAATCAATCAATCTTCTGGAGACATAAGATATGCACATTTCAACATGACTGCCATTAAGAGATCCTTACTATGTTTAAGAGCACAATCCTAAAGTCAAGTTAGGCCAGCATAAGCTAAGCCAGCAAAGTTTGGCCAGCACAAGGGCCACCATAAAGCATGTTTGGACTACTCTTGGAGTCAGACAGGATGGCGCCCGTCTGTTTGCTGGCCTCTCTGACTCCGAGAGCGGTCCAAACATACTTTACGGTGTCCCTTGTGCTGGCCAAACTTTACTGGCTTAGCTAATGCCGGCCTAACTCAGTTTAGGATTGTGCCCTAAGTCACTTTACTGAAAAAGTAATGAAAAGTACTGAAAAGAAACTTTACTAATGTTGGACAGACCCAAACCAGATGTTAAGTATCAATCTTGTCACAATTAATACAAAATACAAATGTAAAGATGAAGATGTTTGGTTTGATCTGTATTGGATCCCTTCAAACCCTCCTAAACGGGAATATCTAAAGTACTACTAGAAATAGAGTAGAGCAAGAAAAAGTAACCAAATCAAAATGTTGTACACTCTGGACGACCTTGAGGCACCAAATCATACAATAATGTCAATCAAGTGTTGGAGAAAGTTCTCTAGAGTCTAACTGTCCTTATCCATCTCAAAGTCCAGACCTCATTATATGTGATTCATTTCTATGGGGAATGTTCGAAGAAATGTTTCACACCAACTCCACAAACCCTAGAAGACCTTTGCACAAACACTGAATCAGTAGTCAATGGTGCAATGCCAAAACACTGCTCTAATATGGTTACCCACATAATCAATTACACGGAACATGTGCTTTGCAATGAAGGAAGACATACTATGCAATACTATGCATACTATGCATACTATGTAAAGAGCCCTAACTGGGATAGTATAGTGTATAAATGGCATGAGCATTTTGGTCACCATTTTTTTTGCCCCACCCTGTACATACTAGTTGAAAATTTCAAAGCCAATCCAGTATCAGTCAAAACCTTTAGCAGATCTGGACATTACCTAAGGGAGATGTTATGCTTGAATTTAGATGAGCTACCCTGAGGTACAGCCAAGTCTGATGTTGATGCGTTGCCTTGACTTGCAACTGTATAAAGAATTCTGAAATGCTTTCAAGTATACATGTATGTTCTTGCCAACCTAGCAGTTCGAAAGCACCTAAAATGCAAGTAGATAAATAGGGAAGGCAACGACGTTCCGCGCGCTACGGCGTATAGTCATGCCGGCCACATGACCACGGAAGCTTGTCCTCGGACAAAACGCCAGCTCTACGGGCTTTGAAATGGAGATGAGCACCGCCCCCTACAGGCGGTCATGACTAGACCACTTGATGGTGGGGAAACCTTTACCTTTATACATGTATGCACACCTTATTCATTCTTTAGACAGGTACAAACACATACATATGAGACTTGTTCGCACTATGTTGAATGTTTAGAGTTGTTTCAGAAGTGTGGATGCACTTTAGGAAAACATAAATGAGCCCCTATTTTTAAACAGGCAGTTTAGGTCTCAAACTATTAACAATTTGCTTCTGTTTTGGTTCATCAGCATTTTTTTTCTTTTATACTGCTCCATTCAAGGTCCAATACTATCAAACTTTCCAATGCCAATGTAACCTCAATGCAGCCCCAAGGTAAGGGAAAATACATCCCCTTACCTTGAGGAGGTCCCTGTGACTGCCTCACTACCAGAGGATGCAGTGCACACCCCACTGGCAAGAGTGCTGAGAAATTGGATAGGATTGGGCCCTAAATCTACAATAACAGCACGGCAAT
>JAJKFI010000019.1:11280369-11326961 GCA_029204185.1 Lerista edwardsae | reverse complement strand
GGGGCAAGGCACGCTACGCCACTGACTCCAGGTTAGGATTGTGCCCTCAGTCATGACCAACTTTCTGTAGCTGTAACTCAGGAAGTGACAATATGCTGAGAGAACTGCTGAATAACTGAGGCAACAAGCTTTGATAGGACTGAAAATGAAAAGTCTTGAAAGTGGACAATTACAAGTGTGCACACATAGAACAACACGATATTAAACAAAAGTGGCTAGTCAGGGAGAGGCAAAAGAGTGTGACCAAAGAGGAATCCTGTCCTCAACCCCATAAAAGAGGAAGGAGAAAACTGGTGAGGAACATCCCTTCTGCTTGTCTGATGTCTAGGATGAAGGCCCTAATACAATAACTGACAATGCCAAAATAAAAACATTACCACATGCAATGCTGAAGAATATCACTCTCACCTGTTTGTCCATAGGCAAAAATGCAGGCATTATATCCCTGAAAGGCCTTTTCAAGAATTCCCTCACCAAGGCACTTGAACACTACTTCTTGACCTACAACATTTAATACATGTCACTTAAAGTTAACAAAAAACAACAACGCTTAAACCTTTAGTAAAACAAATTTTTATGATCACTCGAATCATTAGTAACATTAAAAAAACCTAAAGCACCAACAGTTGTGAAAAAGTTGCTTTTGTTGCTTAAAGCAGAGACGTTGCTAAGCAGGGGCTGCTTGAGTGGTCCCCCCCCTCAAAAAAAATACTGTATTCTCTTCCACAGAATTAAAATACATAAGCAGATAACAGAAACATCAGACTACTCCCCACTCAGTCATTTTTCAGGGGAAGGAAGACATCATGGCCCCAGAAAGATAGTCTCAAGGTCCAAAAAGATCCTGGGTCCTACTATTTATTATTCCCAATGGTGGTATGAAAATCCAGCACTCTGGAAATGCTGATAGCAAAACCAAGTTTGTTACTCTATTAACCAGAACACACCAGCTGTCAAAATAAATGTATTGTCAGAAAGTATGCTCAGGCAGGATTCACTAAGCTGTGGTGATCGCATGGTTGACATCTCATGCTGAATGGAAGTGGGATAGACAGATGAGACAAGCAACTCTTCAGTGATCATGCAGATCTACAGTTGCGCCATCCCTAAACGTAATTGACAACCACTTTCCAACGTATTTTTATTCTGGTTAATGATTGCAGAGAAAAATAGATATGAGAGAGCAGAGATTTAAAACTCCTCTCAAAAGAGTACTTCTAAAACTAAGTACTTTGTCTAAGTACTTTGTCAACATTTCGGCAGGGATTGAAGACCTTTCTTTTCCAACAAGCATTTAATTGTTGACAGGCTGGCTGCTTTTTATACTCTTTTTATATACTTTAGGATCCACAGGGTTGACTGTGTAAATTTTAAATCTTTTAAATTTTAAATGTTAATTATTTTAATATTGTTTTTAACTATCGTTTTTAATTCTCAAATATTGTAATTTTATTGTATTTTATTGTTGTAAGCCACCTTGGGTGCCCATGGGGCAGAAAGGCGGGGTATAAATTGAATAATAATAATAATAATAATAATAATAATAATAATAACAACAACAACAATAACAATAATAATAACAATAATAATAACAACAACAATAATAATAACAATAACAACAACAACAACAACAACAACTATCATAATATTGTTCAAACAACATGGCCCTCATCAATGCTCTCTCAGGGAAGCTCAGTCCAGCACAGTAAATACATCCATGTTGAGAGAAAGCAAGTACTATATGGGCAAGTACCTTTCTATGGTACTTGCATCTAAGGCAGTGGTTTTCAGACTGGGAGAATATGCACCTATTATTCAGATATAGGTGAAAGGCAGGATATAACTATTCAAATAAATACATATAAAATAAGAAAACTGACGTAAGACATTAACTCTTGACTAATCAGACAGCTGCACCTTTCAGCACCTTGTTTCATAAAAAAAATGAAGCAAAAGGAATTTTGATTTCAATGGAGCAAAAGAGCATCATTTTGAGAGCAGTCGTAACATAGAACTGAATTTGACAAAGTAACAATTCAATTATACTATGAAAATTCCAAACTGCAACAAAGACAGCACATTCTGTAAACCAGTCATGCTGGTTATTCAAATCATTCATATAAGGCTGCCGTTTTAATAGGAAATGTTCATTCACTGAGGGAGCAATCCTAACCTGGAGTTAGGCCGGCACAAGTTAGGCCAGCAAAGTTTGGCGGGCACACCGTAAAGTATGTTTGGACCATTCTTGGAGTCAGAGGCCAGCACACAGACGTGAGCCATCCTCCCTGACTCAGAGAGCGGTCCAAACACGCTTTACAGTGTCCCTTGTGCTGGCCAAACTTTGCTGGCCTAACTCCAGGTTAGGACTGCGCTCTAAGAGAAACCAAGAGTTTCGATTTCAGCCGAATGGGGGTTGATGGATAGAGGCGGATGTCTTAGACATCAAAAGTCAAGCAAAGAGGTGATGAAAAATTATACCTGCATATTTTTCAGTGTTTGATTCATCCATAGACCAAAAGCAATAATCAAAGGCAAACACCTATGTAAGAACAGAAAAGCAAAATTACTATCTTCTTAACACAGTTCATACCACTTTGAACAAAATCATCAGTCTTTATTTTAGTAGGCTTGAAAAAGGAACTTTTAAAGTCAAATATTCTAGAATACCCAAATGCTTCTCAGATGATTACTAACCACTTGTCTTATCTGGACCACACTAAGAACCTTCTACACTGGCTTTCTATTTGCAGAAACAGACAACCAACAGTAATGAAAACAGTATCCTCCATTACTTGCTGTACTGCTATAATCCCATGGAATCCCAGATGTGTTGTAAGGCATATCTGCGCCACTTCAGGAGTTGGCCAGGCTGCTGCAAGCAGTCGCGCCAGCCTGTGGAGTCTGGATTTGGCCTGGTGAGCGGGCGGAGCACCACCCTAGCGAGGCCAGCATTGGGGGGGGGGGAGAGGGGAGGGCAGACAGAAGGTGGAATGGGGCAGGAGGAAGCAGGGAGGATAGGCTGGCCCAAGTAGGGGGTGGAGCCAGGATCCAGCACTTGAGCCAAATCCTAACTATGGTCCCCAGCTCTGTCGGCCCTACATGGGTTGCTTAGATTTGCGCCAGTGATTCTGCTGGAACAGTTCTGAGTAGGCCCATAGGGCTGGCTGGGGCTTTACCCCGGGTAAGGGGAAACTATCCCCTTACCCAGAGGTGACCTCCAGCTGCCTCCCTACCTGCTATGGATACAGTGCAGGCAGCCCGCCTGTCTGTTCCAGTACCAGTTAGGATTGGGCTGTTCGTAGCACAATTAAGAACTACTTCTCAACTTATTTTCTCCATTTGCACTTCTAAAATAAAATTAATGAGGAAGTTATTACAACAGCAGAAATGAGTTCCACTATTGTAAAATGGCTGCCAACAGAGCAGAGCACTCTGTCAAATGCTATTTTGCATGCACAGCTGCGAGAAGCAGCAGCACCACAACTCTACTGCTGGATTCTGCCATTACATGCCTGCTGGACCAGGTAAGGCAGCAATGGGGGGACAGGGAGTAGGTAGAGAAGAGGAGGAATGGGAAACACTAAGGTGCGGATCCAATGGCAATGATGTGTACCATATCCTACCCCCTCTTTTTTAAGGTGTAAAGGTGCATACAGTTTTTCCTAATCTCACCACCTCCCCCACCTTCCAAAAAAAAAAAGGTAGAAGGGAAGGAAGCAGACCTTGGGTGACTCATATATTCAACTGTATGGGTCATTCCGTGTCAAATCATCATGTTTAGGGCGCAATCCTAACCTAGAGTTAGGCCGGCATAGTTAGGCTAACAAAGTTTGGCTGCCACAATGGCCACTGTAAAGTACGTTTGCACCATTCTTGGAGACAGAGAGGCCAGAATACAGATGTGCGCCATCCAATGGTCCAATGACGCTTTATGGTGGCCCTTGTGCCAGCCAGACTTTGCTGGCCTAACTGGGCTGGCCTAACTCCAGGTTAGGATTGTGCCCTTATTCTATCTCACATTCTTGACGAAACTTGTCATACTTTAAGATCATATATATGCATATTTTTTTCATTTCTAAACTCACAGAGAAAAAATATGTTGGGCAGCGCAATCCTATACCCCGTTGTGCTGGCGCTATGCTCTTGCACCAGCTGAACGCTTTCGCAAACGTGCCATAAAGCTCACCAGAGTCAGCGCGATGGTGCTGGACAGGCGCAAGCAGCAGTGCCGATGCTCAGGTGCCGACCTTGCGCCAGTTGAGCGTCAGAGCCACTCGGTCGGCGCAGGGCCTCCACAAGGGCGTTCCAGAGGCGTGCTGGAGGTGTAACTGGGCAGCGCAGTGGGTGGAGACGGGTTGTGACGCAGGATGGCCGTAGAGTCCGTCCCTGGCCAGGGTGGCCCTGATTCGGGCCATTCCTGTCCACGTTCCTCTATGCCTACAAAACAGCAGGCGCAGATCCAAGCAGGCCCATAGAGGTGGCTGGGGCTTATGTGGGTGCAAGGGGAAAACCTCCCCTTGTCCTGTACTTTGCTGCTGCTGCCCCCTAATGGGCTTTGGGATATAGCCCTGCTATGTCAGCCTTACTAGGCCGGCTTAGTATAGGATTGTGTCCAAGTCTAAAATGTCAAAAAATTATCAAAAAATGGCATGGTGGTGATAATTTAACTAGCTGTATGTCAGACACCAGTTGGGATTTAGAGCTGGGGGTGGTCATGTTTTGAAGCTCTTTTAATGAACTTTCATATGATGTACAACGCAATGGGTTTAATAATTTGTTTAGTTAAAAACATTTAATTTAAAAGTTTAAAATCAATTTTCTCAAAAACTGACATTTTTTAATTTTGAAAAAAAATCTGAACATTAGTTCATACTTGTGTGTAACTATTCCCAAAATTATTTTTGGAGATGATGATGAAATCATAAAATATGATGGGTAACATATATGTATGATCAAGAGAAAATAGTGGAATCGGAATTTTATCAGTCCCTTGTGCTAGCTTAGGAGTGTCACAGATGTGCTGTAAAGGACGTTTGGACCACCTTGGAGTCAGGGAGGCCAGCACACCCAAGGCCTCATCCCTGGGCCGTGCAGCCCCAATTTGGGCCACGTGGCTTCCTCAGACCTGCACTCATGATTTCACGGGTGCAAATCCAAGAGACTCATTGGGGAGGCTCCTGGTGCCCTAAGTCACATTAGTACCGTCGTCTCCAGAGTATAGCCTGCAAGCTGGATTCCGTCTGCGCATTCCCCGGTGTGAATGGCACTTTCTGTGCTGCCAGGGAAGTATACAGGGTTTTTTGAAGCTTCCCAGGTGGAACAGAAAGTGCCATTTGTGCCTGGGGAGCTTTTCCCCACTGTAGCAGTACCTACAGTAGTTTGGAGACCATTGCATTAAAACACAAAGTCATCAATTCAAAAGAAAACTAAAAAAAAGCTTTAAAATGCCGGGCTGTATCCTAAGAATATATGTGCAGAATGCAGATTTTTTTAGATGTTCCACATGTGGTTTCACAAGCACACGCAGAAGATATTGAGCAACAGTGAATTAAAACATTACGTCCACCAGTGATGCATTGTGGAACATGTTGTAGAATGCACTGCATGCAAAGCCTTGTCAGAATTCTTTCCAGACTTCTGTGTGCAACAACTCTGCACTACCATGTAAACCTCCTCACACTAGGAAAACAACTTAGGATAACATCAATTACGAGCAATATAAATTGCACTGTAAAAGCTGCAGATTCAAAAATCATCTATTCACTTACCTTTGGTAATTTTCTGCAGGATGAAAATTCCACAGTTGCAACAGAGACACATCATCCACATAATCAGAAAACAGTAAAAAGAATAGGAATATATGATTAATGCTTGGAATCATTAGTATGCTCTGCACGTTATTTTAAGGAGTCGCAGTGTCCCCAGACTCTCCAAAGAGACATAAGGCAAGTTACAAAAATGGTTTACCTGCCCGGCAGCAGCATGATCATGGCAATCACGTTGCTGCCAATTTCTTGACCACCACTTTTAAGGGGGAATGGCCTTTTTCTGGTTCCCTGGTGAGTTATAGCCCACCAGTCTGGAAACTGTTGGCCTACCTCTAGCAATTGAATGGGTTGCCACATTTTGCACGAATTGCAGTTTCTTCAGATCAGCCCCATATAAAGCATGTTACAATGGTAAATACATGTTACAATCCCAATATTACCATGGCATGAATCACTGTGGTAAGGACCACACAATCCAGGTATGGTTGCAGCTGGTGCACAAGCAATGCAGGTGGTCTTCAGAGAGGTATGGTTGTAATTGTATTACCACTGGGATAGACAATGGTTGCTAGGAACATAGTAACTGTAATACAAATGGCTGCATTGTACCAGAAGGTTTAACAAGAATGTGAGTGTTTGCTACACCAAAAAGGTCTCTGAAGACCATTTTTACTTATTTCAAAACCTTGATTTTTTTTTTTTAACTGGGGGGAAGAGCTTTAAAATTTCTGTCTTCCTATGTTTTTACCATTATTTAAAATTGAAACAAATTGTAAGCATATTCATTTTTCAGTAAGACAGACCACCATAACTATTTTGACTAATGTGTTACAGGGCTCAATGCTAACCAACTTGCCAGCACTGACATAGCTGTGTTACTGGGGCATGTGCTGTATCCTGCAGTGGAATAGTAGTTACAGAGGCCTCCTCGAAGTAAGGTAATGTTTGTTCCCTTATTGCCCTTACCCTGGTGCTGGAAGGTTGGTTAGGATTGTGCCCTCATTTACACAATGAACTAATATGCACAAAGTGACATGTTACCATTTTTCTGAAACAGGCATCTATCTATACAAGTGTAATGAATTTTAATAGATATGAAATTTTTCTTTGTACACTCCTGAAGTGTATTTATTGCAAATATTCTGTACTTTGCTGCATGTTCAAACTGTAACAATTTAGCAAGAAACCAACTTTTTTTATTGTTGTAGTCAATTGCTAGGCAGAAGAAAAGCACTAGATTACATCCCATTTATATGACTAGCATGTTTCTAAGCAAGCTGCTGAAAGGGCAAGATGGTACATCTTTTCAACATGGTCATGAAAGGATAGGATAAGGATATAGGATAAGTATTCCTTAACTTTGTTACTAGAAAGATACACTCCTCAGGTGTGTATCATGACCCAAAGCATTTCCCAACACTACTTTGCTCTTGATTGGCAGTGCCCAAGAAGGTGATATCTTTGTTACAACTGTGCAAGAGTTAACATGTAGCTGAATTTTTTTTTTCCAGATTGTATTTAGCTAAAAATAAATAAATTATTTCTTTCATAAACTGTGGGCCACTGGGCATGTCACATACAGATGTGCACCACAAACTGCAAAAAGAATACATGCCCAGTGACATTGCTGGAGGTGGGTAAAAAAGCTAAGTAAAAATGCTAAGCGGCCCCTCCCCTTCGCCACCAGAGCCATACAGGGTGGCTAAAGCTACATGGAGGACAATGTTCTGCATTGTTCTTGCTTCTCTGTATGGCACCAGTGATAAGGGGGAGGGGCTGCACAGTCAGTATTTAGAGTTTTCACATCCCTCCAGCTACACCACTTTATATGCCATCTCTAGTTGGATGCAGTAAATTGAAAATTGAGGCAGTTCAGACACATAGCTGAGCCCCTAAGAATGAATTATCAAGTTAGATACATGCCTGCATGGACTAACCCTTAAATGATATTTCTAGAAATGACAAGATGAAAACTATTATATCTCGAACACAAAAATAGTACAAGTTCAGTTCCATATTCCAAGTTTCCACACAGCAATCTCAGCTTCCTGAGAGATAATGGAAACACCACTTCATATGTGACTCCGGAGAGATACAGTCATCAGTAGCTCTGTGTTTGCAAAGGGGAGGATGAGAAAGAAATGCATACCAGCCAAGTAGGGGGGAAGAGTTGGGATGGAGCTGTTAAGCCTCATCCAAACCCCCTTCTCTAGGCTGCATGGCCCCGATTTGGCTGCGTGGCTTGCTCAGAGCTATCCCTGCTAAACAACAGGTGCAGATCCGAGCAAGCCCCATCTGGGCAGCTGGCACCTACCCCGGAGGAAGGGCATGCCACATGGAGGCTTCAGCCAGCTCCTAACTTGTGCTGGATACTGCACAGGCTTGCCGGCCTGCCCGCTCCAGCACAAGTTAGGATTGCACTCTTAGTGGATAAAGTCTGACTGCCAACAGAGTATGAATGCTACAAAACAGTAATCTATTACTATACATAGAGAAAACCAAAATAAATTCAGAAAATATTTGCTGAGGTATAAGAAACAGCAATTTCGCGTGAAACGAACAATCAAAACTACCTAAAAATATTTTCTACCAAGCAAGCGTATTTATTCTGATGAAACAGGTCTAAATGAACATGTGAAAAAATTATCAGCAGGAGCCATCATTTCCTTATTGGCATGGACTACTTATAAGCATGGAAATACCATCTCCGTTAATGCAGTAAACAGTAACTGATGTAAGCTCCACAAAACTCAAATACAAGCAGCAAAAATATATAGTACTATGAAAGTTGGAATCTTTTATATTTATTTTGATAAATTATGATAAATTATCTACTAAAAATCTGAAAAAGCTAGTACAATTCTACTCAGTGAGTAAAAAACAATGACTGAGAATGTAACTTTCACATATTCAGCTGAACCGACAGATTGGTAAAGGCTTTAAACTACCCATGGATTATTTCAGGTGAACAAACCAGGATTAAACTACAGTCTGAACCCATGGTTTGAAGTTGATTTGTTAAGCAGAGGTTGGTATGTTATGTCTGAACCATGTCTGAATTATGTCTGAACCAAGAATCCTGTCTTGTTTAAGTGGCTCTGTCCTGCTGGTGCTGATACTTAGAGATGCCAGTTTGGATCAGCAGTAAAACAGAGTTGCTCCAGGCTGAAAGCTGCTCTTGTTGAACTGTTCATGCCTTCTTTGTCTGCCTAGCATCAACTTTGTTCACATATCTCTTCTTCTCATTGAAGTGTACAGTATAGACAGCAGCTTCATTGTTTCGCTGCCCCCCATCAATCAAACAAATGCAAAGTAGCCAAAGATGTCTCATTCTTTCAAACTCCCAAATTCAAAAGTAGTAAGAGAGTATGACTTTGTAAATAAAGTTGTTTAAAGAACTCACATTACCCAACACTAGAGCGATTCTAATGGGCTTCGTGTGTGGAACAGGTAAGTAATAGTTTACGTTGCATGGAAGAGGGAGAAGAAGAGGAGAACAATTAACCTTTCTTGGAAGCGGGAGAGGAGGAGAGGAGAAGAACTGTGCTGTCTACTTCTTATCTGACTGAGCAGCTAGTGATTAGCTTGCAATATCCCCTTTCTCTTCTTGACCAATGACAAGGAATATAGCTTGCAAAGTGATGAAGTATCACTTGGGCAGCTGCTGGGAAAAAAATAAGAAGCTTGGGCTTACATCCAGGAACTTCATTATAGGGCACGTGGTTGTGGCACAGTCAAGAAAATCCAGGATTTGCTGATAATCTGAGGTGCCAAAACTGGCTTTTTGAATAAATGATAAAAGATAAACCATGGTTCCATGCTATGCCTGAACTGGCCCAGAGTCACTCCAGAACTTTTACATCACAGCGTCAGAAATGATAAACTTGATTCTTAAGAAGCAGAACTATGAAAAGACGTGGCAGAAAATTTTACGATGTTCGATGCATGTTTCAAATGCATGGCTAACTTACATCCTGAGTCTACTCAGAGGTAAATCCAATTTTGTTCAATGGGGCTTACTTTCAGGAAAGTATGTAGTGTAGGATTATAGCCTTAATCAAAACCATACCTTAAAGCACAACTACAGAAGCAGGAGCTTAACATGGAGACTATGTAGCTGCAAGTCTAAGGTAAGGGGGTTGTGGGGCGGGACAGTTACAACTTCGCATTATTGAGAAACTTGAAGTAAAAAATTTAAATCTCTAAAATATCTTTAAAATTATGATTTTTTTTCCTCCTAAAGATTAAATAGAATGGAAGGAGCCTATAAGAAGCTAAGGATTTGCAACATATTCTGTTCTGCATAGAGGCCAACATCTCCTGACCTAATTCCAAGGTTTCCATTTGAATTTGGCCTTTGTGACTCAGTGCAATTCAATTACTCTATATTAATTTCAAGAGCATAACGGAAACAGCACATATTAAAATTTAACTGGAACTAGAGCTCCCCTGCCCCCAGTAAGAGTAAACTTACTCTTTAGATTAGTGTTTCTCACACTGCTGATTGGGAACCACTGATGGGTCGTGAGCCAATTTCAGGTGGGTTGTGTAGTGCCTAGGGCAGCCATAATTGAAAATATGGGAAGATGGGACACTGGAGAGGGGGAGGTTGTGTGTGGTCATTTTGCTTGCATTAAGGTTTCTACAACCTTGATAGGCTTAATTCCTTTCTGATTCACTTTGGTATTGGAAAATGGCTGAGAAAAAAACCCCAATCTATTGCTGCATTCTCAGGAAAACAGCAGGCTCTGGTAGCACAGAGCACTTCCGGCTCTTCCAGCCATGCCATCACTTCCAGTGGGTGTCATTCTAAAAAGTGGGTCCCAGTGCCAAAACATTTGAGAATCACTGCTTTAGATTAGCCATTTTTAACCTTTTCCATCTCAATGTATTCTGAGAAGGAGCTAAAACTGTCAAGGTACACCATCAGTGTTTTGACAATTGACAAGGCACATTTCAAGGAGGGCCTTGAAAACATTATTATTAACGTTCAGACTTCTAGTGTATATGCCATAGTATTACTGGTTTTTCTATAAAATGTATTGGCAAGCCAGGAAACGATGTTGCTACATACAGTATATTATACCAGAATGTAATTACAGCTAGTACAAGAAACAGCAAATCTAGGCTTTCCATCGACTTTTACAGCCAAATTCTATCCTATTTTCCAGCCCTGGTGTAGTTGTCCCAATGGGGTGTGTGCTGCATTCTGTGGTGAGGGGATAGTCATGGAAGCCTCCTCAAGGTAAGGTTCTCTTACTTTGAGGTTGCATTGCAGCTGCATCAGCATCAGAAAATTGAACAGGACTGGGTCCTTAGTCAAGGTTTTAAAATTTACTGAATTTGTAAAAAGATGAAACAAAGTTGTATAAGAGATACTCTGCGTATTAAATTCAGTTTTCTGTTTATATCAATGACCTCCTTGTACCAGATATAGACTTGCAATCCTATCTATGCACACTTTCCTACGAGTACGCTCCGCTGAACTGTAACTTATTTCTGGAGTACGCATGTCTGGAATCTTTCTGTTAAGTCTGCATCTCAGTTTTTCCATTACATGTACACTGAAATCCTTCTGTGGATCAAAGAAAAATATTTTAGAAACTGTACACAATTAGTCTAGAGATAAATCAGCGCTGAAAAAATATTTCAAATCCTTAGGTACCAGTTTTGCACAAGAATAGAGAAAATAGCAACGTTTTTCACTGTAAAAATGTAGTTGCTTGTTCAACTAGGGAATATATCCAGAGCTACTTAAACAAGCTGAAGATTATATGTCTATTGTCCTATAGGCACAAAACTACCTTTCCATACCAACTAATGTACTTGCATTTTCTGCCTTGTGCATCTGTAAACAAGCAAGTTTCACTCCGGTTTTTGAAGTATTTTTGTTTAATATGTATCAAAACCTGCTAATTATCATATCATTTATTAGGACCTGTTTTGCCTGAGGCAAACAATTATACCCGGCAACCTTGCTATTGACATCAATAGAGACAGAATTTCATATGTTCAACCTCCATACAGCTGCCCTGTTTGACATGGAGCAGCATGGAGCAGCACTGTGAAAAGCTGCCCATGTGACTCATGTTCCCCACTATCCTTAAATAGCAGTTCAAAGTACAAAAGACAAAGCCACATAAACAGCTCCATATCACTAAGTTCTTGGCTCTGTAAGACTACAAGTGAGGACAGAACTGTACACATAAGGACTGTACATGCAGCTCTAATCCCAAATGCTCTTTCCATGCCAGGAGTGCAACTTGTAAGGAAACTGATGATAGAAGAGTAATGCAGGTGGGCAAAGCAAGCCAGGTTGAGAACAGAGGCACAATTTATACCATCTGTGAAAGTATGTCAACCATTATGAATTTCTAACACATAGAAAAGCACTTCTTTATTATACAGCAAAAAAGAGCAAGGTGATCACATGTAAGAATAAGATACAAAGCTTCATTTCACTCTTTGGTCCAATGCTTCTAACTATTATGAAAGGCATTTTCTGCATCCCATTTAAAATTTTGCTTTGTCTGTTTCTTGATTCAGTCTTCTGTTTAAATTTTTGCTCTCTTATTATATTTGCACACTTTTCTATGCACTTGCTCCTCCCATTCAGTTAATTGTGTGGTCTTCTTCATTCTATGATCCTTTTGTTTACTATTCTATTCAGTACACCAATTCTCAAGTTGAGTTCAATTGTTCACTTTTATTTTTGTGTTCTAACAGTTGTATCCAAGGATGATACTCATCTTCTGCATTTATACTGTTTACCTTGCTTTTTTTCTTAGGCAACATTTGCCGGCATTGAATCTTCCAATGTTTGATTCAAGATCTCTTTCCATTTCCAATTTCCTATTGTCGCTTGCTCCTTCTTCACTATTTTACTGACAAAATTTGTTTCTTCTCAGCTATGCTATTAACGCTTCCTTTCAAGTTCTGAGGGCCCTCATTTTCTTATTTCTTTAAGCTCCTTCAATATATCATCTTGATCATCTTCTTTCTAATATTCTGTTACTACTTTTTATTTTTACCCAATATTTAACACACCCAGCTACCCATCCCTTCTGTTCTTAAAACAAGTCCATCACTGAGGCTTCGATTATCATGCATAAACCATGCAGTGGCTTAAGTGCAGCCACTAAAAGGCAGCGCGGCACGAGATGTCTACTACAGCAGTGGTTCTCAAAGCTTTTAGCACTGGGACCCACTTCTTAGAATGGCACTCATGTTAGGACACCCCCCCAAAGCAGTGGTTGCCAACCAACGGTCCGTGGACCACTGGTGGTCTGCGAGAAAATTTTAGTGGTCTGCCGAAAAATCTGGACATTATTTACATTTTTTATGTTTTATCTATATATATAAAATTAGCTGGTCCTTACCCGGCGTTGCCCGGGTATTTATTTATCCCAAGCTTCTATTAGACAGGAAAAGGAATGAATTCTATCTATAGAGTAAAATCAAAGTAATTTGATGTACAGGTAATTAAAAGTATAAGTACAGCACAAAAATTATAAAGTAATTTTTTTACAGAATTCACTATAATATTAATTTAACTCAAAACTTGATTATAAACAACATTTTCAACACTAATTTCAAACAACACCTCCAGGAGCGAGAATAAATACATTCTTGGGTGAACCGACCCTTGAGCAAGCAACATACAGTTGTCCGTGGGAGAAATATGGCGATCTCAAATCCACTCCGCAGTACTTAATAGACTGCCCCTGTGACTTGTTGATCATGATCGAGAATGCAAGTCTCACTGGAAATGGCAAAGTTAAAAGGGAGATCCATCGGAATGAGTGGTATCCGTGGGATAAAAACTGTTTCACCCTCTCCCTTTCTTGTCAAGATAGTCACTTCAATTACATTACCCAGCATCTTGTTGACACACAAGCTTGTGCCGTTGCAAAGTTTTGGCGGGTCAAGGTTCCGTAGTAAAATAATTGGAGATCCTACTGTAAGTAAACGACAATGTGGTGGCAATCCAGCCAGATCAAGTGAGTTTAGGAAGTCTGACGGGAAACTGACGACCTCATAGGCATCTGCTACGGTATCGATAGACTTGTATTCACTGACTACGCCTGGTAACATGGCAAGTATTTGATTGGAGTCCAAGACCAGGGCATAATGATTTCTAAAAAAGAACGTGTGTGTGTATGTACGTGTGTATGTATGTTCCAGCATAACTCTGGAACGCCTGGAGCAATTTACACCAAACTTGGTACACATATGCCTTGCGATCTGGAAAGAAATACTGCAGGGGTAAGACACCCCTAGCACCCCTAGGGGTGTGGGTGCGAAGGGGGTGCCATGTAAAAATGATAAAAAATGGCCGATTATTAGTGTCAAATCCATAGTTTTCGGGCTCGCCGAGATGAATGGTGACGCTCCCGATGCCGTTTAAGTCCAAGTTCAGCCCCCATCAGCGTGGGGGGTGAGAAGGGGTGCAAGATACGGCGCTTGGAAATAGAATGTCCACAGCACATTGATGGTTGTGTAGAGGACACCATTTGATTTCAGATTTCATAACTCATCCCACTTCTAGAAATACTGTGGGGGTAAGACACCCCTATCACCCCTAAGGGTGGGGGTGGGAAGGGGGTGACATGTAAAAATAATCAAGAACGGCCGATATTAGTGTTGAATTCATAGTTTTCGGGGTCACTGAGATGAATACTGACACTCCCGATGCCATTTAAGTCCATGTTCAGCCCCCATCAGCATGGGGGGTGGGTGAGAAGGGGTGAAACATAAAATGTCCAAAATTACCAACATTAGTGTCAAATCCATAGTTTTCAGGGTTGCTAAGATGATTGGTGACAGTTCCGATGACATTTAAGCCCAAGTGTAGTCGAATGGAATGAATAGAACTCTGTAGAACCTTCTGGAAATTTTTAGAAATTATTATGCCCCCAACGTTGGTTCTGAGTGTGAATGTGTTTTTTGACTTGGTTTATATGTAGAACTTTCCCCCATCCCATCTCTTGGCTCTGAGTGTGGATGTGTTTTATACTGGGTCCTCTGATGTTTATGTGGTGATCTTGCACTGGCTACCCTGATGTATTTATCTTTTTAAAAAATTCATTAGTGGTCCGTGGGATTTAAAATTATGAATTCAGTGGTCCGTGAAGTCCTAAAGGTTGGCGACCACTGCCCCAAAGTGATCTCATTAAATTGGAAGTGATGTCATGGCCAGAAGCTACATCATCAAGCAGGAAGTGCCATCACTGTGGCATTATAAAATGACACTCCTGGAATCCAAACTGGCATTCTTGGACTACAGCAACTGCACAACCATGAAACATTCCTAACAAAGTAAGATCAAGACAAAATATTATGTAATTTAATAAAAACACTGAACTAAAAACAAAATTTAAAAAAATCACTTGCAAATTCAAACAGTTAACACTCACAGAAGGAATACAACAAGAATAAGGTCGGCAGCTTCCAAGATGGCTGCTCCCAGCTTTCTGCTAACCACCTGTCATCAGGTTGCAAGGCATCAAGGGGTCCCGAACCACAATTTGAGAAACTAGAGAAACTGTACTAGAGCAATTTAAATGGATTTGGGCATTGACAAGCAATACCAGATCATTATACAAAATACAATCAATTGAGAAAATAAGCAACTTAGCAAGTCCTGAATAATTATAACAAAGATCTATCTAAAGTTATATTAGAAAATGCTTCTTCAATGAATAATTCACTCTGCCCTCCTGAGCTTGTTTCTTTTCCATCCCGTGCCCCAGGGTTAAGAGAACGTTTGACTAGTCAAAAATTACTAGCCAATTGAAAAGTCAAATTCTGTCAAATAATGCAGAATAATGTATTTCTGCTGCAGACCTGAGTGCTTGTGAGCCTTTGCAAAAGCTGACCAACAGCTCAGCCAGGTCCCAAGAGAAAGGTGGAGATGGGAAGAGAGCAGATTGTTTAAAGGGGAAATGGGGAAGGGGAAAAGCAGATAGAGCAGCAAGAGGACTCAGCCAAAGACAGAAATAAAGCAGGAGCTCAGAGCAATGGTAGAGAGTGATGGGATGACATTCAGACAGGGAAAAACTTCCAGGAGGCAAGAAAACAGGACTGGGATAGAGTGAAACAGAATAAACAGCTGTATAGAGAGGTGGGAAGATGAAGCACCAGGCAAGACATGAGCTCAAAAAGGTGAGGGAGTGGAGAAAAGGTGACAGCCAAGGAAAAGGCTCAGAAGTCAAGGAAAAGAGTGAGGCAAGAGGAGGCAGACTAGGCAAAGAGGGAAAACTAAGCAAGGTCAGTGGGGGAAAGAGCGAAGGAGCTGAAAACACAGAAGATCCACAGAAAGGGGAAGTAGAGGAGGAGAAAGGATGGAGCAAGAACATGGAATTTCATGATGCCAGGGTTAAGAGGTTAGTAGGAAAAGAGAAAATTGGCAGCCAGGCCCCTTCCCCTCCACAGCCATCCCAATTAAGTAAATGAAGGAACCAGGGTGAGGCAAGTTGGACAGCCCACTACACTGCTACCAAATGTCAGTCTCAGCATCCTCAGCATTCCTTATCCCTGCTGGGGCAATTACACTCCTGGGGTAGGAGACTGACAGAACTTGGTGGTAGAACATATTCCTCATTAGTTAGACAGCAGGTATTCTGTCCTCATTCTAGATAGCCTCAACATCATGCTCTCCCCCCCCCACCCCCAGAAGGGGCACCACAGGAGGGAGTGCCCACACTACCCTTCCTTGATGGTTACCAGTAACTGCAAACCTTTGCAATAGTATCTACATACCTAGTACAAGAATTCAACAAGTGTTTTTTATTCCATTTTTTTGCAGTATCATTTGCAAGGACAGATTAGCATAGCTAATTTTAAAAGGTTTGCCCCATGTATCCTTGCACCAAAACAAACTTTCATAGAAATGGTTTTATTTTCCTGGAAGCATAATTTCACATCCCACCAAATCTCCCCTACATAATTAAACCAGTAGCTTCCTATTATGTACTTATACTTTGAAATCCGGAGACAGCAACATTAATTCCCTTCCAGAAAGAACACAGCATGCTGCTAGTGCCAGATGAAGTAAAGGCTTCTCCTCTCCAACAGACCCAATGGCAATTTGCCTTGGACCCTGTCCCACTGGGCTAATTGTGTGGGTGCTTACTTTCTATTCCCTGAACACTGCACAGGGCTTCTTCCACACAGGGGAGCTCAAGCAACCTTACCCAGCTTAACTAGTTTGCAAGTGGAAGTAGAAAGAACAGTACTGAGCAAGGAATATTTGTTCCCAAATTAACTGTCTAAGTGAGAAGAACCTGATTTCTACTGGACAGTTTGAGAAAAATTCTTGCTTTCTCAAATGCCACCGTAATATAATAAAAACATAATTCTTGGCTTCATGAATATTTGGCTGAGGGAGAAACTGGCAACCCAACTCAATTTCATGCTGCTCTTCAGTTGTCACAAATTTTGGCAGGACTTCACAGTTCATTTTTAGGAGCCACAGAAACGCAGCTTTATTGTGTCCTGTTCCAAGTCCATTAAGGGTACAGGGGAGGAACAGCAAGTAGCATGCTACTCTCTCCCCTCTGATTCATTACACTTATGCTGCAACTCGGCATACGAACGTGAAGCAAGAGATGGTTTCTAAGCATAAGTACTTCTATTTATGTAATATTTGAAGAATTTATATCTTGCCTTCCCCATGCTGAAGCAAATGCCCAAGGCGGCTCACGTAAGCAGGCTAGTCTAAACCACCATTTTTCCAAGCATTTTTTTTTTTACAAATATACAGTATGCTGTGATTCATTGAATCCTCAATCCCAGTTGTAGCCTTCACAGTGTGGTTCTCTCCTCTGACTGCATGCCATCAAACTTCAGCAGGCAATAGTAAGTCAGGTCTCGACAAATCCTCAAGGTCATATTCCATTCTTTTGCCAACTGGCCATCTCGCACATTCCCACACTGGCTAATCAGCTCCACAGCAACTCTATTCTGCCACAATAGGTACTGCAGATTGTCACAGCCTGGCATTCTGTCTCCCATCCAAATCTTTTCATCATCCCATCCCATCCTTTCTATATATTCTTATATATTATATAGTATATATATTATTCCAATAATAATATAAGCTCAAGCCCAAAATTCTACAATGGTGTACCGGAGAGGGGTGTTTTTCAGATGCCGGAACGCCCATGTAAAGCAACTCCTCCCCTTCGCTTTCAGAGCCCTTCGGGTCATTTCATATCAAATCACACTGTTTTTGGTTGGCCTCCTTAGATTATGAAATTTGGGGTATTTATTTGTCCCATGGTTTAATGCAAAAGTACCAATTTTAGCAGCCTATGTTTATAATGTGAAATTGTATAGCTTCGTAAATTTTCAAAATTTTATTAAAATGACATGGTAGTGACATTTTATCTAGTTGTAAACCAGACAAAAGTCTATATCCCAGGCTTCGAGCGGTCTCCTTTTAAAGCTTTTGTAATGAGTTTTCATATGATGTACAATGGGTTTAATATTTTTTATTCTTTAAAAATTCAATTTAAAATTTTAAAATCTGTTCTCAAAAATGGACATTATTAAAATTTTGAAAACAATCTCAAAATTAGTTCATACTTTAACTATCCACAAAAAATGGTGGGATAATGGTGGAATTATAAGACATGAGATGTAACACAAACGTTATGAATAAGAAAAAGAAAATAGAATTTTCAAGTTGAACATTATTTGTGTGCAGTATTTATAAATGTGTATAAAAGGCAAATACCTTTAATTATATCAGTTTCTGTATTTGAAAACATGCTGGTTTTGGTGACCAGATGTCCTCTTTTTCCAGGACATGTCCTACATTTCAACCTTCTGTCCTGGGTAAATTTCAAAATGTCCTACATTTTAAGACAGAAGGGGTCCCAGCTTCAAGAGGGGCTTCCTGCATCACTTGCTTATATACATAAGAACATAAGATGAGCCCTGCTGGATCAGGCCAAAGGCCCATCTAGTCCAGCTTCCTGTACCTCACAGCAGCCCACCAGGTGTCCCAGGGAGGCACGAGACACAAGACGCTTGCATCTTCTTGCCACTCCCTTGCACCTGGTACTCTGAAGTAGCCTACTACTAATGTAAGGAGGTTGCACAATCCATCATGGCCTATAGCCCACGATGGACTTTTCTTCTAGAAATCCGTCCAAACCCCTCTTAAAGGCATCTAGACCAGATGCCATCACCACCTCCTGTGGCAAAGAGTTCCACAGACTAACCACCCACTGGGTAAAAAAGTACTTCCTTTTATCTGTTTTAACTCTCCCAACCCTCAGTTTTGGCAGATGCCCCCTGGTTCTGGAGTTTTGAGAGTGGGAAAAGAACATCCCTCTATTATATCGACGCTATCCCTTCCATGCATAACTTTGTATGTCTCAATCATGTCCCCCCTCAGGCGCCTTTTTTCTAGGCTGAAGAGCCCCAAACGCTGCAGTCTTTCTTCATAAGGGAGGTGCCCCAGCCCCGTAATCATTTTCGTCGCTCTCTTCTGCACCTTTTCCAGCTCCACTATGTCCTTTTTGAGGTGCGGCAACCAGAACTGCACACAATATTCCAGGTGCGGCCTTACCATCGATTTGTACAATGGCATTATAATATTGGCTGTTCTATTCTCAACCCCTTTTTAAATTACCCCAAGCATGGAATTGGCCTTCTTAATTGCTGCCACACACTGGGTTGATACCTTCATTGAAGTGTCCACCAGCACCCCAAGATCTCTCTCTTGAGCTGTCATAGACAGCTCAGAACCCATTAGCCTATAGGTGAAGTTTTGGTTTTTGGCCCCAATGTGCATCACTTTACACTTGTCTACGTTGAAACGCATCTTCCATTTTGCCACCCATTCCCCCAACATGGAGAGATCCTTCTGGAACTCTTCACAATCCCTTCTGGTCTTCACCACCCGGAAAAGTTTTGTGTCATCTGCAAACTTGGCCACCTTGCTGTTTGTCCCTGTCTCCAGGTCATTTATGAACAAGTTGAAAAGCACCGGCCCCAAGACAGATCCCTGGGGCACTCCGCTTTTCACCTCTCTCCACTGTGAAAATTGCCCATTAATCCCCACTCTCTGTTTCCTGGCCCTCAACCAATTCTGAATCCATAAGAAGACCTGCCCTCTTATTCCCTGACTGTGAAGTTTCTTCAGCAGCCTTTGGTGGGGGACTGTGTCAAACGCCTTCTGAAAATCCAGATATATGATATCCACAGATTCACCCACATCCACGTGCCTGCTGACCTTTTCAAAGAATTCCAAAAGGTTCGTGAGGCAAGACTTACCCTTACAGAAGCCATGCTGACTTTTCTTCAGCAGTACTTGCTCCTCTACCTGTTTTAGGATTTTATCTTTGATGAGGCTTTCCACCATCTTACCCGAAACAGACGTTAGGCTGACCAGCCTGTAGTTTCCAGGGTCCTCCCTTCTCCCTTTTATAAAGATTGGCGTGACATTGGTTATCCTCCAATCCTCTGGCACCGTGGCCGCTTGAAGGGACAAGTTGCATACTCTAGTTAAGAGGTCAGCAACTTCGTTCTTTAGTTCCTTAATTTCTCTTGGGTGTATACCATCAGGCCCTGGTGACTTATTTATGTGTAGTTTATCAATTTGATCTAAAATATCTTCTTTATTAACCATTATCTGATTTAATTCCTTAGTTAGAAGGGGCTGTTCGGGCTGCGGTATCTGCCCAAGTTCTTCTGCTATGAAAACGGATGCAAAGAATTCATTTAACTTCTCTGCTATCGCCAAGTCCCCTTTTATTTCCTCTTTCCCTCCCTCACCATCCAGCGGGCCAACCGCCTCTCTGGTAGGTTTCCTGCTTCTAACATACTTGAAGCTGTTATTATTCCCTTTTATGTTGCTAGCCATGCGTTCCTCAAACGCTTCCTTGGCCTCCCGTATCACCTTCTTACTTGTCTTTTGCCAGAGTATGTTGTTTTTTATTCTCCTCACTGGGGCAAGACTTCCATTTACGGAAAGAAACTTCCTTGCTCTTTACAGCTGCTCTAACTTTGTTCGTTAGCCATGCTGGCACCCTCCTGGACCTTGCCGAGCCCTTCTTTCTTTGCGGTATACACTTCCGTTGGGCCTCTACTACTGTTATTTTAAACAGCCTCCAAACAGCCTGGAAAGACGGGACTCTTTTTACCTTCCCTTTCAATTACTTCCTAACTAGCCTGTGTTTGTCCTTTGCTCTTTTGTTCATTGGGTTGCATTAAAGGACAAGGCACCCAAAAATCAATATACATTAGAGTGTTTTAGTTTTTGTAACGTCCTACATTTTCCTTAAATGTCCTACATTTTGGGGTGCTATGTCCTCCTTTGTGGTTATGGTAGCTGGTCACCCTGGTTATATAGAACCCATCAAACATGTATTCTGTGCAGTTCAAAAACTTGTAGATCATATATCACCGAAAGTTTATTTTATTGGTGTATTTTTTGAAAAGTCTTACTTGAACAAAATGGTCCATTCAGACCATCACTGAAAAGCTTTTCTCAAAAATAAACTCTGATGTTTCCAAATTTTCAGGACTGTGCTTAGATAATCTTTTACGAAAAAGAGAACTTCTGGAAGTTCAAGCATTGATATCTACAGATACATGAAAAGAGAATGGTGTATAGACTGTTATACACTGTCATGTCACAGTTGTCCCCACTCGCCCCTCCCCAGTCCGGGAAGGGGGCAGAGAAGGGATCAACCGATGATATCCCGGTGGGCGCCCTTAAATACGACCAGGAGATGGGAGAACAGTACGGGGACCCCTTTTATTGCACCTCCAAGAACACCGCAGCTGGCTCTACCTGTTCCCCCCCCCCAAGGTCCCAACAAAAGTCTTCGCCCCATGGGCTGTCTCGAAAAGTCCAACTTAAAGTTCTGCCCTATCATGCAGGCTCAGTCCTGACAGGTGGCCATTCCCTCCAGCTCCTCTGTCTGTCATGGCAGTCACCACTCACTCACAGTTCCTGGGCTGCTGGTGAGGGGCTGCTCCAGGGTTGTGTCTGATTCTCCACGGCTGCCCGTCCCTGCCACCGCCTGGTGGGGAGTGTCCAGCTTCGGCCCAATGGCATCTTCCCTCGGTGGCAGTTTCTCCCAAGTAAGCCGCCCCTCTTCCTTCTCTCCTTCTCCTTTTATCCTGGCCCCACCAACTTCCTCGGACGCAGCTGCACTCGGCAGATTGCTTGCAGCTGGTTCCCTCTTCCAGGCTGGTGTTCCGCGGCCCCGCCCCTCCTGTCTGGCCACACGCCTCACGCCTGCAACCACTGGGGCATAACATACAGTATACTAAATTTGTTCTTGTTCTGATTTCAGGAACGACAACAGTAAACTGTAACCTGAACTCTGGGGTTTCAATAATGTACAGTCTGTATGGTACGCCACAGTAACAGTATCTAGGTCACTGTCTAGATAGAATGTTATTAGTAAAATGCTGCTAAGCAGCTCAAAAATGCTGTTTTGTATTTTATATATATTGTAAATCCTACCCAATTAAACACTAGTACTTCACAAGCTGAATAGTAACTTCTAACTGGAATGGCAATTTAACAGAGATTGAAATCAGATTTCTTTTTGTGGCAATTTCCCATAGACAAAGGCAAAGGCTACTATCAGCTGTTATTCTATCTGTTACCTCAGGCAGGTGACATTAAGAGCGCCTGCACAACAGTTCCTTTCTGACTGATAATTCCTTCAGATACACAAGACAGTTGGTAGCTGTCTCATTTCATCCGACACTCCATTCAGATAACTAAACTTTCAGTTGAGGTTTTTGCAACAAAACACCAACTCCCGAGAGTGGAAAACTGTCCCTTCTAACATCCTCTGCTTGAAACTGTGGTAAATAAAAGTACAAACCACATCAACCACTATGAACGTCACCCATTTGTCTCAACTGACTTGCAAAATTTTCATTCTTCAAGGGAAATTATGTAAATAATTATGTAAATAAACAAATAATATATAATTTCAAAACTATACAATAGCAACAGGTCTTTGAATTTCTAAGAAAAGCACAGATGTGCCTTGGTAGCCACTGATTCAGTATCCACTGTTTCAGTTATCCACAAATACCATGGATATTGGGATGCCTATTAAAAAGATAGGGGAACAAATCTCCTTTTTTTAACCTTGTTGCAGCAAAACCACTGATGTTCCCCTATCTTTAAGAAGGCATCCCCAGTATCCACAGTTTCAGGTATCCACGGGGAAGTCTGGAACAGAACCCCAGGGGATACCAGAGTATGCCTGTCTGCATTTCCTTCCCTCATGTGGATATTCCAATCATTTGCTCACTCCACATATATACTCTTCTCTCTGCCCCCTTAAAGAGCAGAAAAGTCTTACTGGACAAATTCCCAATGTTCTATGGTAGCCACTACATCTGAAAGTTGAATTTTAAATAAGTTATACTTTCATGAATCTTACCAGATTGACTTCAAAAATATTGAAGTCAACTTAGCAAGCATAAATTCTCAAAACTTTCACAGTTTAGAATATGCAGCTGTCATGTTTTCTGAACAAAACTTTATTTAAATGAAACCCTATATTCCTGTACTTCCCCCTTCAATACAAATCTACCAGCTATATGATACAGCTGTATGACATCCATCTTATTCAACATGTGATAAAGCAATTTCAGTGTGTTTGAAACACAGTAGCAAGTACTTGCAGACAACTTTCTTAAAGCTACACTAAAACTTTTAATTTAGAACAGTATCGTTGTGAAGAAATAAAACAAGTTAAAATAAACACAAACCTACAAATCCTTTCAGATTTGCACAGATACATCACAACAGTTCTCAAGGCCTATTGTACACAAAGAAACAAACCACTCTTCTTTTTGATCTGATAAATCAAGCACCCATTTCTAAACGAATGTAGGAAAAAACTCAGTAAGAGATGAAGGCATATAAGCCAGAATGTGGCCATAAAGCCAGTATATGGCCATACAACAATTTAAATAACTAAACAAGACCTCCATGTTAAAATGTTTAGCAAACAATAACATAACTAATAAGTCAAGTAGGAAGTATTCAATGGGAAACCCAATCCATAACTGCCTGACCGTTCAGGAACACAGTGGTAGCCAGGAGGCCCCAGTAGCCCCAGGAGAATCTGCAGGGAAAGGGCAATGGGTCTACTCACTCCCTTTTTAGCTGGTGCAGAAGTGAGGGCCTCTGAATAAGGCCGCATGGCCTTACTTGGAGGTTGGGAACTGGCAGTGAGAGTCATCCCGGAACAGCCCCCGCTCCATCACTCCCCCACCCCAGAACGCAGTTCCATCTCGCCCAGAATGGCCACATTGCTGGCGAGTGGCAGTCCCTTCAGGGCGCCCATGGCCGCTGCTGCCATGGCACCACCCCAGTGCTGGCAGTAATGGCTTACTGCCAGCTTTGGGGGCACTTTATGGCACCTTGTGCATTATTTGCCTAGGCAGTGTGAGCATACCGCCTGTATTAAGGCCCATCGGATTGGGCCCTGAATTGCATTTTACTTTGGATATTAACTGATCAACAGCTGCATATTAACATTTTCCAGAACATGCACATGCTAGTTTGGGAGTAGAGAACATGAGCTGCTCTAATTATTTAAGATAGTGGTTCCCAAACATTTTATCACTGGGACCCACTTTTTGGAATGACAATCTATCAGAACCCACCTAGCATTCCAAAAAGAGAGAAACTGCTATTACATTTTGCACACAGAAGGCAAAAGAAATGCATGTGCACACCTGAGCCTCTGCTCTTGAGCAGCAGGGTTTACACCATCACAGCCCCAAGGATTACAGCACCTACCTTTCTTTTTGTCTTTCTCCTCCTCTGCACTCCCCCTCCATCCTCTTCCACTTCATCAGCCAAAGACTGAGATTGCTGAACGAAATGGGAGGATTTGCAAATGCAAAGAAGCAGCTGAGGATGCAGCAGCAGCTGCGTCCCAGAACAGAACCCTGGCAGACTGGCATCTGAAGCAGAGAAGGGAAAGGCTATAGGGGGGTTGTTCTTGGTTACAAGTTGTGTACCAGCTGGCCAGCACAATCCTAAAAGATGAGCAGTGGTGATGCAACAGCTGCACACCTAGCACCGACATGGGGGCGCCAAGTGGCACCCCCGTGTTGGTGCTAAAGCAACGAGACTGGCGCTACAGGCAGTGCCCGTCCTGTTGCAACTGCGCCGCTTCGCACCTCCCTTGCATCAGCCAAAGCCGGCCGGTGCAAGGGAGATGCCATTGTTGGACATGGGAGGGAATGGACAGGGGGAGGGAGATTCTGGGCGGGACGTGAGAAGGGCATGGGTGGGATGTGAGTGGGCCGACAGGCGTGCCTGCTCGGGAGGAAGGCGGGGCTTGGATCTGCCATAAGGATTTGGCCCTCATCCTGAGGCTGCGCAGTCTCAATTCGGACTGCATAGTCTCCTAAGTGCTGCGCCTGCTGTTTAGCAGGCACAGAGCCAAGGAGCACATAGGGGAGGCTGGAGCCTCCCCTATGGTAAGGACTCGAACATGCCCTTGATGCGGGGAGGCTCCAACCTCCCCGACCCAGGCCGGCCGGCCTTGCCATTCTGGCGCTGGATAGGATTGTGCCCCCAGACACGTTAGTTAAGGCAGGCGCCACCACTGGCAGAGCTGGGTGATCAACTGGGACTGCTATGGTGTTGTGTACTAAGAAGGCAAACATGGTACAGGCAACAGGAAATGCAGCATCTATATGCAAATGAGCAGTAAAGTTCATTAGGAACATTACTGTTCTTCTGCTGGTCAGCTGAATTCAGATGCTGCATCTTCATGGAATCTGTAATGACACCCCTCCAACACAGACACACACACACCTATGCCTCTCACCTGGGCACAGGGGAAAATGAATTACTACTGTTAATGTTCCCATTGTATTCTCCTCTCTGAAGACAGCCTCAATTCCCACCTCATAATATGTTTACACTTAGTGAAAGCATGAACAGAGAATCACATTTACCCTTCCTGTCACTACAAACTGCCAGGAGCATCTCTCTGCACTAGTGGTGTGTGCATGCACATGCCAAGTTTGTGGTGAAATTGGGGAGCTCAAGATTAAACAGTATTTCTGTATATACACAAACGCACACAAAGTCCAGAAACTGCTAAAGGGTCAAGAGGAAGGGGAAAAAATGAAAATAATTTTGAAAATATTTTTTTTTTTTAAAAACACAACCTTCTGGGATTTGTCGTTGCTGCTCCTACTGCATGCAGATCTAAACAGGACTTTAGCAGGAGGCAAAGCAGAACACATGCTGCATACAAGCAATCATGCACCAGTACAGTCAGGACTGGGAAAGGGGAAATTGCTGCTGGTGACGGGATGATGGCTGTTCTTCGTCCTTTGGCTGCTATGCTTCAGCCTTTCACAGAAGAGGCAGTGGTAATAATAGCAAATTCCCCCCCTCCATGCCCCCAACAAAATCAGCATTTTTAAGGTACATTCTATCTCTGCCAATTTAACAGCCACACTGAACAATGGAAGCTGCATTTCTATCTGGGAAAGATCCCCAACCCTGTGCAAAGCACACTTACGCCTTGATTAAACCTTGGGATTATCTCAACTCTTGAGCTTACTCTTGAGTTTACCATGTGAGGGGCGCAAGACAAGCAGTTTACAAATTTCTTCTCGGAAATGAAACAGATGCAAATGCTCGACGAAAGGAAGTATTTATACCCAGATTGTCTGCTGTTGTGATTTTCTTCTGCAAACACAGGAGGAATGTTACCATGTAGCCCACAAGTGGGCGCAGAGATAGGGATCCCTGTATTCGCAATTTCCATATCCCTGGAACGTATCTCCTGCAGATATGAAGGCGCACCTGTATGTTGCCATAGCATGCTGATCTTTTTGCTGGATCAGCGGAACACAGGACTGGGCCTTAGTTGCTCAGTGATACAGGAAATGAACTAAGTATGTTGTCTCACACAGCTCTGCCTCCTTATATCAAATGTTGCCCTTCATCTGCTGATGGCAAAATTTAAAATAAAATGCCACACAAACTTCAATATGAAAAGCACAAGAAGAGCCCTACACTAACTCGGTTACTCAATAAATGGTTTCAGTCGAACAGAACAAACACCCCACCAACACCTCTTCTCTGCAAAACAATATGTTCTTATCCAAAAGTAGTCATAATCAAGAACTGAGATCCCCAGTGAACAAAAAAACATTTACAGTCTCCTGTAACAGGTAGCTAACAAAAATTACACAACATACTTTTTCCTTCTATGCCTCCTCTGCACAACTTCCTCTCCTTCATGAAGGAAAAAATCTGATCTATTTTTACAGTCTGGTGCTTTGGTATTTTGGATTATTTCCAATTATTCTTTCTAAGGCTTTACAAATATATGCCAGATATATGAACTATTTCAGCTCATGAAAATGAGCCAAAATTCATCAGGAATCCTGAAGATACACAGCCCCAACAATCCAGTACACAGCCCCAACAATTTCTACTGCTGCCTAAAAATCTAGAGAATTATTTTGCTCCCAAATGAATGCTACATGAATTCAATATTATAGTTCACTTAGGGCTCAGTCCTATCCAACTTTCCAGTGCTAATGCAGCTACAATGAAGCACCAAGGTAAGGGAACGAGGAATGGATCAGAAAGAATCCATGACTATCTCCTCCATGCAGGATGCAGAGCATACCCTGTTGGCACGGCTGCATTGGTTCTGGAAAGTTGGATAGAATTGGGCCTATAGTGGGTAACACTATGAGAAATAATAGACAGATTTCTATAATTCTTTGTAGCTTATTTTATTTAACAGTTAATATTACTCTACATTCAATCAAAATCCATAAATGTTTGTTTCACGCTACTGCAAGTTCATTGATTTGAAATTATTCTTTGTGCATACTGCTACGCATTAAAGGACTATGACCCATTACTTTTTTCCTTGAATGATACAAATTGCCACTCTTTTAATAGAAAAAAAACATAAGCCCGGGAATGTAGATTTGTATTTTTTGTACCTGTTTTCTCCCTGCTTGTTATTTGAAGGAGGAGGATGCAACACAGTTTGATTCCCTTCCATCTCCACAATACACTTGGTATTCAACTCCAGCTCTGAAATACAATGCAACACAGAACTTCAGAATTCTCTTACAGAGTGAAATATACACTTTCCTAGACAGCAAGGCTTTTTTCCTGGAAAACAACTTCCATTTGTTGCTAAGAGTATAGGAAATGATATACTGTAGGCATCACTTTTCAAAAAATTTAGAACCACACATTTGAGACCTATAGTTGATTAGAAATCTTCTAGTGGGGAAATAGTTTCTGGGGGGGGGCATGGGCATCTTTGTAACAAACACCAACAGAAGTTTGCTTATCAAATAACAGAGAGAGCTGAGTTTTTCCATTACAAGCATAGAGAGAAGGGATTGTGACAGATGTGCAGCTCATACAGCAATTTGCTTGTCTGGTGAAAAGTCTACGGGCATCACATGTTGTCTAGATAGGCTGCCCTGACAGTGCTGGGGAGGAGGCATGGATCATACCGCACAATGGCACCAACGATCTTGGGAAATGTAGTCAAGTGATCCTGGAAGCCAAATATAAGTTCCTAGATAGGATACCAAAGGTCAGGAACTCCATTTTTGGCATTTCCCCCCAAAATATTTTTGGAAATACTACCTGTTCCATGCATAGGGCCAGACAGTTAGGTGGAGTTGAGGAGTCTCAATGTGTAGATAAAATGGTGATGTTAGGAGGAGAGGCTTAGATCAGTTATGCCAGTGATTTTCAACCTTTTTCATAAGGGGCTAAAATTATCAAGGTACACCAACAGCTTTTTGAAAATTTACAGAGCGCTCTGCACCCCAGGTGTTTCACATCACCCAATGGCCCTACTAATAAATGACCCCTGCTCAAACTACTGCGGCACACCTGCAGATTATTCATGGCATACCAATGAGCCGTGGAACACTGCTTGAAAAACCAGTGGGTTCAACAGGGAAGACAGTTGGACTGTTAGCAAAATAATAAAAGGGAAACGTAAAAAAGATAGAAAGATTACGGAAAAGCTAAATGTACACTTTACTTGACTACAGAAGATACAGGGCCTGTGCCTGAATTGACCTTCTCAGGGAAAGAGACTGAAGAACTGAGTGATACAAGATGATGTTCTAATGTGTGACAAATTAA
Organism: Lerista edwardsae; assembly: GCA_029204185.1. Lineage (NCBI taxonomy): Eukaryota > Metazoa > Chordata > Lepidosauria > Squamata > Scincidae > Lerista > Lerista edwardsae. Next base: position 11,298,026 of record JAJKFI010000019.1, on the reverse strand, counting down.
AAATTAACAAATCTCTGGGTTCAGATGGCATCCACTCAAGACTTCTTGAGGAACACAAATGTGAAGTTGCTGATCTTCTCACAAAAACATATAACGCCCTTTTACTCAGCTTCTGTGCCAGTGGATGAAAAACAACAGATGTAACAATGATATTTAAAAAGAGATTCACAGGGGATCCAGGAAATGACAGGATGGTTAGCTTAAACATCTGTTCCAGGTAAAGTGGTAGAAAGCCGAATTAAAGATAAATTATTAAGCATCTAAAGAAGACAACCTTTGTTGTAGGCAAATCAGGATATTTTCACTGTTGTTATTGTTAATTGTTATTGTTTTTAAAAGTTGTAAGCTGCCTTGGGTACCCAGGGCCAGCCTTAGGGCAATTTGACCAAATTGGGCCCCACACCAGGAGGGGCCTGCACTAGGGCAGTAAGCGGACCACCCACAGATGGTACCTTGCTTTGTAGCTGACACTCTGGCATGGAATCTTCCATGCCAAGGAGTCACAAGGAGAACATTGCCACTGGATAGCCCTCTTTCCTGCTCACCCCTTGGTCTAATTGGTGTGAATTCCCCCTCCCTGGAAGCACTTGACAGTTATGCCGTTGCCTGGTGCCTCACCACTGCCAATTTTTCGGGGGGGGGGGGAATAAATGTTTTGCACTGAACTGCATGGATGCCCTTACCCGGAGAAAAGCAGGTTATCGATTTATTTACCAAATAAATACATGATCCAAATCAATACATGATTTCTGCAAGGATTAGTTCTGCATCACTAATGTTCTAAAGTTCTTTAAGAGTATGTATAGGCAGAGTATAAAGACAATCCTGTGACACTAGATACTTGCACTTTCAAAACGATTCTGTAGCTCTTAGGAGCAACAATAAGAGGATAGGTCCTTTTGTGGTCTGATAACAGGACAAAAGACTGAAAAAAGACAGCAGGAATAAACAGACAATTTTCATAGTGGATGGAAGTATGAAGTTGGATCCCCAAAGACCTAACTGGATTGGGACAGTTTAATGTATTTATAAATGATCTGAAAGTAGGAGTAAATGAGTTGAACGTCTGCAAATGATACCAACTATTCAGTGTAGTTAGTACCAAAGCAGATTATGAAATACTACAAAAGGATCTCTCCAAACTTGGTGAATGGCCAAGCAAATGGCACGTATGGTTCAATGTCAGTAACTGTAAAATGATGAACATGGGGCAAAAAAAATCCCCACATATGCTGATGGGGTCTGAGCTGTCTGTTAAAAACCAGAAAAGAGATCTTGGGGCTGTGGGAAAAGGTCAATGAAAATTTTGATACAATCAGTGGTATAGCAAGTGGGCTACCCAAGTGCCAAATCATAAGGGATACCACGTGAGGCCCACTCATGATGGCAGTGAAAGAGAAGCAGCAGCAACACCAGTATGGTCACAGGTAAGCCACCACCACCTCTTCATGTTCTGGCAGCTTTGCAATCTTGCCATTACCCTGCTCCCTCTTCCCTGAGTCTCCAAAGGAGAAGGAACAGGACTGCAATGCTTCCTCCTGTTTTGGTGGCCTCTTGGTCCCATCGCTGAGCCCTCCCCTCCTCCCCCAGAGGTCCTATGAGAACTTCCAAGGAAAGGAGGAGAAAATGCTGCAGTCAGACCAAGAAGCCACTGCCATTGCTTCCTCTTCTTCGTGCTCACTGAACTTGGAGGAGGCCTCCTCCTCCAGAAGTGACACTACATGACATCACTGCCCCAGGCACTATGGACCAGGGCAATGCCATTGGATCCAAGCTGTGAATAAAATCATGCTTGGGGTAATCAAGAAAAGGATCAAAATTACTAATATTATATTGCCCCATAAAAATTTATGGTGCAATAATTTTTTTAATTCTAGTCACCACACTTCAAGAGAATACTGTAGAGCTGGAAAAAGTGCAAAAGAGGGCAATCAAAATGAATAAAGAAGGCTACAACATTAGGGGATTTTTAGTGTGAAAAACACCACCCTATGCCCCTTAAATAATAAGGGACTTATGCCCCTTAAATAATAAGGGACATTATTGAGGCTTACGCATAATGTGCAGAAAGTGGATACAGAGAAGATTTTCTCCTCACAATACCAGAACCAAGGGTCATTCAATAAAACAGATTGATGGAAAATTTAGAAAGAACAAGATGGAGACACTATTTCAGACAGCACATCATTAGTTTGTGGAATTCACTGCCACAAGATGGATGACTTTAAAAAGAGATTGGTCAAATTAAGGGAGGCCATGTTCAACAATGACTACTAGTTACTATGACTATGTTCACTGGGTTCAGAAGCAGTAAGCCTAATACTAATATAATGGCGTGTGTGTGTTTATGTGTGTGTGCATATGCAGGAAAGATGTGTAGGCCTTTTTCTTCTTGTGGTTTTCTCAGAGGCAACTGATGGGTCACTGTGAGTAACCAGATGCTGAAATAGATGACCCAGTGACCTGATCCATCAGGGCTCACAAATCATTAATATGGATTTTAAGACCCTGTTCACACTCAACTCTGCAAGAAAGGGTAGTGAGAAGAGAGTTCTCACCCATTCATTTACCACCATGATTGTGACTATGACAGGGTGGTTAAAGGTCATTAAGGAGAAAATGAGCCCTATTAAAACTGATTTTCAATATACATAACAAGAATAGACCTTGAAATGCATTCCCTATATGATCTCCACTCCCAGGAGACTGTATTGCCAGCTTCCGCAGACGGGAAAGTTGGGGGGGGGGGGAAGCGGCGGTGACTAGCATGGAAAAAGAGTCACAGGTTGGGAGGTTATCTAAGGAGAAATCACCCCATGAGCCAGCAAGCTTCCCCACCCTACAAGCGAGAAAACGAGTTATCTTAATAGGCAGCTTCGCAGTGAGCAACTTGTGCTTCTCCCGAGAACTCCACGCCCCTCAAAGTCGCAGCGAGAGGCTGCGCTCCGTCGAAAACCTTCCCATCGGTTAAAGAACAAATAAGAGGTGGGACCCCCGTCCCACCCGAACCTGCTCCCTCCCGAGACCTTGCTGAAAGCATGAAGCAGAAACGCACACGAAGTCGTCAAGAGCCAGCGTGCTGCAGCGCTCGGTCCTCCCGTGTCCCCCCCCCCCGTCCCATCCCTAGTGTACTTTGCAAAGAAGTTCGCCCTCGGAGCCGGCGGTGGGAGGAGGAGGCGTCCCGGCGGGGTCAGGGAGGGGTTGCTGCGAAGGCTGGCAGTGGTCGGACTAATTACCTCTCTTGTTCATGGGCCGGACTCTGACGGCAACTTTCACCTTGGTATCCGACATCTTCCCTGGAGGCAGCCGCGGGAGCCCCTGGCCGGCGGCAAGAAGAGGCGGCGAACGTGACTCCGAGTCCTCCTTCCACACAGAGAAAAAACACGCCTGCCTGCCCGCCCGCCCGCGCGCGCGCGCGCGCACCCCGCCTCCCCTCCCTCGGGAAGCGGCGGGAGAAAAGTCTGTCAGCGTCTCAGGGCAGCGGCAACAGCAGCCCCCCTCGGGGGCTCTCCCTCAGCGGCGCTGCCAAACGGGAAAGCGCAGCGCCGAGCTCCATCTCGGGCCGGCGGGAAAGACGCGCGTCGAAGAAGAGCCGCCGCCAACTCGGCCGGGAAGAGCTGACTGGAGAAGAGGACGCGGCGGCGCGTCGCTCGTCAGCCTCGCTTGTGCGACAAGCCCCGCTGCCCTTTTCCCCAGCCCCGCTGCTGCTTTCTCCTCCCCATCCCAACCGCCATCTTCCAGCCCCCGCGGCGGCGGCAGCGGCCCCTGCCTTCGTCTTTCTGCTCAGGCTTTGCTGAGATTCCAGAGCCAGACAGATGTCGGAAAAAGGCGGAGATAGCCGAGTGACTTCGGGACTGACTGACGGGGCTGAAAGGCCCAGCTAACGGCCATGCGCTTAGCTCTCTCAGGCTGCCTGAGGAAGGGTTGGCGACGCGTTAGCGCAGGCGCATACAGAAGTGTCGGGCAGAATGTTCAGAAGTAACCCGAAGAATTCTGGAAGAGAGGCCTCGCCTCGCCTCGCCTGCAGCCTTCCTGAAATCACTGTTTTGCATGTAGCTGTGTGCATGTATGACTTACTGGAACTGCTTGTTGTTTCAGTTTGGATTTTAAAAATCCAACTATGTTTTTAGTTTGGATTTTTAAAAAAAATTCTTCGTAATTTACAAACTAGCGATACCTCTGGTGAATGAGGTCGTTTGTGTTCATCCTTGGATCTTCGAATCTACCATACTGGATTGATGGATGAGTGAGAAAAGGACTTTGGGAAGCTATGCTTTAAAATTTTATTTTCAACTATGCTTACTGCATGTAGAAGTACTGTAAAATGAGTTTGAAATTATTTCAAATTTCCCCTAAGATTGTTTTATTAATAAAACCTCAACAAATTACTAATAGGGAGAAAAGTAAATGTTAAGAAGGCTCACAAAGTGTGGAGTTCTCCCCCGCTGAGGTCCCGGTCTTCAGTAGAAGGATGGACGATTGCTGTCAAGTTGAGGAGTAGGAGAGGATAAAAAGCACACAGTGCAATAGACCACAAGGCTAAGTTCAAGGCAGTGGAGAGAGATGGTCAGGTGATGAGGATTGCTGCAGAATGACTTTTATAAACAACTAGCTGGTCCTTACCTGGCGTTGCCCGGGTATGTACGTATTTATCCCAAGCTTCTGTTAGACAGGAAAAGGAATGAATTCTATCTATAGTGTAAAATCGAAGTAATTTGATGTACAGGTAATTAAAAGTATAAGTACAGTATAAAAATTATAAAGTAAAATCTTTTACAAATTCACTATAATATTAATTTAACTCAAAACTTGATTATAAACAACATTTTTAGTTTCACCTCCAGGAGCAAAAATAAATAATTTCTTGGGTGAACCCACCCTTGAGCAAGCAACATAAAGTTGTCCGTGGGAGAAACGTGGCGATCTCAAATCCACTCTGCAGTACTTAATAGAGTGCCCCTGTGACTTGTTGATCGTGATCAAGAATGCAAGTCTCACTGGAAATTGCAATCTCTTAAAGTTAAAAGGGAGATCCGTGGGATAAAAACTGTTCCGCCCTCTCCCTCTCTTGTTAAGATAGTTGCTTCAATTACATTACCCAGCATCTTCTTGACACACAGCCTTGTGCCATTGCAAAGTTTTGGCGGGTTGAGGTTCCGTAGTAAAATAATTGGAGATCTCACTGTAAGTAAAAGACGATGTGGTGGCAATCCAGCCGGATCTAGTGAGTTTAGGAAGTCTGATGGGAAATTGACAACCTCATAGGCTTCTACTACAGTATCGATAGACTTGTATTCAGTGACTACGCCTGGTAACATGGCAAGTATTTGATTGGAGTCCAAGAACGGGGCATAATGATTTCTAAAAATTTCCAGAAGGTTCTACAGAGTTCTGTTCATTCTATTTGACTACACTTGGGCTTAAATGTCATTGGGACTGTCACCAATCAGCTTAGTGACCCTGAAAACCATGGATTTGACATGAATGTCGGTCATTTTGGACATTTTATGTTTTACCCCTTCTCACCCCCCATGCTGAAGTGGGCTGAACGTGGACTTACACGGCATCGGGAGTGTCACTATTCATCTCAGCAACCCTGAAAACTATGGGTTTAACAGTAATATCGTTCGTTTTTGATTATTTTTACATGTCACCCCCTTTCCACTCCCACCCCTAGGGGTGTCTCTCCCCCACAGTATTTCTTTCCAGATTATAAGTCATATGTGTACCAAGTTTGGTGTAAATTGTTCCAGGCATTCCAGAGTTATGCTGGAACATACACACTTGTCACCCCTTCTCACCCCCCATGCTGATGGGGGCTGAACTTGGACTTAAATGGCACCGGGAGTGTCAATGTTCATCTCAGCGACCCCGAAAACTATGGATTTGACACTAATATCGATCGTTTTCTATTGTTTTTACATGTCACCCCCTTCTCACCCCCACCCCTAGGGGTGCTAGGGGGGTCTTACCCCCACAGTATTTCTAGAAGTGGGATGAGTTTTGAAATCTGAAATCAAACCTCTATGCCACCATCAGCGTGCTGCGGATATTCTATTTCCAAGCGCTGTATCTTGCACCCCTTCTCACCCCCATGCCGAGGGGGGCCGAACCTGGACACAAACGGCATCGGGAGTGTCACCGCTCGTCTCAGCAACCCTGGAAACTATGGATTCGACACCGATATCTGGCGTTTTCGAGTATTTTTACATGGCACCCCCTTCACACACACACCCGTAGGGGCACTAGGGGCGTCTTACCCCCGCAGTATTTCTTTCCAGAGCATAAAGCATATGTGTACCAAGTTTGGTGTAAATCGCTCCAGGCGTTCCAGAGCCTATGTGGAACATACATACATACATACGTTCTCTTATATATATATAGATTGGAAATGGTGAGGATGGAGATACGTTTCAACTTGGTGAGGTGTACGATGACTGGAGAGTTGTTCATTCTAAATGTAAGATCACAGAATCTTGAATTGTAAAATAACAGAAATTCTCAAATCCTCATGTCCACTGAGTGCTCTAAGGCAAAGGCAGGATCACAGTTTTACTTGAGCTATGACTTACAATCAATCAACAGTGTTTATATACCTCTTTTCAACACAAAGTTATTGATAATATTTAATGTTAATATTTTGGCCTTATGAGGGCCAAAAGTTAAGATGTGAATGTCTGGAGAAACACAAATGTTAAAAAAAAAATAGCAATTTAGAACAGTAGTTTTAAACTTTTTTGGACTCTGAACACACCTTTGGACCTGCAATATAGAATCAATTTTTTCATAATTTCTCATGTTTGTCCATGTTTTCCATATTCTCTCTTATTTTGTTTTCTGTTTTTCTTCTTCATCTCTTAAAAGACAGTAATCCTTAAAAGAAGACCAAAACAATAACTAACAAAACAACTTCTGCAGATTGACGAAGGCAGATTCAGCTACTAGTTTGCCAAATCCACCACCTTCTGGCCCCCTTGCAATCTGCTACTGATGCAATTCACATCAGCTTCCCTGATGGCTGTGCTGCTCCTGACTGAGTGTAAGAGCAGTTCTACCAAAGGCCCATGGGCAGTCCAATCCTGAACACCTCGGTATCGAGAGGAACAGTGGCAACAAAATAGTGACCATTGTATCCTGTGGCTGCTGAGGCTACCACCAGCGTCTCTTCAGGGTGAGGGAGCAATCCTTGGTGTTTTTAGCCTCTTAAAATAAGAAAATTCAGTGGTATGCTAATCACTCAGCCAGTGCTCCTAAGCTATTCACAATGGGCAAAATCCTAACTTGAGCAGGAACAGGCAGGCAGGCCTGTGCTGCATCCAAGCACAGGTTAGAGATGCACTGGAGCTCACCACAGGGCATAGGGAATATTTCCCCTTGCCCTGGGGTGAGCTCCAACCGGGTTGATGGGGCTCCTTAGATATGCACCTACTGTTTAGCAGGTGCAAGTTTGAGAGCCCTTCAGCGGCCTGGGGACAGGGGTTAGGATCTGATCTAATGGCTCCACCCCCTCCCTGGGCCCGCCCTTCTTCCAACTCATCCTGCCCTCCTCCTGCCTTCCCCCCACCCCGAAATGGCCCAGCACTAGCCAAACTCAGCTGGCTTGGGACCAATGTATCTGGTGGTCACTATGGCAGTGCTGGGCCAACACTGCTGTCTGCATTGGCCCAACAGTTCTCACCTTGGAGTGAACGTGCCTTATGCACATTTGCAACAGCGCTGGGGTGATGCAGATGACATGCGTCAGTCCAATGGGGCTCTTGGATTGCGCTGAATGAAACTTAACATACAAGTTAATCAGATTTCAAAGATTTCTGCTGCCATCTCATAAGCTTCACACTCTTAGTCCCCAAGTTCATTTCCTTAAGTCAAACTGCAACTCTGGCTGCAGAGTGTTTCTAGGTACCAATGCCTTTCCCTCCTCCCACCGACTCTGATAGGTGACATGTTTTAAAAGCTAATAAGGAATATTAAAGTTCTTCTGTTCTATTCCTAATTTTTTTCAGGCAACTCTTAAGGTAAATGTATAATCAGGCCCATTCACGTTAATCAAGACAGCTGGAACTCATAATGCCATATTGCTTTGCTAGATTCATCTGGAGAAGCATATGGAGAATAGATTCAACCCCCTTGCTATTTGGATAAGCCTTGAATGTATCAGTTCTCAGATCCATTTGCTATCACCAGGGACCAATTTCATTTTGTTCTACTTAAAAAGTAGGGAAGCAAAGCTAAGTGGAACAACTTGTACCATATTATCTTGAGGTTTTTTTTTTTCCTGAAAGCCGGTAGAGGCAAAAAGAACTTTTGAAAATTATTATAATTTCTTCGTATTCACTTCCTTGTAAGTGAATCAGGATTTATTTACTTTGGATTGTTAAAAATAGCCTTCTAATAAGGAGTTTTATTTAAGAATTATTTGGGTAGGATAAGTCACACCAACATCCAAGATCTTATAATAATAGGTACAATAGGTATAAGGTATAAAAACAAAAACAACAACAACCAGATGTAATATTGCAACTGATTAAGCAACTGGATTATCTTTTTGGGTTTCTGCTGTTGCCTCTATGCAGAATTTTAGCAGTAATTCCAATTTACAGTGCAGCGCAACATGTAAGCTCCCCTGGTGGTATTCAGGATTCAGCCTATAATATATGTGTGAGAGTAACATATTTTAATGACACAAATATTTAATACATTAAAATACTAGAGGATAATCCCTCTTCCATTGCTCTAAAAATAGCGAGAAGAAACCATGTTGAGTTAGTCCACCTGCCATGTTACCATCGTTAATCTGACAAAATAAGCCAGTTGCAACTGTGAAAAATTACCATCTCCTCATCATGAAAAATACTTTTCTTTTAAATCTCAGTGCTACAGAAGATATGAAATTCATTTCCAGTAGTATGTGGAATTATCTCTATATTTAACATCCAAAGAAATAAAGTTTTACTTGATTAGTAAAATGTCATATTAGAATCAAATATTTGCTATAATATTGCCCATACAAGTTAACAGATACATTGTCACTGACTTTAGTAGGCATAGTGTCAAGCCATGGATTCTTTCACTGAAGGCAAAGGAATATATTATTTCTGCTGTGGTAAATAAAAGATTAATCCTAGAGAATAAAAGATGGCAAAATTAAGGGCACTAACTTACTAAATTTATCTCTCCCCACAGTGCTTTGGAAATGGATTTGCTATCTTCCAGAACTGTATCAAAGACTCCACTCCAGGTCTTCTTGCCTGGGCACCTCAGGATCTGAGGCTGGGACCTATACTAGTGCAGCGAAGACTATCCTTATCTCAGAGCAATTATGGAAGAAAACAGGAGGGCAACATCCACCCCTGCAGTAGGCAGGAAGTACGACCAAATATACAGTAAACAGCAGAAGCCTAACTTGCCTTCTGTCTATACTTGGTCAATAGAACAGTTCTTGTGCTGGTTACTGGCTCCAAGTGTCAGGTCATGCCACTTACCTCAGATCTATTCCAGGTCTAGATCTGGTATGGCCTTCAGATCTGACCAGAAAAACCATAGGGCATCCTGACACTGAAGAAAGGGTGTGAACAAAGCTGGTGAATTGCAACAGCATCATGGATAATTCATCACTTGGAGCAGGGTTGCACAACACGAATAACCCCAAGGCAGTGTTCCCTTTCCACTGTGTGACCATGCAGCTAGAATTGAAACACCACGTAGCTAACTTCACAGGGCTTCCTGATGTCAGGTTAGTTTCATGATCCAATAAACTGACTCAAAGCCAGGGCCTTTGTTTACCAATCAGTTGGGGAAGAAGACCCTCAATATCACCAATGGGTGAACTTGCCTGTTTGAGTGACTCAGCAGCCCATTCAGGAAGCCTCTGAGGTGATAAAAAGAACCAACAGGTGAACAATAGACAAAAATAGGGGAAGATCCAGGATTTCACCACAGAAGACCACAAGTAGAAAAGCATACCCGTCTTACATCATTGCTTCTCTTCAGCGAGTATTCACAGGCACACTGACCCTGGAAGCAGCATAGAGCCATAATGAATGGTAGTTACAAACATGTTCCTCAGGAATTTGTCTAATATCCCTTTCAAGCCATCTAAGTAACAGCCATCACTACATCTTGTAGTAGTGAGTTCCATAAGATAATTATGCACTATGTGAAGAAGGGTTTTCCTTTTGTTGACCCTGAATCTCCTGTAAGTCAGTTTCATTGGATTATTGGGGATTTAACAAGATCTCAGAAAGCATTTAAATACATTTGTTGCCTTTGTCCATTTACCTATACATTAAAGCATATGGTATAGCCAGGTGTATAGGGATGCATTCTTTTTACAGCTGCTAACTGCACATCAGACATCTATCAGTATTTTAGGAAATCCACTAAAAATCTCTTTGTAGTCTCTTAAAACAAACATATGACTCTATTACGGGGGAAGAGAAAGAAAGGGAGCTTTGTTTAGTTCAATCAGCCCTTTAGTCAATGCCACTATATGGCAATGTGACAGGTAAATAATAATAATAATAATACTTGTATTTATATACCGCCTTTCTTGATCACTAGATTTCTCTAATGACTGTAACTCAAGGTGGTTTACATAGGCAGACTTTTATTCACAAACCCGAAGGTTTTTAAACAGGAATAATACAGTAATTAATTATAATTACATAATTATAGAATAATATAGTAACTATTGTATGCATTAAAAAACAGATATTAACATTTTCAGAAAAATCTTTCCAGCTAATGTGGAACAGAGTTATGAACTTCTAAAATGAGATCAGTCTTAGATCAGAGGTTCCTAATGTTCTCTAGGTTTTGCTTCTGTACACCATGGCAGAGCTGGAAAATGAATTGCTTATTCCTAAACAGCAATTAACTACCACAGTCAGTTCGTGACATGTAGAACATAAATGAGCATAAGCTGCCGGAAGGACAAGACTTCCATTATTCGCCCCTCCCTAAAAAGCATTCCCTCTCTTCATCATTACAATAAAGAATGTCTGGTATGCAAGTATGGCCAAAACAGATCCTGCAGTTCTATTGTGAACATGAATCCTAAATGGGGATTGGAGGCTTCTAGTAAAACAAAGCAGGAGGCCAACTCATAAGCACTGCTGGGTTATTATTTATGGATTCCGCACAAATGTATTGCTTTTAATTACACTTTCAGAAATTAGTATATGTAGAAGAAAATAGTACAACTATCATGATGAAAAAAGAATGTAATGAAGAATTATCATATCTCCATAAAATAGCAGCCTGTTTGCCTCCCTGCATGGATTAACTTTATTATTATTATTATTATTATTATTATTATTATTATTATTATTATTATTATTATTATATTTGCCTGTAAACCATTTGGTGAACTTTGTGTTGAAAAGCAGTATATAAGTACTGTTGATTGATTGATTAATACCAAATAAATACATTTAATTATAATGGCAACACCCAAATTCTGTAAAACCAGGTTCCCAAACAGACATTTGCTCCTACTAGCTGAATCTGTTTTGTTGCTAGGAACATATAAACATATAAATATGACACCCAGGGCGCAATCCTAACCCCAAACTAGAATAGGCAGGCTGACTGGCCTGCCCCATATCCAGCCCAGGGTTGGGATGGCTGCCGCGTAACCTGGGGCAAGATTCCTCTTCCCCCGGCTCATGTGGCAGCAGCCCAAATGAGGCTACTTGGATCTGCACTGTGGAAATTGGCAGCACAAATCCGATCAGCCCAGATGCTGGCAACCAGCCAGGCTGCTCAGGATAGGGGTATCCCACCCAAGTGCCGTAACCTGGCACCACCCCCGTCCCCGGGCTTGTCCACCCACAGCCCCCCCCCGGCCTCAATTGCCATTTATACATGTGTCCTTTTGCATAACTGAGCGCAAACTAAATGTTGCATACAAATGTGTATAAGGAAGTTCCAGTGATCATTGAGGCGGGGCGGGGAATGAAAATGCGACAATTCTGAGTAGAGTATGAAAGGGAGAGTCTTAACCATTTCCTACCTAACCATTTGCCCAATATCTTAAGCTTTTCCCTCCCAGCCATTTCTCCACAAGCAGTAACATAGGGATGGGGGGCAGTGCAATAAATATTGTAGGCACTGCAATGCACCATTCTGGGCAGCAATGGCAATGCGTAGGCACTTGCCAAACCAATCAGCAAGTGTCTGTGCATTGCCATTGCTGTCGAGAATGGCTCTGATGGCAAGTGGGAGGAGTTGCTTACACAGCGCATTGCAATACTTACCATGCCACTCCCTGTAGCTATGCTACTGCCCCCAAGCTGTTACCCATTTTGCCCTTCTAGCCTCCCCCTTCCCCAAGTTACTTTTTTCTCTAAAAAAACCTATCACATTTGTAAATAAAAATGAACCTCAAGGATAATTTTTGTGCTGGCATGATACCTCCAGTTTCTGAACAGGTAGGTAAAGGACTTCAAATTTTCATCCATAAGCAAAACACACACACCAAAAAGGAAATAATTACTTTTATTCTTTCCTAAACATAACATTAAATATCACTCAAATGTTAAACATTTTGTATAAATCATATTTTGATTAAATTTTGTTTTGTTTTTGCCATTTGGGCTTTTTTCCAGTCTTTTTAGCTAAAATATCTCTGGTTATTCAATATACAGTTTCAGAAACTCCTTAAGCTCATCTCAGTATTTTTCTAAAATTTTTACATTGTACTGGAAAACAATAATAGACCATGTTCTGAGTTGCTTGGACTGATCCTTGTTCCATTTACGTGGACCTCAAAATTTCTAACATTTTGTTGGTTTTGTTGAGAGATCTGAGGGTTTTCTAGAGAAGAGTGAATCAGAATTTTGCAAATTCTCAGCACAAGGGTTTGTAAAGTGAGAATGGCTACTGAAACCCAGATTCCAGCAAAAGTATGCCTCCCCTTTTTTGTTTGAGTGGCATCATCAGTTGCAAAGATCTATTTCCAGAGTTGCCCCACAGTCCCTTCAGTGAACAAGAGGCAAAGCTCCAGGAGAAGATATGTTCCCAGCAAAGTTAAAGCAAATATTGACTGATTGATTAAGCTTTTTGCACAATGGGAATACTCCCAGAATGATGGAAATCCAGTGTGCAGTATAAAATAATTTTATAAAAAGAGGAATTAGGTTTTTTGCTCTTTGTATGAAAAGGGTAAGGCTCTCTATTAACCCAATATAACATGTTACATGCTGTCATGTGTATCTTTTCTCCAATATTGTTTGTTTAACCAATAAAAAGCATTCTCGGAGTCTGCAGGTTTGTGTGGCAGAACACTTGGAGGAAGGCAGAGGGTCTGCTTCTCTTCTCTCTTCCAGTCATTATCCCATCAAAGTTAACCCCCAGCTGCTTTTCACCTTGCAGGAAAATCATCACCACACCTACCTACCACCACCCTGGTCCCAACATGCCCCTTCTTTGCCATGTTCTGTTTTGCTTAATTGCTTTGTATGATGACACTATAAAACATCTGGTGAAGGTAGCTGTTCCCAGCCTAGCAGTTATGATGCCAAATAACGCTGCTCTCCCACTGCGGCATTTTGTGGCTCAATTCACAATGTCCAAAATCATGGCTTCATAGCAATATAGAAGTAATTGACTATTCCCCCTAAAACTAATTTGCTGGCATAACGGATTGTACAATCCTGGTGAAAGCGTGATTTCAAATGAGCCACCTACAAAAAACAGGCCAGAACCCAATGCAGAAAGTACTTGAGTTGTTCATATATAGCTAAATATATCTTACTGCACTAATTCCAATAGGAATGACTGGTCTAAGCTTGTTTCACATTAGTTGGACTGAATTCCACCATAGGACTCATTAGCAATTCCTGTAGGAATCAGGTTGTTATATATGAAGACCTGCTGTGTACTTTTTGGGTTGGGTTGCAACTGGGATCGGTTTGTCCCAGGCTGTGTGAAAGCACTGTGCAAATACTTCAGCTAGTCGAATATACTTTTAAAGAATGATCCCCACCATCCAAGACAATCAGAGAATTATCTGCTGTGTAAGTTAATGCCAAAGGGTAACAAAGACCTTGGGTAATGATGGGTTTTCCTACAAGGCACTCTTCGGGTTTTCCAAGACAGAATATGGCTTGGTTGAAGGGATCACTTACTATTATATGATCCTCCCTACTGAAAGCGACATCATTAGCATATATTTTAGAAGGAAATACTAGATTCAGGCCAAAACTGTCCACCTGACTAATGAGCTTCATGTCTGCACTGAAGATTTTCACCTGCGTGCTGCCATAGTTTGGGCCTTTTGCCATCCTATGTTCTATCACCACGATAGTTCCAGAGGTCTGAGAAACTGCCACCTTTCTTGGGTTGCACAAATTAGAATACATTTTTTTCACTCCCTTTAATTCTCCTTTTTTAAAGTCAGCTGTCAAGCAATACAGAATACCAGCTTCTGAATCAGTCATGATAATATCATTCTGAGGCATAGTATCCAGACCCCATGGTAGACAAAAGGACTCTGAGATGACTAACTTGCCTCTGCCATTAAAATCAAACACTTTAACAGAACGATCCCCACTGTCTGTGACTACAATATGGCCATCCAATGTGACTGTGACATCAGTCGGGTATCTGATGTCATTTCCTGCCTCTCCTCTTTCTCCAAACTGTTGTATGCAGTTCCCATTGAAAGTAAACAGCTTAATCCTCTTCTTGCCGTCGTGAGCCACCGCTACACAACCAGACCTCTGACACACAGCAATGCCTGTTGGATTGATAAGTGTTCCCCATCCTCCAAAAGAAAGAGTGAATGTCAAGACCTGAGATGCTGATGTAGTCACATCCTCAACTGTCCCAATTGTCCTTCCTGGAACCACAGCATTATTAGTTGAAAGGTTCAAGATCTCCATCAAGTGCAATAATGGTAAGCAGTCACTGGTCTCTGAAGATTTGCAAGCTCTTCTGCAGAAAGGGCACTCCAATTTAAAATTCCGAGGATGGGCTAAAGATGAGACACACTCCAGGCACATAACATGTCCACATGGTAAATTCCTTGGCCGGTGTTTTTTCTGCTGGCTGTATTTTTCAAAGCACACTTTGCATTCAAGCAGATTAATCTCGGTTTGATCAACCAGCTCGGTCATGGTTTGTATTTTCTCAGTGGCCTTGGCAGACATTGTACAACGCAAAGAGGGTTGTTGCTTTGTTAGGGGCGTGCTGTGCCATCTGGTCACATTGGAAGATCACAAGACCCTCTTACATCACAAGCCTTTATACAGATCTCAGTGAATTCTATGTTTCATAAGGAAAGCTTTAGTTGTGATTTGCTGCCCTCTCTAGGAAAATCGTTATATAACAAATGCACAAGAACACTGGCAATGTGAGATCCGGGATATGATTTGTTGTATATCTTTGTCTTTTTTCCTCTGTATTTCATTATTAGCTTGCATGAAAGCAGGTGTAAATAGGAATCTGAACAACTGTAGTGGCACTCACACAATTTTATTCATAGCAGTTCACTCCAACAGACCTGGTGTCGGAGCATCATTTCACTGGATCAGTCCAATGTTAAAGTCCACTAAAACAAATTAAGGGGGTGGGAGGAACTTGATTTGCAAATGCAGTCTTGCAAAGGTCTTGCAAAGGACAGCACTAGCCACTCTTGTAACTTTGCTGAAGTCTCTACCCAAATGTAATTTGATAGGCATTATTTATTTAGTAGGAGATCAGAGAGCATGATTACTTTACAGGGCAGTCCTTATTTCTGCTTCTTTTATTTTCCTTCTGTTTCAACTTCTGTTTCCTACTTCCTCCCGAGGCTTTGCTTTATTCTAATCTTGCCACAGATGAGGCTCCTGCAATTTAATTGATTTAATACCCATATAGTGGACACATTTTCTTTAACTTTGTGTAGATAAAGAAAGCAGTTAGTCATGCAGCAACGAGAAAAGATTTTGATCACCCACCAAAATGCCCTTTTTCTAGCTGATGAGCACTTGGTGGTGGTGGGGAGATTATTTTGTGAACATAACATGAGAAGCTGTCAGTCTTCTTTCTTCTGCTGCTGTCAAGATGCTTCTCCGCCACAGTTGATGGAGTTTTCTTGGCTCGGCCATTACAAGGCAGATTTGGAAAGAATAGTTGTGCACATGGCACTTTTGGGCCCAAATACAGTATTCACCTCTTGGGCACGATTTTTTGCCCAAAAAAGGATTCTGACTGACAAATTAATACAATGCCACTTGGAACACTTTGAAAGAAGGCCAAATTAAACCCCCAAGGGCTACATTTCATATGGGTCAGCACTGAACCAAAAGAGGGAAATGAGGCCACAACCCCTTGTGAAATGTCTTACAAGTGGCTAAGCAGAGCTTCTGCTTGGATAGTCATTGCCCATGATGCTTCATATTGCAGGCATTTCAGTACTGGGCTTTAAGTCACCAGCCAATAATTTTTTTTGCAGGAATTCTAGGCTGTTACTCAGCATCCAGGTGCTATGTCTTTGTGCTCACACTGGGAAGTCCTTCAAGGTCATTTGATAGACGTTATTGATGGATGCCTTCCTTGAGGTACCCAGGATGTATAGACTATCATTCTGAACTGTGATTCAAATAAGGTGTTCCTAAAGCTTTCCAAATATTTGGCTCAAGAGTTTTGCAAAATAGAAGTTAGTGTTAATTTTGGCCCACTCTTTACCATAAGCTTCATGCTTCTGGTCTCCACCAATTTCCTACAGAAAAGCTTATAGATAAAATGTTTTCTTGCTATATGCGATCTCAGCTGCTTCACTGCTGCATTTCTATTTCCCCAAAGCAAATGGATAGGTTCTGGTAGGAACAGCTGTTTCCTCAGCTGTGGAACTTTCTTCACAGCACAGAAAAGATTCTTACAATAAGGGTGTAGAAAGACAGAATCAGCAGGAACAGCTGCCTCAGCAAGAGGATTTACATATGCACTGGGCAGGGGTAAAAATGGCAGCCCTGGTAATGAACAGTCTAACCAGTCTGACATCAGAAACAACTAAACCGATACCTATTCGTTCCTCGCTACAAATGTTTACATGATTATTGGTTTAATTGATGATTAAGAGTGTAATCCTAACCTGGAGTTAGGCCAGCACAATTAGACCAGCAAAGTTTGGCCAGCACAAGGGACACTGTAAAGCATGTTTGAACCACGCTTGGAGTCAGGGAGGAAGGAGCACGTCCCTGGCCCTGAGAATAGTCCAAACAGACTTTATGGTGTCCCTTGTGCCGGCCAAACTTTGCTGGTCTAACTTGTGCCAGCCTAACTCCAGGATTGCACTCTATACTAAACGGAACAAAGGGAAGTAGTTGTACACATCACATGGTTTGGTCCTTTAGGGATTTCTGAATAAGACTAGAAAGAAGTACTACTTCATACCATTGCATACCAAGTACATTCATATAATTGCTTGCTGCAATTATACACTTGCTCCACTATTTTCCTGCAGTGGACTTGGAAAATGTGTGTAGGCCAATGGTCACATGGTCAAGTGGATACATGGATAGGCTCACCTTCCCCAGCATCCTGGCCACATTCTCAGGCTATACAAGATGAAATTAATCCATAATAGATCAATTTATATAAAGGGAACACTGACCAGATCTACTAACATTACATCCTAGGTGTTGAGTATATGTGACTTTATCTGCCAAGTG
>JAJKFI010000019.1:11246234-11270691 GCA_029204185.1 Lerista edwardsae | reverse complement strand
CACACACACACACACACACACACACACACACACACACACACACACACGTTCTTCTCTATATATAGACTTCAGAAATATAATTGATTTCAGTCATCTTATCTGCTTTGGCTCCAAGTTCCTACTGAAGCTTCCCTTGTTCACAATGATCAATTTCTGCAGTTCCATTTTCGCTGAGGAACTAGGCTTTGGTAGCTTTGACAAGGTGGGAGAAAGTCTAAACCTAACAGCGTCATGTTGCATGCTTACTAGTGAGAATGATAATGCTGAAAACACAATGTATTCATTACTCAAAGAAAAGCCAGGCATCTGAGTTCAGCATGATTTTGGATTACACAAAACAATCCAAAATTACAGATATGCAGTAAAGAAAGCTTATAAATAAGGAATAATTACTGCAAACAATGCAAGTCTTGACCCTATTAATTTTTAACCGAATATACTTGTCTTTCACATTCAGTCTTTGCTTCTAAGATGCCTTTCACAACATCATGTAGTAAACTGAGGCTGCAATCCCATAAAAGCACAGTTACTGTGTTTTGCTTAAATAAATAGGTTGAATACTATGCATAAGCAACTGCACTATTTAAGAGCACTGCTGGGTCTACTATAAGCATTTGGTTACTCATTAATGAACAGCGATGTCCTTAAAGCAGTGTTCTTCAACCCTTGGGTCACGAAGCCTCATTTGGAGGGTCACGGCAACCTTTCAAAGCTTATGCAAGAGAGGGCTTGGAAACAATCCAGTAATGGTACCATCTATCAAAACTGAATTCTTGCTATACAGTAGGCCTACTCAGCTTCTTCTCGCTGTCATGCCCCACAGGTCCTAAGTCCGGCCCTGCTGCTACCTCTCAGGGTTGTTGTGTACACAGAAGAGGAAAGGAGAAATGGGGTGGGCAAGAGCACAGATCGGCAGCAATGAAGGTGGGGGATTGGGCAGATCTCTGGAGGGGGGCAAAATTGGTGGTGGGTCCCCAGTCTCATACTTTATTGGGGTCATGGCATGAAATAGATTTTAAAGACCACTGCCTTAAAGATTTATTCCTGAAATAAAGGACATGACCCCATCCTAGTCTACCTGAGCAACATCTTCATTTGAGAACAAAATTGTCTTATTTTGTTCCCAACCTCATGAGTCTGAAAGTTACCTCTCAGCCCATGAGTGCAATCCACATCTTACTGAAGTCAACGGCAAGTTCCTGCTGATTTTAGTGATTATGTACTGCACCAAGAACTACCCAGGCACCAATAATATTACACAACTAAGTACAAGTATAATATTACAGTGAATGTTTTCAGTGCTCCTCTGTTTAACTTTTATGTTTAATTTTGTGAACTGGAAAGTATTTTTCATGAATCCAAAACAAAAACACAACACAACATCCTGCTTATGGAAATAAAGTATCAGTAGTGCCCTATTAAAATGATGAAGATGCACTGTCCAGCAACTGCTGAAGTCATGTCTTTATTTTTCAGGAAATCTTTGGTGAGTTTAGACTTAAAAAGAATATACTATAAAAGATATTGATTGTGGAAAGATTGAGAAACACCACTTTGTTCCTACCTGGTCAAATCATAAATACTGCAACAGTATAAAGAGATACTCCCAGATATGCTCTGCAATGAACAAAAGGGAAAGAGCTTTTAATTAACATTTAGTAACAAGGCAGAAAGAACCATTACTACAAAGATCTTTTAAATGTGAAAATAGCTGAAGCATATCTTCTGCTCTACTACTGCTTTGTGGGGTTGACACAAAAATGATTTCTTGCGTAAGTGGGCATAAAAAGCATCTTATTCATGAGCTACCTAATGGTTACTGTACATGTAATGAACTTTCTACATTCACAGGTCTTTCTTTTGGAAAATTTGATACAAACTGCATGTTTGAAAACCACTTCTGCTTCCTAGGTTGGCTACAAGCAGTGGAACAAATCTCCATATTTTCATCACATTAAGGTGGTTTGCAGGGGAATTCCTACAGTAATTCAGTTTATGTGAGGAGTTCATCACAAGATTTTAGACAGCTCCCCATCACGTATTTTCTATGGTTGAAAATATGCACATGCTGAAGTAGCATGTAGGAGTAAAGGGTGAAGCACAGGATCTGAAGTGGGAATTACCCTAACACAAATTCATCATGTGATTGTTTTTCTACAACCAGTGCATTAAGAGGCGAAAGGAGAAAAACAACAAGATGACAACAATAACTTTTTCTGACTAGGTGTAGAAAATGCAACCTCTCTTACAGACTCCTCAACAGAATGATTTCCTACCTCACTTTCCTTCCTGGTGTTAGCCAAAGTTTAGTAATACAAGGGCACTGATATAAATAATGGTTATAAGAATGTGGCTTGTACGTACCCTGCGACCATAGCTTGAAAATCTACTTCAAACCATGGATTTTAATTTCTGGTTTATAAGGTAAGTGTGGTTTATATGAACTATGGAGGTGTGGACTGATTGAGCTGCTGGTACTGCCTGAAGCTAAGCAGGAAAATCTGTGGTTTGCTTTTGGATGGGAGACGAATGCCAGGCTGTGACAAGCTGCAGTACCTGTGGTGGCAGAACAGAGTCGCTGTGGAGCTGATTAGCTCACTGCAAGCGAGAGTTGCGGTGGAGTGTGTGAGGAGGCCAGCTGGCAAAGAAGGGAATATGACCTTGAGGGCCTGTCCAGGCTTGACTTGTGATTGCCTGCTGAGGCTTGATGACAGGCAGCCAAAGGAGAGAACGACACTGTGAAGGCAACATCTGGGCCTGAGGATTGGCGGATCACAAGAATACTGTAGATTTGTAAAAATCCCATTGAAAAAAATGTTGGTTTAGACTAGCCTGCTCATGTAAGCCACCTTGGGCATTTGCTTCGGCATGGGAAAGGCGGGATATAAATTCTTCAAATAAATAAATAAAATAAATAAATTTCTGTCAGAGCACAAGTAGCAGAAAATCATGGTTATAACACTGGAGAAAAACAGGTGGGGAAAAAATGTCTTTAGAGAGGGGAGGAAGGAAGCCACAGTCTCAAGGCCAGCTGCTGATGTGCAAGCATAGGTTGCTGGAAGCCAAGTTTAAGGTAAGGTAAAGGTTTCCCCACGACCGACTGATCTAGTCGTGACCGACTGTAGGGGGCGGTGCTCATCTCCATTTCAAAGCCTGTAGAGCCGGCGTTTTTGTCCAATCATGTGGCCAGCATGACTCTACGCCGTAGCGCACGGAACGCCGTTACCTTCCCATTGAAGTGGTCCCTATTTATCTACTTGCATTTTTTTTTAGGTGCTTTCGAACTGCTAGGTTGGCAGGAGCTGGGACAAGCCACGGGAGCTCACTCCGTCACGCAGTCTCGAACTCCCAACCTTGCGGTCGAAAGCCCAGCAACAGCAGATTAACTCGCTGCGCCACCACATCCCATTGTACTAAGTCCCTATGTGTTTAGCTGCATTAATAAATACATTTGTTTTTGGACAACAAAAAGTAAGATGGGGTGTTGGGGTTGGGACGAATACAAACCTTGAATAATTTAGCTCCAGGGATTTCGGGAACTCTTTCTTTGGAAAAGGAAAGATTATGTTCAGAGAAAAAGTCCTCAAGTGCACTTTCACTGATTTCCACACCAACAACAGAGTGTCCCATGTCAGCTAACCTATGTGAAACAATAGTGGCAGTGTGTTTACTTATGCTTTATCACCATATTTCAACCCAAAGAAAACACTCAAAGTCCACTTGGCCAGTGAAATGTAGGCCATTCCTTACCATCTTGTGTCTGAGGAGTTAACTATACTTTATGGGCAATGCATATTTAGAAGGAAAAAGAAAAAGAAAGGAATAGGAGAATGTGAAGCAGAAATGCTGTGGTGGGGGAACTGGAGGGAATGCTTTTCCCACCTGTAAATTTTTCAAATTGTGCCTCCTGAGGAGTTTTCTCATATGTTTCAAAATGTAAGCTGTTTTTTCTTTTAAAAAATAGTATTGGCTCTCAAATGTGTTTTCCTTTAATATATAGTGCTTAGCCCCTGAAAATTCATGACAACAGACAAATAATGACACATCTATGTCAAAGGGAAGATGTATGTCCAACACAGAGCATGTCAAGTACATGGATTTCTCACAGTTGAAAAGTTCCATGTGTGCAAGGATATACAGTGCGTTTTTAGTATAGTGATGGAAGTTACTCTGAATTAAGCCCCAAGATGACATTTTGCTGGTTTACGCTCCCTTAAATTTTAAATGTCCCTCCCAGTCAGGGACTATGAGTAGAGGTGTATGAAAACAATGTTATTTACCTTTGAAGTAAGCCCATTGTGTTCAGTACGGCTATAAAACTATCTTGCCAGAAACAAACACCTCTAACTATGAGAAATACATTGGCTAACATTGGCTAACAATTAAAACGATATACAAACCAAACTGAACTATGTAGTTCTTAAGTTATAGAAGGAAAAAGGAAATAATAAACAAAAGAGGGAAAGAATTACATATTATCTAAAGACTTCAAACTTATTGTGGCCACAAGTTTTATATAGACTATTTTGTCCATTTCCACCACATACATACCATATCCATTTACATATGGATGATCGGAAGTTGTCATCCAGCATACATTAAGCAACATTTAAAACCACAGCATTCATGTATATTCTCAATTGTTGAACACCAAACACCATGCCTCTCTATTGTTATGTTACCTATGGACAGGGCTGGCCAATCCATAAAGCTACTTAAAATGTTTGCATGGAGTTGCATCCATAGAGGGGCACTGCATTGACAAGGTCTAAGCCCATCTGTCTACCACCCACTCCAACTACTCTACTAGGCTCTCTAATAGTCTTCCGACCTGCTGAGACCAGCTACCAAGCTGAAGTTTCCAAAAAGTGAGAGGATGGTCTGGTAAAGCAGATGCATATCACATGAAACATTTACAATATAAAGAACATCCTGTTACTCGGCAATATTGCCTCCTTGCATGTATTGGCATTTGCCTGTGTGATCTATGCTCATAAATATGCTAATGAATGCTCTTTTCCCTTTATTGCCTATTTTTCCTTATTTTGAGCACTTCCAACCCCCTAAAGGCCTCTGTGATGGCTCAGCATTCTAAAAGATGCCTGTGTCCTTTGTTTGAACTGCCATTCCCAAATAACCTTGCAGCTGGATGTGAATCAATCCTTCTCTAAGTCTAGGTTCCCACAGGGACAATAACTCTTAGTCAAGCCTCCTATGAGATTAGCTTGTACACACTTATGGAGTGGCAAAGCTGCCTCTCTAGGTAAAGGGTGGGATGAAGTAGCCAGGTGGTTTCCACTCATCTAATCAGGTAACTTTATGACATCATAAAACTTAAGTTCAAACACAGGGATACTTGGGTGTGTTTCTTGCCAGATCTGCTGTTGGAACCTTATACTGGTTCATGGAAGGCACACCCACTTATTCCCCAGTAAGTCCTGGGACAACACTCGGGACTGTTTTTCTAGCTCAATGCATTTAGGGAATTGATTTTCTTTTGCTTGCTCTTTTCACTCAAACATCAGCCTGCAAACATCAGAGCAAAATGAGGTTTAGTTGGGTTTTTGTGCGCTTTGCTTTTAAATAGCTTCCTGGCTCCCTCTACTGGGTATTACTAGTTATTGCATCCTATTTGGTCAAGCTATGTACAACCAATTGCAGGCATTTCTCACCAACCAGCTCGTTACCCCTTGGTGTAATTCCTTTTTCTTTGAGGTTTTAATTAATGGGCTATACTTTGATTCCTCATCTGACTTGTCCATGCTTATAGGTAATTCAGTGCCTCATCTGATCACTCATGGGTGCCCCTGCATTTTGATTTTAAACAAGAATTACAGGATTTTGTACTCTTCTGGGAGGGATGGTTATTTCAATATATGCCCCCTATGCCTGGTTTTGTAGTTCTACCAGTTTCCTTCCATTCAGCTCCTGATCCAGTAAAAAGGGAAAGTGGAACAGAAGGGGTGTGATGAGCAATAACCACTAGATGTTACTCTCCTTGATTGGCCTATGGCCTTCTAAAATAGGTTACTGAAAGCAAAAACTACACTGTCTGTCCTTAAATACATAATTCATTTTGATAGCCACACCACTCCCTTTTGCCCATTTTCCTTAATCTGGCCCACAATATTTATCCTACTGTGGCCCAGTTCAGATGAAACACTAGATTATGATTAAATATGGGTCAGTGTTACTTGAACAGGTTTACACACTCCCTTTCTTCCTCTTTACACAGAAGGGCAGGAAATTTGCTGCTTCCATTCGTAATTTAACATAAACCAAGATTCGGTGGTGTGTACAAAGCTGGCCAATCCTGGTTTGTTCTAAACCAGGATCATATTGTTCATGGAGGCAGATTTTTCAGTGATACAAAAGAAATTAAGGAAAATCAGTCTGACCCTTGAACAGAACATTTTACCATTTCATTTCAACAGCTTTGCCACAAAGTGGGAAAAATAACTTCAGTCCAGTCCTGCCATTGAAAAAAATATCCAGATACTTCCTAAGAAATCTGCAGAAGAAAAAGACATTATTAAAACAGCATAATTGATCTTTACTGATTCTGAATGCAGAATGTAATAACAGTTTGGTTAAAAATGCTTATAAATTCAGCTGTTGAGAACACTTCAGTATTTCAACTGCTTGAGGGGGGGTTGAACTGATGCAACTAAAAAGGGCTGAATTGATGTAATTGGGGTACATGACAGCAGACTATAAGCAGGGCTTGACACTCTGCCCAAGCTAAACAAAGATCTGATTAAAAGGGCCTACATGTCTCAACTCCCAAGTTAGGTGACCAGATTAACCTATAAAGGAGACAATATCACATCCTTGCCCTGCATCTTCCTGGTCATTGTTAGAAAAATAATTTTGGACTATATGGATACTTGTTCTAATCTGGCAGGGCAGTCCCTGTGAGCGAAGCCTCACTTCACTGAGATTAGCTCTAGTTTCTGATAGTTTACAGCAGTGGCTCCCAAACTGTGCATGGGATATTCCTGGAGGCCTCTTATTTTTGGCTCTCCCAGGCACCGTCACCCTGGATCACGCAAGATCTTGCACAATCCAAGACTGCAACACCCGGGAGAGCTGGAAAGAAGAGGACACTGTGAGAAAAGGGTGCCATGACCACAGTGAGTTTGGAAGCTCAGACACTGGCATGTATCTTCCCCATAAGGTCTGGAAACATACTTTCTGAAGAAATAAAACAAAAGACTGCAAATTATGAAGGTTCTGCAATGACTATCACAGGTGATAATCTAGTTCACAGGCTAGGTGAACTGAACCTAGAGGAGTTACGCCTATTTACTTCTCCGAAGTAATAAAAGAGTGCCTTCTTTCACTCATTCTCTCTGCATAAAACCTGAACTTTCAAACTTCCTGGTTTAGGAAAACTGTGTGATAGAGCACTGTAAGAAAGTGGATGATCTGCTTTCCACTGTTAGCAAGTGGGAACTAGCCCAATGAGACACGCACCTTGCCAAGCTGAAAGGAGGCAATGGAAGACTTAAGGTGAACAGCACCCCAAGACCCCATGCCTCATCACCGTCCACTGCTGATGCAAGCCACATGATGTGGCTTCATGGCTGGATTGGCCCTGCACTAACCTATGCTATAGTGATTTGTCTGAACTGGTTGTCATTGCTCGGCATTTCCACAGCAGATTTATGGTCACATTCTTTTCTTTGCTCTCTTTCCAAGCATGACCCAGTCCTATGACCAGGGGAGTGTAGTTCCTGTAACTATGCGAAGCAAGTAAGTTGATTTGTAGCACAATCCTATGCATGGCTACTCCTAAAACAATTCCATTGTGTTTAATGGAGTTTAGTCCCAGGAAAGTGAGGATAGGCTTACAGCCTTGAATAAATCACAGTACAGTGATTTGGAAGACTTCACAGTAAATAACTCTGTGTATAAATAAGTCCTTCATTAATATAGCTCTTTTACAAGACAGTGAGTGATGCAAGTCTTCTGTAAACAGCAGTACAGTAGCATTATAAAATGGCATAACTAGAATACAGAACTACATACGGATGTCCTTGTTCAATATGAAATGCAATATTGTTTGTTCGCCATTTCTGCAGCCATTCATCTTCAGGTACTAGTCTTTCTTTTTGGGCATTAACAAGAACATCATCTTCTCTTCCAGATACGTCTACGGAATGTTCCATGACTCAGGCAACCTTTGTACAGAAAAAAAAGTTCTACAATCATTTGTGAATCTGAATCACTGGTTAAAATGCCCATCTAGTCTTGAAGACAAAATATTTCTACAAATTTGCAGAAGAATGCTTTTCTCCCTCCCTTCAGTTTAAATTCAGTAAAGATGACAGAATGTTTTTAGAACACTGCCCTGTAGAACATACAGAAGATCTATTTGTAACAGATACTAATCGCTTTTTAAAGCACACAGCAAGTTTTTCTGCAGAGATACTGAAAGCCAATGCTTCCCTGCCAGAATTGTCACAAGAGGCAATACAGGAGCTAAACCAAAGCACAGGTCCCAAAGGCCAAGCTCAGAACATGTATATTTGTAAATATGTATATGCACAATAAAATGCTGGTCTTGATGCCTTCAAGAGGGGATTGGACAGATTTCTGGAGGAAAGGTCCATCGTGGGCTATAGGCAATGATGGATTGTGCAACCTCCTTACAAAGGTGGTGGGCTACTGGTACCGGGTGCAAGGGAGTGGCAACAGGATGCAAACATCTTGTAGTCTCATGCCTTCCTGGGGCACCTGGTGGGCCGCTGTGAGATACAGGAAGCTGGACTAGATGGGCCTTTGGCCTGATCCAGCAGGGCTCTTCTTATGTTCTTATGTTCTAATAGGTTCCAGGTTCTAATAGCCTCGTGTTCAGGGCTCCAGTCAGCCTGGAAGAGAAGCCTGTAGCACTGTTTGGGACTTACAAGAGATGGTTACTTATCCCAGAGGGTTTTGGAAATTGAAAAGAGACTCAAAGGGAACACTAGCTATCAACTATGATAAAGGAACTATACTGAAACGAACAGATCCAGTTGATCCTCATTTGCTAGAAAGAGAGAGAACAACCACTTTAAAAGATGCCTTTTTGATCAGTTAGCAGTGGTAATTGATGGCACATTCAGAGCCACATTTATATGTAAGAAAAGCATGTGAAAGATCCTTTGCTTGATAGAACCACTTGGTGGTTGCCCAGCAACCAACTAGCCCACCAGAACACAGACTTTGTAAGGCAACTGCCAGGTTCTGCCACCTTATTGTGGATAAGTGATCTGGACTGTTGGTGCAGTGGGAACAGCACCAGTTCCAATTAGGTAATGACAGTGGAGAAAGGATACATCTAAGTGGATTGGGAGGGATGAGATAATAATGCTCCTACCTGAATTTTGTCAATGAAACCTGGTGCCAGACCTGGTCTGTATATAAATTAAGACCATGTCCTTTTACCTAGTTAAGCTTGTTAGGTTCTGCCCCTTGAATCGTCGCACCTCTCCCTATAGAATTCACTAGAGACTGGCTCACATGCATGTTCAAAAACATGTTCAAAAACATCAAGAGATAACTTACATGTGTGTGAATGAGTCGCCATAGACGAAACACCACAAGCAAACCTTTTGTATCACCTCACATCAGGTAAAAACCCAATATTTTTCAGGCTATCTAGTTAGTCACACATTTTCTAGGGATCAAGCCCATGCATATTCATCATTTGACAACCACAGCATCTAGTAACTATGGCTTGCATATGTGACTGGGTGGGCCATCACAGATAAACACCACAGATAGTTTTCACTTCACATTTCAATGGAGTCTGTTCACACACCCAGCTTGCCAGCAATTGAGGGATACTTCACACAGACCTGTTCAACTTTTAATGATTGCAACAAGTGACCATGTGAATAGCCCACAACTAGTGTAATGTCACAAAAGCAGTAATACCTGCACAGCCATTTGCTGGATGGCATTTAGTCTTTTTGCTCTCTGGTTACCCAACTCATAAACTATTGTGATGATTAAACTAGCAGGACAAGAGCACAATCCTAACCTGGAGTTAGGCCAGCACAGTTGGGCCAACAAAGTTTGGCTGGCACAAGGGCCACCATAAAGCGCATTTGGACCACTCTCAGAGTCAGGGAGGATGGCGCACGCCTGTGTGCTGGCCTCTTTGACTCCAAGCCTGGTCCAAACATACTTTACAGTGTCCCTTGTGCCAGCCAATCTTTGCTGGATCTGTGCCAATCTATGCCGGCCTAACTCCAGGTTAGGAGTCTACTCTGCATGTCCTTAGCTCCAAACGTAGTAAAGACAGTACCTGGGGATTCAATGAAGAGAAAACAAGAGATGTATACACGTACGTGCACCTGCCCTCGGTCCTGAATCAGGAAGCGATAAGAAACGGAGTTACGCGCACGTGTGAACCGCCCTCTAAAGTGCTCCTTATTTTACAGCTGTGCAGCTAAAAGGCCAATATCTGGGGCTCCCCAGCGTCGCTTCTTTTTTGGAGTCACTGGGCCGAATTTCAGCTTACCTCAGGAGGCAGTAGCAACCGCAGGCGCGAAAGTAAAACAAGAGAAGCTGGAGGAGCCGAGGCGGAGGGATTTGGGAAGCTTAGTCAGTAATCACTGAGGCAGCTGGCTGCCTGCTAGGGTAGAAACCTCCTTTCTCTCGCTCTGCCTAGCGAGCAAAGACGCCCGAGCCTTGCTACACTGTCTCCTCCCCTTACTCCACACGCTACGCGCTGAGGACAGCGGAAGCAGCCGTAGAGGGAGGTAGGTGGGTGGGGGGAGCAGACGGGAAGAGCTGGATGGTGGCAAAGCGCAGCCGGGCAGCCGCGGCGGCGAGTGAGTGGCTTGTTTGTTTCTCGGGGAGGGTCCTTCGGCTAGGGAAGCGCCGCGGCCGCCGGGCTGCTGCGAAGGCACCATTTCCTTCGCCTTGGCTGAGGCGAAGATTGGTGCCCTCGCTGCAAGCTGCAGTGGCGAGGTTATGACAGCAGCACGGACACAAAGCAGCAGCACCGCGCCGGCTCCACGTTCTCTGGGTCAGCCTCTGCAAGGTCCTCCGGGGCGCAGAGACTTTTCCTTGCAGAATTGGTGCCTCGCCTGCGTGCTTGCGCGTGGGGTGCGGGTATTACCTCTGGGGAGGAGCATGTGGGCTTTACTGGTCGTAGGCTTCTGGGGAATCCGAACATGGCTTCGTTTTGAGCCAGCCGCGTCGTCCCCGAAGCCGTCCTCCGTGCCCAGGCGCACAGCCCCGCAGAGGCAGAGACGTAGTCGAGAAGAGTTTGCCTTTGAGCAAGCGGCAGAGCGCGCCTTTCCAGCACCCCTCAGGAATAAAATAAACGAATTAGTTAGTAAATACATGAATAAAACGTGAAACTCCAGATAGCCCTCTTCGGTCTGGAATGAGGGGGTGCGCCAGAGAGTGGATCTTCAAGGAAAGCGCGAGCCCCAGCACTTCCCATTTGCGAAACCAGGCATTTGCTGTGGGGAGTTCTAGGAGATTCTCTTTAGCTTATCTAGGTCTATCTCTGAACGGTGTTGGGTTTTGTTTTGTTTTTTAATAATTTGCAGTGACTTTTTTGTGTGTTTTAAATTAGTGTGGGGAAGCACTAAAAGTATGGTCTCACCATCTCATTCTGTGACACGTGCACCTGAGTCCTGCATTATCCCCATTCTGTAGCACTGTGGAAACCCCTGAAGTAGAAACCTAGAGGGATAGCCCTAGGTGGCTGGGGTTTAACTGGATTAGCAGGGACAGATTTAGAACTGAAAGGCAGGTTATATGCTTAGAAAAATTAAAATAGCCCCACAGTTGTTGAAGATAACTGCTTCCCCAGCCCCCAGTGGTGTATCAAGATCATTTGGTATCCGGGACCCATACATTTTTGGCACACACACCCAGACAAAATTATTTGCTGTAATAGTCATGACATGACATGACATGAATAACCATAATGGCCAGAGAAGAAGCACAGATAGTGAACATTTTCTTTTACTGAACTTTGTTTGTGTGTGTATGCACGCACACACACACACATTAACTATAAGTTTGTATAAAGGTATTTATGTTTGTACACAGGCATGCTGCAGTATCCACTGGGGTTTGGACCCAGTGGATACCTGAATCTGTGGATAGCGGGGACGCCTTTTTAAAGATAGGGGCACATCAGTGGTTTTGCTGCAAGAGATTTGTTTAATGTTCTCCTGTCTTTTTAATAGGTGTCCCAGCATTCATGGTATCTGTGGTTAACTGAAACCGTGGATATCGAATCAGTGGATACCAGGGCACGCCTGTATTTCTGTGTAACTTTGTCACTTCGAAAGTATAATACCACCAATAAACAATTTAAAAAATAAATTTAAAAGAAATGTTTTCTTCTTTCAAAAGAAGTATAAACATCTTGGGGCAGCCTCTCAGATCACCTCCTGCAACCTGGGGCCAGGGAGCCCACAGTCACCCTTTTCATATGCCACCGCCAGCCCTGTAACTGGCAGTGCTGTTCTAAGTGGCTAGCATATGAATCCTGGTCATCAGAGTCTACTCCTTTTTTTCTGGAAGTGGTGAGATGCTGTAAATATTCATTATGGATAGGGGTTCCCAAACTCATTTGATCAAGATCTTCTTCAGTGTTCAACCCTTATATGAAGGGTTCAGAATTTGAACCTTCAGAATTTGAACGTTCGGAATGACACAGGGAAGTGTGCACTGCCTACCTAGTCACTAACAACTGCAATCCATCTCCCATCTTTGTGAACTTTCTTAGTGATGTCAATTTGAGAGTTTTTGTGTTGATTATCACTAAATCAGAGATGGTAGATGCAGTGGCTTCAAAAATGGAAGGATGCATGGGTTAGAGGACGTCTAATATCCCCCTTGTGGGCTTACTATATGCTGAACCTTGAAGTTCCTCCAGCTGTGCTTGGAGAGTAGCAAATATAAATAGAGTTGTGGTATGCAGCGTTCCACAGACATTGAATGAGCAGATCTCTGATGAAAGCCCCCTCTCCCTATGTGGACCTGTTTCTTATATCAAGTGGTGTGAGATGTGTATGTTCTTTCAAAGGGTGTGTGTTCTTCATGCATTGACACATCATATCCCTCTGAGAGGCCCAGCATCTCATTGTTGGAAACTGTGCTCCAGGCAGTTTTCTCTCCTTCCTGTAGGAGGAATTCAGAGGAATTGGGGAGGAGGAGCTCCTAATAAAGCTTTGGCTAGGGACTGTTTCTTTGGAATATGACAATATGCTGCATGGGGCAGGTGATAATGATTCAGGGGCAGTGAAGATTTCCTTTTAACATGCTTTCTTTTTTTCTAAAACAGACGTGTAATAACACACATCACTTTGGATGGACATTAATTTGGTACCTGAAACCTGGGTGATTTGACTCCAAGGTGAGCAGAGGCCTGCCCTTTCTGCTGTAGAAATTACCCATAATTAACATATTACCCTTTTTTTCTGATGTAATTGCAGCCCGCCCTCTACTTATACTCTGTGAGGGTTATTGTGAGGTGAAGTCTGTATCTGTCTACAGTAAGAGTGCACAGTATGTATGAATTCTTCTAGCATTTCTCAACTAGTGGTACTTGCACTAGGTGTTGTCCAGTGGTACTTGCAGACCCTCCAGACCCATGCCACCTGACAGCAAGGCCAGCAGCACAACACAACAAGCAGAGACAGCAAGTTCTGCTCGGTGAGCAGAACTCTAGCATGAGCTTTTCATGTGCATGAAAATGCCCTCCTGTCCACCCTGAGCCTCTTACTGGTGTTTGTCATGTGCCTGGCCTCCCAAATCTGGAAGCAACTGGTAATGACATCATTGCCGGTTACTTCCAGTGGTACTTCCAATAGGTGGACCACGCAAAGTGATGTGGCGGAGACAAATGTTGAGAAACGCTGTTCTAAAACAAAACAAATCTGCATTGGAAATGAAATAATGTTGTATTATTTCATTACAATGTTGTATTGTTTCAATAATCCAAATTATTGGATTCCAGAGTAATCACTTATAGAGTGACACTGGAAACATAAGCTAATATGTATGTATCCATGTGCATATACACTTTGTCTGCTAGAGACTTTCATACATTCTGTGAGAGCTGTGTTGTGAAAGCTATACTATAGATGTATTAAACATTCCAATTTGCTAGAAGTGAATTACTCTAAAGCCCCCTTCCTGCAAACACCTGGTGTATGGTGACCTCCAAGCCTAAGATGAACTAGTTTGGGGCACCCTGTGCAAGGTTCAGTTTTGACCACATCTTGGCAAATTCTGGAGTGAACAATGTTTTGTAACCTATAGGCTGAATTCAGGATTCTGTGCTTGATCATGTGAAGGTAGTAGGCTCACTGAGACAGATTGTGTAGCCTTTTCAAGTGGTTAACACTATCTGGTCTGTGTTGAGCTCATTGGTGGTATTGACCGCTTATTGATCAGTATTGCCGTGGATTAATTGTGTTTTTGGTAAAATGGAAAAAAACTTGTTAAATATTTAAAAAGAGCAAGAACAACAAAGAATGGGGGAGCAAATACTGTAGTTCTCTAATCTTTGTGTTCATTTTACATGTTTATAGTGACTTTTTAAATTTTGTTTACAGATTTAAAATACTTAAAGTTCTCTTTCACTTTCAATTTGCATAAATATAATTTCTTAAAGGCACCTTACATTTCAAAATAAAAAGGTGCTGTTTCGTTTATTGTGCTTTTCAAATGAGACTGCATTCTAAGCTAGATGACAGTGTAGTTTTTTGAATAATTCACATAAGAAACACACCATTAAACATGTTAATACAACTTGAAGTTAACAGATGTTGCCTCTTCTTGTTATCTAAGTGCCACCATGAACTCCACTCCAAGAGCTGTAATAATATTCAGTGATAATTGCTATTTTCAGTAAATATAACCTGGACTGGCTCTTTCCATAGCAGAAAATATACTCTAGGCCAGCTGACCCTTTTCCCATCATTTCTTTCTAGAAGACGGAAACAGTCGCATATCATGTTGTCTGTTTTTCTTCAGTTCAATAAACTCCTATTTGTATTTACTTTTCCATATATCTGACACAAGTGTCGCATGTTTTATTTGTTTGAAACATCTTAATGCTGTTTTTCCAAAGTTCAAAGCAGCTTAGAGAAGAGATATATTTTGTTGTTTTATGATTCTATGATTAGATTCTATGATTAGAATAATTTTATGATTAGCATACTTGGAAACTGGAAAGACAGGTGATTCTTACGGGTTTTTGGAACAGATACAGCAATAGGAAGGTATGTTGAAATTGCAGAGGAATTTGCTAACACATGTGTTCTGCTGCTGGTGCCATGCTGTTAAAATTACTTGCATTGTTTTTTATGAAGTTGCTGCTATTCATGTGCTACAACATGTACTAGTGAATACTCAAGTCTAAGCAGTAGAATCACAGCTGGACTATGACCTGAATTATTCAGTTATTCTATTGATAAAATAGATATTCTATTGTATGTTAAATTTGTTACAAAATCACTATAATAGTTGGTGAACCCCTTCCTTTTACTTCTTTCCTTTTTGTTTCTCTATTCTCCTCTTACTTGTCCTTACCTCTATAAAGATCTTAACCAATGGAGACTCCTTAAGGATCTAACCAGTTGTTTGCTAATGATGTGTATATATCCTTTTTGAGGGGTTTTTACTGTTGTGTTCCCCATGATCATTTGTGCTGTAGCTGATTGTTTTTTTTAGGGTGCAATCCTAACCTGGAGTTAGGCTGGCACAAGGACTTGTGGAGGCCCAGGAGTGCTGCAAACGTGCCACAAAGCGCATTTGAACCACTCTCCGAGTCAAGGAGGCCAGCACACAGATGTGTACTATTCTCCCTGACGCCAAGAGTGATCCAAATGCACTTTACTGTGTGTTTATGAAACTCCTGGGCTGGCACAAGTCCCATGTGCCAGCCTAACTCCAGGTTAGAACTGCGCCCTTATTCTCCTTTTTCCCTGATACAATAGGAAAGCTGTAAGCTAAATCAGTGGTCTGTATGTTGCTAGAAGGATAACCATGGGGAGAACTGAAGGGTTGTATTTTCTTTCTGGTGTTGGGAAGCTTGTTACTCTAAACCAGAATTCATAAGCAAACTTCCTGGTTTTTCCCTATAGCACAATGTCCACAGGGAGGGTCCGAACAAAGAAAAAAACACCACCTGTAGACCAATCTTCTGATAACCTACCTTTGAGAAGTTCAGGGAGACAGGTACTTTATATCATTTTAAACACATAAATGACATGGTGTTGTGTATATGTGTGCATACAAATACAGATTTTAGAAAACCTGATATAACATTAACTTGGGTTTCATCTAGTACTGATAGCAGGTTAGTGGTAGCTCCGTAGTTTCTCTTTCTCTGCAGCAAACAACTCTGAGTGCTACCTTAAGAGTTTAACAATCTAACTATTCTCTAGATCTGTGGGTCTCTAACATTTTAGCACTGGGGCCCACTTTTTAAAATGACTCTCTATCAGAATATACAGTACCTATCTTTCAAAAGGAGAACTAAACTAGAAAGAAATATTTATGTATTTATTTATTTGCAAAAAAACTTGATCCATTTCTTATAATGAAGCAGCCCTAATGAAAGAACCTCAAGGCTTGATGGGCTTTGTTATATGACTCAGCCTTCACCTGCCCCCACTACCTGTCGTTTATCGGAAAAAAAAACACTGAAAAATAAAGATGCTCAAACATTTGTCTCCCTGTATTTACACAAACCTGCAAACTGCAGGAGCTCACCTGAGTGCATGGCAATTATCATCTATAAGAACATAAGGCCTCATCTGGCCTCAGTGCCTTTAAAAGGGGATTAGACAGATTTCTGGAGGAAAAGTCCAACACAGACTACAGGCTATGATGGGTAGTACAACCTCCGTACTTTAGAAGTAAGCAACCTCAGAATGCCAGATGCAGGAGAGTGCCAATGAGATTCAGGTATCTTGTCTTGTGTGCTCCCTGAGGCATCTGGTGGGCCACTGTGAGATACAGTGGGGCTAGATGGGCCTTTGATCCAGTGGGACTCTTCTTATGTTCCAGAGTGAAACAATACCAAATGCGAAAGGCAGTTGTGTTAGAGTGTTTCCTGTTGTATCTATGAATTAGGAACTGTGCCTTTAATTATCTTGGTTATTTTTCCCTATTTCAGTATGAGCAACACATGCATGCAATATAGGAAATCCTTGTTAAAATTTTAAACATTTTAAAATGTTATCTGTGTCAAGGCACCTGTAGGGATGCTTTTGTTTGGCAGTGCCTCCACATGAATACAGATTACTTCTATATTGTACGATGAGCAACAAAAACTGCAGTTAGCCTATCATTTATAAATCTCTTGGGTCACATTGTCCTGTTGTATTAGGTCAGGAAGAAGGCTGCAGAAACAGCAGAGGATGATGAAGATGGATCAGAGAAGAAGTACAGAAAGTGTGAAAAGGCAGGATGTACTGCAACATGTCCAGTTTGCTTTGCAAGTGCTGCTGAAAGGTCTGGGTTTCTCGCTTCCTTCCATGGCCCTACTTTAAATTGCTGATCTTAAATTTGGTAGACTGTTTATGTCTATCTCTGAGTGAATTCTCATCACCATTTTGAACAGAGTAAAATAAAGTTGGTTGTCTTTATTTTCAGACAATATGAAATATTGTCTTGTGAGTCTTGTGAGTTCCTAGCCACATATAACTTGATCTTCTTGGGGGGGGGGGAGGGAGTTTTCAAAAAGCAAATTGAACTAAAATATGACAGATTGCTTGCATGGTCACTTACATGGCACTATCATGTTGATAGTACCATGTACAGATGGTCATGTGTTTTCACTTACATTTGATTACCCATTTAAGGGATTATTGGAGGGCATGCTTTTGGTGAAAAGCACATACAGGTCCAGCCTAACCCAAGGTTCCAAACCCACAGATTTGGCTGAAATTGGACCCTCAGAAGGCAACCAGAGATGTACTGCAGTCATGTTCTGAGGGCCTTCTGGAGGTCAGAGGGGTTGCACGCGGCCTCCCCAATCCTCAGGAGGCCTTCTGATGTCACCGGAAGCCCAAAAATCCCAGCACGTGGCTTCTCTGGCCCTCAGAAAGCCCTTGGAATGTCACTGGAGCACAACTCCAGTTGCCTTCTGAGAGTCCTATATTTCTCTCCCCATTCCAAGGCTAGAGAAGGTGATGAAAGGAGGTTGCAGGTTTGTTCTGATCAGCCAAGGTGCTTCAGGTATTTTGCATGAGCATTAGATAGCCTCCAGCCTTGGAGCTGGAGGGGAGATGAGGAATGTTGTGCAGTCGTTGGTATGATCCCTGCCCATGTATCCATCTCTTGTACGTGGAAAGTTGTCATGCTCAGCATATAATCGGCGAGCATAACCATTCTCACATTTCCGCTCACTTGCTACAGTGAGCAAAAATGTGAAGTGTTGCAAGAAGCGGTGCATGGCACTGCAAAACCAATGTGCTAGAAATCTTGTTTTGGTTTTTGACATTTCAGTAAGAATTGATCATGTGATATTACATTTTAAAATGAAAGCTTATTTATTCAATAAATTTTTATCCTGCCTTTCTCCAGTTGGACTCAGAGCATACGTTCTTTTTTTCAGGAATTATTGCTCACAGGGAATCACAGACGAGAGAAAGCCCTGTTTATGTTTAAAATAATACCAATAGGGGCTGTAGAAACAATTTTTCACATCTTACTATAGTGTCAATCCCCATGAGATTTGTAGACAGGAGCTTCAGGAAGAAACAGGTTGAAGGGGGACATTGGAAAGCTAGACCACTTGTCCTGAGCTTTTGGCAGCAGCACTCTGTCGAATGCTCTCATTAAAGAATGCCTTTGTTCAAGCAATTATGGAGCTCTACCATTATTCACCAGCATATAACTGCATGAAGCAACAACAGAACTGAAATTACATAATTACCAAATGAAATAAGCATGTATTTCACAAATCATAATAAAATGTGCTCAAAGTAGGGAACGGAGACAAATTGTGACCTTTCTAGTCCTCCAGAACAAGTCTGCTTGAGAACTTAACAAGATTCAAAGTTTAGTAAGTTTGTTTTTTTTTTGCTTTGTGGGTGGATGCAGTCACAGGAAGCTGTTATTACCTCTATCATTTCCTCTTGCATTTCTCCATGTGTCAATTTCCCAAATAAAAGAAAATCAAGAATGTAACTGTCCTGTTACCAAACTAAGGGCCCAATCCTGTCCAAATTTCCAACTGTTTTATAGTCACAATGTAGCCCCAAGGTAAGGGATCAAACATTCCCGTATCTCGCAGAGGTCTCCATGACTGTCCCCTCATCACAGAATATAGCACATGATCTGCTGCCACCACTGCATCAGCACTGGGAAGGGTTGGGCTGTCAGACTACAATCCAATGCACAATTACTTGGACTTTAAGCATACTGAACTCAGCGGGACAGCTGAGTAGCCATAAGATTGCATTGCAATAGAATAAACTGCCCTCTAGTTTTATAGTGGCGACTATAAAAGTCACCAGGGACGTGGTGGCGCAGCGAGTTAATCCGCTGTTGCTGGGCTCTCCGACCGCAAGGTTGGGAGTTCGAGACTGCGTGATGGAGTGAGCTCCTGTTGCTTGTCCCAGCTCCTGCCAACCTAGCAGTTCGAAAGCACCAAAATGCAGGTAGATAAATAGGGACCACTTCGGTGGGAAGGGAACGGCGTTCCGTGTGCTACAGGGTAGAGTCATGCCGGCCACATGACCACGGAAGCTTGTCCTTGGACAAAACGCCGGCTCTACAGGCTTTGAAACGGAGATGAGCACCGCCCCCTACAGTCGGTCACAACTAGACCATTCGGTCGTGGGGAAACCTTTACCTTTTTAGTTTTATAGTAGGAGATCTAAATAGGTTTTTGAATAGAATAGAATATAATTTTATTGGCCATACATGGAATTTCACCATACATGGAATTTTACTTCGGCCCAAAAGCTCTCACATATACCTTAAACTAATAAATAATACTATCACATTAACAAGCCCCCACTAACTACACTTATACAAATCAAAACCAAAACATCAACATAATCAGCTATTCAGTAGCCCAATAGCATGGGAAACATTTTTTAAATGTTCGATTGGGAGAAAATGCTATTCTGTACAATTAAAACAAAGCTTAAGTTGCTAGAAAGCCTTGCAAAAAACATATTTTACATCATGCCTACATTTAATTCAGCATTATGTATGAACAAGTAGATGTACTTCATGTGATATTCTAAGTACTTTCAAAGAGCAGAAGAAAACCTATTCTGGGAAACTTAGATTTGTATATGTTTTTGTCTTTTAGATGTGCTAAAAATGGCTATACGTCAAGATGGTATCATCTCTCCTGTGGTGAACACTTCTGTAATGAGTGTTTTGATCATTACTACAGAAGGTACCCATAATCCTATTGAGCCTGCTACTTTTCCCCTTAAAAACATGTGCTATGTACAATACATTTTAGACTTGGGCCAAAATCCTATAAATGCTTACCTGGGAATAAAGGCCCAATCCTATCCAACCTTCCAGCACCAATGCAGCCACAAAGCACAATGCAGCCTTACCTGAGGTAAGGGAACAAACGTTCCTTTACCTTGCGGATGCCTCCGTTAATGCCTCCCCACCATAGGATGCAGTGCACACCCTGTTAACACAGCTGCATCAGTGCTGGAAAATTAGTTAAGATTGGGCCCTAAGTTCACTAAATTCAGTGGAGCTTAGTTTTGACTACACGTACATAGACTATAAGTTTCTGTTTAATCCAAACAATTTAGCACTTTGGGATCCCTTCTGATGTTAATATTCAAGTGAGGCTAATATAGTAATAATTTATGTACTGGCCCTCCTGCTCCATCTTGTCCTAAGGGAGTAGCTCTAAATCTTGGGAAAGGACATCTGGGCTACGTCTTCAAGGAGCAAAAATGACTGACTGTAGGCTGATAAGATGACAGTCTCCTTATTCTCATAGTCTGGCTACAGGTCACCTTTTGGTCTTGTACCTGGTTTCGGTCCTCCCCATTCTACATGTCTCTCAGTTTCTTCGCTGACCCGTACTATAAGTTGCAACACTCCATGTAAAACCAGAGGGGGACTATATCGTTCATCCAACTATACTACCTCTGGTCATGGCTCGGGGCTTCTAATATTGCAATTGTACAACCCGGGGGAAGGGGATGCACAGTGGTGTGATATCTCCACCCCAAGGACCAGCCATGCCCAGGCAACAGAGGAAGCGCTTGCTTCACCCCCAGGGATCTTGCCACTTTCTTCTCCCCTCTCTGTTTTGTTTGTTTCTGCTATCTTTCTCCTTTCCCATCTTGCTTATTTGTTATGATCCTTCACCCTGTCCAGTTTTACCCCAGGGCTCTCCTTAATCATCTCCTCACCACTTTTTCTGTCTGCTTCACTTGCTCTGGCTTTCTTTCCACCTCTTATCCCTTCTGTTCTCTGTAAAAACAGTCCTTGTGTCCCAGTTCACTCCTCCTTCCCCTTCTTGCCTGTCCCTCTTCTTCTTTTAAATCTTCCTGTCTTCTTAAACCCAGTTGCCTCTCAACAAGAGGCCAGCCAGGGACTTTTCCTGAGCTCTGCATTCCTGTGGTTTGGGCAACCAGACTTAAAGCAGTTGCCACTTCAGGGCTGTCTTTGCCCTACTGAGATACCACGGCACCAGAAGGTATAAATGGCAGTTGCTTGAAACAACCAAAACCTGCCATTTGTAAGCAATGTGGTGCAATGATTAGAACATTGGACCGGGAGCTCTAGGTTCAAATTTCGTCTCAACCATGATGTGCACTGGACAGTCTTGGGCTGCTCACCTAAACTGTCTTCCTGGGTTATTGTCAGGATAAAGTGGGATAGGGGAAGTGGAACAGATGTTTGAAATAAGTGTAATGTACTGAAATACACCTAACTGTGCCCAGCCCATTCACTCCATCTACTTACTATTAACTTTGTCACTTCTCTTAGTCATAAAGATGGCTATGAAAAATACACAGCCTGGAAAAGGATTTGGACCAGTAATGGAAAAAGTGAACCCAGTCCTAAAGCTTTCATGGCTGATCAACAGCTCCCATACTGGGTAAGGACTTCTCTTGTAATGATGTATCACTATAATAGAGTACACGTACATTTGACTCATCTTCACAGTACCCATTTCTGAATGAACTACTAAGCACTGGCTTTTGAGTTCTTATGGAGAAATCCAGTAGCAGAAAGAATCAGATCAGATAATAAGAATATTGGCTGGATATTTTCCTGGTCCTGGGATGGGCACCCATGGGTAGTTCTATTTGCTCTCTTCACTAAGTCCAATTTGGAACCTACTCATGGCTAGGCCTTGTCACTACTTCTGTCTGCACTGTGTTAGTTTGGCTGTATGGTGTTTTGTGCCTACTGCATATTTTTCTCCTTCAGTCCAGGTCCCCAACAATATCCCTGAGCCTTGGTTTTGCAAGTTAATTCAACTGGCTTCAGTTAATAAAACTAATTTGAGCTTCCTGACTAGATAGTTGGGCTTGATTGGCTATGCTCACTTATGTAATACGATCTGGAGAGATGGGACAATTGGAAAAGAGAGAATGGACCTATAGAATAGCTGAAGGGGACTTCAAGAAGAAAGGAAAAAATGTTCCTTCATTGACTCATGAGGAAGTTTTGCCTGATGTATGCTGAGGGTATTTCTGCATTAGAATACCATAGTTATAGTCCTTTTCCTTGATTTGGTTTGTTCCTCATTTGTTCTGCTGCTTATGTGTTTATAGTTCAAATATAAAAATTGGTGCAGCAGCAAAGCTCAAAATGACATATATCCATGCCTCCTGAATAAACCTTAAAAAAAAGGAATAGAACATGCTGCTTAGAACCAGCTCCTTGTTTCTCACTCAAAAGGAGGTTCATTAATGAGAGACTTTTATTTTTCAAGGACTCAAGGCATTGATATTGCAGGAAAGTTGGTATCACCTTAATTTTCCCATGAAGAAAGCAGAAAGTAGAGCCCCAATCTAGGGGACTGGAGATGAAGTGCAGTATGCTATAGCATTTGAGACCTTTTTCTGGAAAAAAACAAAAACAAAAAAAACACCACAGCTGGTTCAGTCCTAATGAGAAGGGAGATAGTATGCATGCTGGTCAGTTTAGGAATATAGACCCAGAATGCAATCCTAAACTGGAGTTAGGCTGGCATAAGTTAAGCCAGCAAAATTTGGCCAGCACAAGGGCCACCATAAAGCGTGTTTGGACTACTTTTGGAGTCAGGGAGGATGACTCACGTCTCTGGCTGGGCTCTCTGACTCTGAGAGTGGTCCAAATGTACTTTACGGTGCCCCTTGTGCTGGCCAAACTTCGCTGCCTTAGCTTACGCTGGCCTAACTCAGTTTAAGATTGTGCCCCCATGCGAATGCAAGCTTGATGAGAAAATTGGAGTTAGTTTTATTCTAGCAGCTGTCCATGCCTCCTTAAGAAAGTCTGCTGTCTCTTTCTGAATACAGATTGGTATGCCTTTTATCAAAGAAAAAGTTTTCTGCTTTTATTTCCAGGTGCAGTGCACAAAGTCGGAGTGTGGAAAATGGCGTCAGCTGACAAAGGAAATCCAGCTTACCTCACAAATTGCCAAAACATACCGCTGTGGGATGAAATTAAACAATTCCATCAAGGTATTTTCAACACTCAAAATCACAGACATTTTCAGTAGATCTTTTTGTTTCTAGGAGACTGATGTATATGTCTGTCCTATACAGTGGTGCCAGTGTTTGTACATACATTTGTATTATGCCAGTTGAATCATAGTATCTGTATCAGTTTTATGAAGTTGTGGTGATGTAGTCATGCCGAAGGAGGAGAGGACTTGCTCTCTGTGGCTCTTGAGGGCAC
Source organism: Lerista edwardsae (assembly GCA_029204185.1). Taxonomy (NCBI): domain Eukaryota; kingdom Metazoa; phylum Chordata; class Lepidosauria; order Squamata; family Scincidae; genus Lerista; species Lerista edwardsae. The sequence goes on along the minus strand of JAJKFI010000019.1, from coordinate 11,246,826 downwards.
GATGTGAACAAAATGGTTGAAATGACAGGGAAGTAGATGAGGAAGAATGTCCTGGTGGAAAGAGCTGGAACAGCCTGCCTTGTACAGTTGTGGATTTCTGGGCTTTACACATTACATTCACATCTATGAAATGCAGCAGAAACCTAGTTTCTGTTTAAGTTTACTTAATAATAATAATAATAATAATACTTGGATTTATATACCGCCTTTCTTAGGTCACCAGATTTCTCTAGTGACTATAACTCAAGGCGGTTTACATGGGCAGACTTCATTCAGAAACCCGAAGGTTTTTACAATTTATACAGAAATGTTATATCTTTCAAGAACTACACACATACAGATGGATCTTTCTGGATTTAGTCCTTCTTTCTGGCCACCCATTTGTCTTCTTGCTGGCTGATAAATGGCTTCCCTGCTCCCACCAGAGAAGCGGCTGAACTTCGGCACAACTCCCCCTCACACAAGGCAGCCAAAGCTCAGCTGTTAATCAGCCGCAATTAGCGAGGTCTGCCGCTCACAGAGACTTCCGGCTGTCCCGAACTGGCTGTTGCAGTTTCACATCTCACAGTCCAGAACTGGTTGAAACTGGCAT
>JAJKFI010000019.1:11164492-11245236 GCA_029204185.1 Lerista edwardsae | reverse complement strand
TCTCTCTCTCTCTCTCTCTCTCTCTCTCTCTCTCTCTCTCTCTCTCTCTCTCTCTCTCTCTCTCTCTGCTTTAAAAAAAATGAAGACTTCCTTTGTTTACTATCTGCAAAACCTCTGCTCTTTAATCTCTCATGCTTTGGAAGTTTCTGGACTTTTGTTAAAGCTTGAGTAGCCTCTGTTCATGGGATGATGGAGAGCCAAGACATCTAGCACCACCTTTGACTTTCTACCCAATTGCATCAGGTGTTAATATGTGGTTAGGTTATTTTTCACACAGAAATTCCATACTTCTGTTAGTGAACTGCCCAAAAGACTACCATCTTTTCTTTTGGAGCACCCTTGTGCAGAAAATCAGCTGCACAGATGCAGTGGGGACTATAGTACCCATTCATACAAGGAGTCTTGGTAGGAAAATAGACAGATTCATATAGGTTGTTATATGGTTTTCAACGGGGTTTCAGAACATTTTTAGTCTACTTGATGATGGGGAGGAACCTTTTTAATTTAACACATGTAGGTATTTGATTGCTGTATTTACAAAAGTTTTAAAATATTATTGCTGTTTTTGCATCTTTTAACTGTTCCAATATAGTTTTACTATGTTTTAATTGATTTTATTCTTTTTTTAAGAATAAAAAAAATACTTGCATCCAATTGAATGCAAGGCATTCAATTGTATGTTTTATTACATTTCATTGTTGCACACCATTTTGAGTGCTGGAAAAGCGGTATAAAATAAATAAATCTTTTCTATGAATGAATGTCTCTCTTAAATCAGTGCTTTTACAATTTGCCGTTCGTCAGTTACTGAGAAATACGACAAAACCAAAAGTATATTTTCCTCATCCTGACTCTTTCCCTGTGATCCTTTTTAGAGAGTTGCTGAAGTTTCAGATCACTGGTGGTACTCAATGCTCATTCTCCCTCCTCTGCTGAAGGACAGTGTGGCTGCTCCTTTGTTGTCTGCGTACTACCCTGATTGTGTGGGCATGAGCCCATCTTGTACCAGCACTCACCGGTCGCTTGGTGATTCCAATGCAGTAAAAATGGAGCATCTGAAGCCACCACCTACTATACCTGGTAAGTTGTATTTTCTGTGTGGCTTTTCTGTTCTTGCATGGATATTTTGCACTTCGGTGTGAATGCTGCACAGGCAGCACTTTACAGGTGTCCCATGCACCATCTTATTTAAAAGGCACACGCTGTGTACATTGGCCTATTCATATGCACTGCTAAAAAGCCAGCAACAAAGGCAAGTGCCTTTTAAAGGAAGTGACAGCACTGCTGAATGCCCACGTGCTAAAGGCTTTCCTGTCAGCTTCATCATCATGTTTAAATTGGGCTTCACAGTTTATAACTATTACAGTGTAATCTTGAAGACGCTTGATTCTAAGTCCTGACTCTGATTCTTAGTCCTGACTCATTCTAAAATGAGTTCTTTTAGTATTTTTTTAAAATTAAGTGAGCTGTGTGTTGGGTTTCTGGGCCTGATGATGTCACTTAGGATAAATTCTGCAAGCTTCCATTGTTTATTGTCTCCATCTTGTGTGTTCCCTCATTTTGTGCTTGCATTGATCCCAACTCTGCACTTTGCTAAGTGACGTTACAGTCCTAACCAGCTGAAAGGCCGGCACAAATCTCTGGTGCTGGCCTCAGTCTATCACAAATGCACCTTAAAGTGCGTTTGTGCCATTTTAGAATGAGATCAGCCAGTGCACAGATGTGTGCTGGCCTTGTGGAGCCAGCGCCTGGGCCCAGAGGCTCGAAGGTAAGGCTGGCCTTGCAAGGCAGGCACAGGGATTCTGGGTGGGCAGCGGAACGGAGCAGGAGAAGGGCTGATCAGGCTAGAGGGAGGGTGGCGCGTGAACAGGGGATGGAGGGAGGATCCGACCTTTGGGTTCAGATCGTCACCTACGTTTCTGGCCCAAGCAGCCCCAGTTCGGCTGCTTGGAGTTGCACCACCGATTTTGGAAGTGCAAGTCCAAGTAGCCCCATCGGGCCACTGCGCTCTACCCAGGAAAAAGGGAATATTTCCCCCTTTCTCCAGGTAGCATGGCAGCACATCCAAGCCCCAGGCTGGATATGGGGCAGGCATGTCAGCCTACCTATTCCAGCCCAGGATTTGGATTGTGCTCTGAGATTAATAAGAGATCACTCTTGATATTGCAACTACGCTTAAATTCAGGAATAATAATATCACCGTTACGTGTGTACTTCTGTTGTGAGCATGATGTGCTGTATAACTGCATTATGTCTATATGAAAGGTATTAGAAACATGACACCTGAACTAGGTGGGGAAAAGATCTACAAATACTGTAGATATTTGTTACATATACACAGTTAAAGAAAAATGGGGTGGGCTGCACAGCAGCAAAAGAAGGAGAAAGTAAACTCCAAGGAAGTGCAGAAAAAAGAGAATATTGCCATTTATACAGGAACAATTGAATTTATTTATTTATTCCAATTTTTTTAACCTTCCTGTAATTCTCCTCTTGCTAATATAAGCAGTAGCCACTGTCACTTTTATAAGTTGCTCCTTCCTGCCCAATCTAAGCAGCTGCTTGCAATAAGTAGGGTTTGTGTGTATTTGTATATGTCTGGATGTTTTATTGAGCTGCATTGAGAGCTCATGGAGTGTGCATATGAATCAAACTACATGCTATGCTTGTATTGTCTTTCAGGGATGAACAAGTACTTCCAGCCTTTCTATCAGCCCAATGAATGTGGCAAAGCACTGTGTGTAAGACCTGATGTAATGGAATTAGATGAACTCTATGAGTTTCCAGAATATTCACGAGACCCTACCATGTACCTGGCTTTGAGAAACCTAATTCTAGCTCTATGGTACTCAAATTGCAAAGTAAGAAAACCTGACACATTTTCAAAGGATTGTGGAAGTATGATCCACTTTTCTACTGACTTCCTCGGACACACCCTTTGAATAAAACAGGAAGTGTGGAATGTGCTAGAATTGCTCCCAGTATGCCCTATACTTCCTGTTTTATACAAAGGAACTACACAAGCAGGGTGGTAGGGAAGTGGATTGCCGTTTTCTTTGTGGGTTTTTCAAGGGGTGATGCGGTTGCCTCTGACACAATCCCCCCTGCTTTGGGGGTAAGGGATTGGGGGTGGATGAGGTGGCAGGGGACAGCTGTGAATTTTTTGCACATCAGGTGTGTTGGTCTTGTTTACTGAATACATGCACATGTTAGTCTTATGTGATTGTGGAAGGTGATTTCGGGTATTTTTAGACTTGGTTTTGGAGATTTGCACAACCAGCAGCTAAACCTTGTTATCTGAGTAGCTGTAGGGCTTGAATGGGGCCAAATTCTTGTCTGTGCTCACTCTTTTGTCTTTCTTATTCTTTTTGTTTCCTCAATATATAGGAACCTCTAACCCCTCAGAAATGTACTCATCATATCATTGTTCGAGGCCTTGTGCGTATTCGCTGTGTACGGGAGACAGAGCGGATTCTTCATTTTATGACAAGGAAAGGTCTGATTAATACAGGGATTTTGTCAGTGAATCCTGACCAACCTCTTCTTCCCAAAGACTACCACAGTGTAGGTATCTTAAGAGTTGACAGCATAGTTATAAAACTAGTCATGGACATTTCTGATGGGACAAGGGGAAAGTGGGCCAAAGGAGAGAGAACTTTTTTGAGAGTAAGGGAGATTGGGCGTGAAGAAGCTTGCTATTTTCTGTCTAGTATAGTGTCCAAACCTTTCTTCAGATTGACTGCTTCTAAAGAATTAGCAGATGATGACGTAGGTAAACAGTTTTGCTGATGTAGGGCTCAGGCAAGGATATTTTTTCTTTAAGTAAGCAAGATCCTCACACTCTACTCTCCAATATCCCATATCTAGTTGTGTTCCTCTTCAGTGCCTCAGGCATTGGGAAGTTCTGAATTGTTTAGTGGCAAAATTCCAGTGGATCATTAGTGAAAAAAGTTAGGGGTAGGGGAAAGTGCATGATTAGGCATGCTACCCTAATCAGTTCAAATAGGATAAAATTCCTAGTTGTATTTTTTCTTCTTGCCTGCTCCTATCCATTAAGCATAATACAGTTAATTTTGAAATAGCATAAACTATGTTGTTGTTCAGTTGCTAAGTCGTGTCCGACTCTTCACAACTACAATGTCTAATTTGGCTGGAAACCCCACTAAGGGGCAGTGGCAGCTGCGAAGTAACTCATATATTACTTGCACAATCTGTCAAACTCCCAAACATGTGAAACATTTTGGATGTGATATTTACAAATGGCTATTAAAGCAATGTGACATTCTTATACCTGTCCTTACCTATGTGTTAATGAGTGAGCTTTAAGTAATTATCTTTTAAAGTCATTATATTCATTCATGGTTGTCTAGTCTGAGCCATGAAACATTTCCACTGTTAATGTTAATTAATTTGGCATGTAGAACTTGCTTGGTCACATGAAACAATTGCTAATGGAACTGTTCAGTAGGAGCAGAATTTTCTTTGCATAGTTATCCAATTTGTGCACAGGTAACAGTCTTAATAACAGTCATAAAATAGGCTCAAAATAATAACAATTTCTTCTTTTCTTTTCTTTTCTTTTCTCAAGAAATCTGTAATTGTAGTTGGGGCTGGTCCAGCAGGATTAGCAGCTGCAAGGCAACTTCATAACTTTGGAATTAAGGTAAAACCTCTTCAGATACAAAGTAAAAGATGTAATAACTTCTGCCATGTCTTCTTCTGGCATGCTTCCATTCCATTCAGACTGCACTCCTGCTACCTGGGGATATGAAGAATATTTTCAGGGTCCAAGAAGTACAATTGTCCCTGGCAGAGAATAGACCTTTAATTGTTGAGATCAGTGATGCAGAACTGGCTTGGAAGTGGTTATGGAGGATGTTGTTGGACAACACGTTATCGCTTCTTTGGATGACCTTGCAAACCTTGCTGTTCAGCAAATCCCTCCTTTTCGCAAAAATGTCAATAGACAGACAATCTCTGCCCAAGGATCCAGGCTCAGAACATACTGTAAAAAGTTTCAAGAAGTACAGTTTCCACAGAAGCTTTTTATGAGCTTGGGGATTCCAAGACTGTTAAATATACGTCATTATGCTATCATGGTGCCATTGAGTCTTACAGCTTCCATTTGTGTGTTTCAGGTCCTTGTGCTTGAAGCAAAAGACAGAATTGGTGGGCGTGTTTGGGATGACAAAACTTTCAAGGGAATCACCGTTGGAAAAGGGGCGCAGATTGTTAACGGCTCTGTCAACAATCCAGTAGCACTAATGTGTGAGCAAGTGGGTTTGCATTTTTATTGATGACAACATTGTAGTCATTATACTTACGGATTGCCACATACTGATCCATGTAGACATAAATATCTGTTAATTTCAGAGGGGTGCTTTTTAGGCTGCTATGCTCCAGTGGAAAGCCTGATGGACTCAGACTTGAGATGTCCAGATCCAAATGATGGAACAGTTCTTTAGCTTTTACTTCACCATTTGTGACAGAGTAACATTTAGGACCTGCGTCACAGGTTTCCAAGGAGGAATGAGATGAGGAAAAGTAGTTACCATCCTTGGGAGCAAGGAGTGTGACGAATTTATTTTAAAGTATTGTCCAGTGCGATCAGGCTGTCTGTTCCTAAAGTTTCTCCTTGCATAGTAGTTCTGATTTAGATAACACAACAGATTTCCTATTGCATGAAGTTCACACATAAATGCATGGAAGCTAGCAATTCCTTGCTGGATAGAACAGTGTAGTCTTTTTAGACCAAATACTGGTACTATTCATAGTTTTAGATTAGACTCTTCACTTTATTACAATCCATGAATTAATTCACTGTCAAGTTCTCGTTTAAGGCTTTTATCTCTAATTTAGTTCTGTTTAGAACGTTGCTCAATCAGGGAAACTATATAAAAAACTTCTTATTTGGATTTTCTTGTTGATTAACTGAATATGTCTGAAAACTGAGGTTTGCTTTCTATAAAAGTAACTTTGTCTCAAAAAAAATTATCCCTCCTTTTTTAAAAGCTGGGCGTAAAAATGCATAAACTTGGTGAGAGGTGTGACTTGATCCAGGAAGGTGGAAGGTTAACGGACCCTACTATAGATAAGCGCATGGACTTCCATTTCAATGCTATTCTTGATGTTGTAGCAGATTGGAGAAAAGATAAAAACCAGCATCAGGATGTTCCTCTTGGAGGTAAGGAGAAACAATTCAGGGTAGCTTTAAAAAATAGGGACAAAAGGCTGCTGCGGATAGAAAAGTAGTGCAAGGTATTTGAATGAACTTGCCTTTCCATTCTTGCATTATGTTGATTTTTCTGAAAGGCATTCAGTGTGCACATAATCAAGACTTTTCAACCACCACCTTCTTCCTTCCAAGTACTTCAGCTTTCCTGAGAGGTATTCTATTAGGCGTGAATACCTAGTTGATTTGCATGGGCCTTTTAAATCCCAGTCAATGTATCAACATTCTAGATCAGGGGTCTCAAACTACTGCTCAGAAACCACATCCAGCCCACAGCAACTGAAAGTATTTGATATTTTTAGTCATTATATATCTTTTCCCAATTTAAGCATAGCATTGTTTCTTTGTAAATGTCACATTTCTCTTTTATTCTGTATCATAAAAAAAATTACAAAAAAGATCTAAGTAAAATTTATTTATTCATTTAAATTTCATTCATTCATTTATAAAACTGATTTTTTTCCTGCCCACGAAAATCTGTAAAACGTTTGATGTGGCTCTTGTACTGAAAAGTCTGGAGATCTCTGTTCTTGATCAAATCTATGGAGAACGCCTCCCAGTATTGAAAAGGGTGGAACCAGGGAAAGATTGCATTTTCTGAAAAACTATAATTTTATATTTTCTACTGCTGTATTAAACTGTAGTTTTAAAATGCTGTTTTGGAATAGAATTTATCTTGCTTTTATTGTACTGATACTGTCATTTTTTATTTTATTAAGTCTTTGGTAAGTCATCTTGTGTGGCTTTATTGAAAAAAAAGAGTATACCTTAGTTAATAATAATAGATGCCCTAATTAGCCAGCAGCCTTCTAAATGATTGTGCCTGCTAATGTAGACAATGACATTCTTAGGTTGCAATGCTATAAATATTTTCCTGGAAGCAAGTCCCATTCAACATAAGGCTTACTTCTGAGTAGACATGCCTAGGATTGCACAGTTAGAAAAGGCAACTCTCACAAGGAGGAAATGCATCTTCTCTGAGATGTTGCTGCTATGACATATGAGCCCATTGTCTAAAGAAAAAGCAATGCTACCAGGATGTGCAATCAGGGGAGGAAGGAAAGGCTGAGCTTCACCTCAGCACCCAGACCTCATCTCCAAACGCAACCAGAGATGTTCTCCGGTCATATCTGGAGCCTTTCTAAGGCCCCACGTAATTTCTGCAAGCCTCAGATACACTCCCGGAGGAGTTTAAACGCAGGCCTCCGAATGGCTCTGGACATACCAGAACAAGGTTCCAGTTGCATTTGGAAGCCCTGAGTGGTCCAGAAGTGATGTAACACTTCTGGATCACTGGGATCCATGATGCTTTGTGCCTCACTGGCACACAGCATCATGACATGCCCTGACCATTACTATATCCATTTAATAATATATTGTACACATTGTACATATACACATTTAATCAATTACTCCTAGGAATTTTGGTTAATTGACTAAGATTTCTTTAATCTGACTGCCCTAGAATAAATTGTACCAAACATTGCATAGTATGTTTGGAGCACAAAACTGTGGTGTTCTTTACATGAAATCTGCAGGTTGTTGTAAAAAGCATGCTGAATCTTGAAAATGAAGGGCATTTAATATTTGGCTGCTAGATGAATTGGGGCTCCTCAATGGTGGGGTCACTGTCTGATTATATGTTTGGTGGAGGATACGTCACAATCTAAGGTAAGCCTTGCTAGTGGCCTGGCCATTAGGAGAAATATGCATCCCTTCAATAGGCCCTGTTTTACCAAGGCAAAGCACTTTTAGCACCATGAATTTGGGTGGAAGATATTTTAAGCATGTGATTAACTCTCTCATTAACATTGAACTTTTAAAAGTGCTTAATTTTGGACAGATCATGCTGATGATATTTCCAAGAATCTTTTTGTAAGTGTAAGATTTGTAAGAATCTTAATTCTGACAAGGTTTTAGTTTAACGCGAATATTTAGTTTAACTAGAACTACAACACGTTCTAGTTAAACTAAATATTCGCATTAAACTAAAACTTCAAAAATAGTTTTTAATTAATTAAGCTGCTGAACAGGATGTGATTCTAAAGTAAATGAGTCGTCATTCCTTACAACTGAATGTTTCCCCACCTTGTAGATAAAATCAAGGAGATCTATAAAGTTTTCATTCAGGAATCTGGTATCCAGTTCAGTGAACTGGAAGAAAAGGTCCTTCAGTTCCACCTCAGTAACCTTGAATATGCCTGTGGCAGCAATCTGCATGAGGTGAGCATGAGACGTTTGTTCATAATGACAGAAGAATCTGGTTTAAAGTGTGCTTTCAAGCACTATAAAACAGAGCGACCATACCATTATTTAAACATGAGCTGCTTAATATGTACATGTAAGCACATGTAGCCTTGGATAAACCTGGAACTGCTACTCCCAATGTTCTAGGTGTGGAAAAATATAGGACGACTGTTTAGGGCCAACCCAGTCAGTAAGCAGTGGGATTCATCATGATATGTATCTTTCTTGGTAACTAGTATATGCTAGCACAGGGGTGGTCAGCCCACAGCAGGCATGCTACTAGTGGCATATGGACTCTTTCTGAGTGGCACACGCCAAGTTGCCATATATTTTTGAAAAACATTTAAACAACGAAGAGCACCACAGCGGTTTATTGGTTACTTGATTTATTTGCTTCTCCTTGCATCGCACATCCTCAAGTTTCTAATTCTGTACTGGGCACACTCAGGACAGCCACACCCACTCTGCTTGATTTGCTCTGGTTATATGAATTTCGGAATGGGTCCTTCAAGGCCAGACTTAAGGGACCATGCAGGCCACCTTTCTTGCTTCACCCAGCAGTCAGCCAAGTGTCTTTGGAAAGCCCAAATAGACAACAGCACTCCCATGTTTCTTGCTTTGTACCTTCCGGCACTCCGAGATACACTGCCCTTGAATGTGGAGGCTCTATTTAACTATTGTGGTAATTGCTAAAAGCGACATTAAGGTGGAATGGCACCTTCAAAATTCTCTACATAAAAAGTGGCACATGGCATGCTGTGGGTTGGCCATCCCTGTGCTAGCATATCCAGTCCTGTTGGAAGATGTGATATTTTGTCTCTCAGGTCAGCTTTTGTTGGAAAACCTTTCAAGTCAGCTGGGAGAAGCATTTTGGAATGCTTAATATTTTAAGCCTTGGGCTACAAATGAGAAATGATCCCATAGCTGTGACTTAAGATTCATAGTCTCTTGTCAGTATCCCAGTTGGAAGAAGGGTGGAGCTTGGCCTGTGTACACAAGAGCTGAGAATTGACCAGAGGAGAGGAAATCTTATCAGCCTAGCTTAGTTTCAGAATGGCTTAATTGCAGTATTGCTATGTCAAGTATTATGAGTGATGGTTGAAAAGAGTGATATTCTCCCTATAGGTTTCTGCACGCTCTTGGGATCACAATGAATTTTTTGCTCAATTTGCTGGAGATCACACTCTTTTAAACTCAGGATACTCTGCCATAATTGAAAAAATGGCCGAAGGCCTGGACATTCGGTTAAAGGTTCCAGTGAGTATAACAAGTGGAATAGTGGCTGGTTCTATTTGGTTTGCCTGGCATAAGCATTTCATCTTCCTAGTGTCTGTTCTTTGCATGTATGCAAGTGGACATTGGAAAGTTCAAAGCATTGACAGTGTGTCCATAGGAAGATCCATGTATCTTCCTATGGCTTATTAAGATAGAGTCTGGCACTTCCTCCATGCTACCCTGTATGCTCAGGATGTACTCCATGTTACTTTCCTGAATGATTTTATTCTCTCAGTGTTCCTGTGAAAGAGGAGGGGGGGGGGAGAGGAGAGAGAGAGAGAGAGAGAGAGATTTGCCTTCAGCCACTTCATGAGCTGTGTCTGATTTCACATGCTGGATGAAATGTACAGGATCAATGATGCACAAGAGCAGTAGATCAATCTAGAAAAATCACTTGTGGAAAACTGGTTTTTAGGCATACTTAATAGCCAGTTTTTTCCCCTAGCATGATTCTTTCACTGAGGCACCACTGGAGAGTGAACAACCAACTAATATTAGTGTTACTTATTTATTTATTTATTTATTTTAAAGATTTTTACCCCGCCTTTCTGCCTAAAAAGGCATTCAAGGCGGCAATACAAAAAACAATTAAAAAACAGAATAAAAACATCATAATTTAAAAACAGTGATTAAAAAACAATATAAAAATACAATATACAAATACAACTGTTATCCCCTGGATCAAGTGCAGAAAAATAAAAAATACAAAAAATACAAGACCAGCCAGCCTGTCAGCAACTAAAAGCCTGTTTAAACAAGAAGGTCTTCAGTCCCCGCCGAAATACCGCCAACGAGGGAGCAGTTCTTAGCTCTAAGGGGAGGGTATTTAAAACAAACAGCTTTTTAACTGTTGACAGGTTGGCTGGTTGGCTGGCTGGTTATACTTTTATATTTTATGATCCACATGGCTTGTTTTAAACTTTGTTGTTTAATTTTTTGTTTTATTGTATTTTAATATTGTTTAAATTGTTTTTAATGTTGTTTTTATATTTTTTTATTGTTGTAAATGCCGCCTTGAGTGCCTCGGGCAATAGGCGGGGTATAAATTCAATAAATAATAATAATAATAATAATATTCCAAAGTTGGGGTGCCACCGCCGAGAAGGCTCTCCTGCTGGCCGCCACCCCTCTCACCTCTCCTGGTGGCGGCACAGTCAAAAGAGCCCCCCCAGATGACCTCAGAGTACGGGTAGGATTATATGGAAGGAGGCGGTCCCTCAAATACCCTGGGCCCGTACGGTGCATAAATAACCGTAGCGGTGATTCCATGCTTCTCTATTTGAACAGGTCCGCACTATTGACTATTCAGGGGAAGATGTCCGAGTGACTACAACAGATGGAACTCTGTGGACAGCACATAAGGTGACACTTCTGCAACATTTTCAACAGACTAAAGGGCCACATCAAAGTGACCCATACAACTGTAGCCTGATCTTAAGAGGCTTCCCTGGCTGCAGCACCTTAAACAAGAAGTGAAATTAAACTGGTAGCCTAAACTCATTGAATGGGACAGAACAATTTATTCCATTTCAGTTGTCATTCATTAAATAATCATCCTTATGTTTAGGTACTTATTTGCTACTATGAATCTTTTACGTATCCTCACACTAGTTGCAAGTGTATATCCTTACGCTAGTATTAGGATACGGTCATCCATCATCACTGAGGAAGCTGTGAGATGGTAGGGAAGTTGAAACAGCAGATTGACCTTGGGCAAAGAGCTCTAGCACACAATAGGAGCACTGGGGATTTAAATACCCCCTCAGGCTTAACCCTTTCCTAGCTTGTCCTGTCTGCATTTTTCATGGTAATGAGGGAAAAAGTAGTCATGTTAGTCTGCTGCAGTAAAAAAAATTACATGGAGTCTTGTGGGCTTTTAATGATTAACACATTTATTTGTGGAATACACTTGCATGGACAAAAGTCTATCATTTTACATGGGAGCTGATCTGTTTTAAATAGTGCATTGGGTATTTTCAGTATTTGCATAATTATAGCTGTTTTTCTTTGTCCAGGTTTTAGTTGCTATACCTCTGGCTATTCTTCAGAAAGGTGCTGTTCAGTTTAATCCACCCCTGCCAGAGAGAAAAATGAAAGCCATCAATAGTTTAGGAGCAGGAGTAATTGAGAAGGTAAGATTAAGGTAAAGTGGAATATGAATTGCTTTGGACTGTAATTCTACTGGATTCATAGGAAGCATTCTGCGGTTGGCATTGTGGAACAGCCAGCTTTCAGACATCAGGTCTGCATAGAAATAACAGGATTGCTAGGCTCCGAAGCAGAACACTGCCTTAACTGCTTGTGTGTTTAGATTCCATCCTGCATATTAGACATTAAAACTACACTGAAGTAGTTTGGTGTTAAATCTTAGATCCCACCCAATCCAACTCCACACTTTAGCCACAGCTTACGTTCAGGCTATGGAATAGAACTGTTGTGACATGGATGGGTAGGTTCATTGTGATGAGGGAGTGTGCATGTGCATGTCTCTGTCTGTATGCATCTGTGAGATTGTAGCCATTATAGAAGAAAATGTATCTTCAAATTTGTGCTCCAATTTGTGCTCCCTTCTCTTGATTTGTGTTGGAAAATCTTGCCTCTGGGCTTATCTGTGTAGCTAGGTTACTAAGAGCACAATTCTAACCTGGAGTTAGGCTGGCACAAGTCCTTGTGCCAGCCCAGGAGTTTTGCAAATGCATCATAAAGCGCATTTGGATCACTCTCCGAGTCAGGGAGGATGGCCTTGTGTCGGCCTAACTTCAGGTTTGGATTGCACCCTAAAAGCGGCAAGCTGCAGTAAATTTCACTCTTTGCCGTAAATTCACTGCAGTTATCTGAGAATAGAAAATATGGCTGTTGAGTTTCTGATGATCACATTCTATGGATGTCTACTAAGAATCCTTGGAATTCAGGGGAATTAACTAAATGTGAATGCAATAAAGGTTTTTTTTTTTAATTATGAACATAGGAATGTACAGAGAGATTTGGAGCTTCATAGTCTTATATTCTAATTCCTGCTCTCTCTTGCTAGATTGCACTACAATTTCCTTACAGATTCTGGGATAGCAAAATTCAAGGAGCTGATTTTTTTGGCCATATTCCACCTAGTGCCAATAAACGTGGACTCTTTAGTGTTTTCTATGACATGGATCCACAGGTATTGCATGAAAGCTGAGTATCTACCCTTCTTGTTATTTATATTAGAAAAAATAAATTATGAAACGTTTAAAAACAATGGGCTTTAAAATAGCTCTTCTTTCTAAATTGGCTTTTGAAAGTCCTTGGAAATTTTTTTAAGTGCTGACAGCCAGCTGATGCATAAGAGAATTGTATTAGAAATGTCTGACTTCCGTTTTTCATGTTTATGTTGCCATGTTTATAACACAATGTTTGAAATTGCCCTATATACACAAATACAGTATGATTTTTTTTTCTGGTAAAGCTGTGGTTTGGGAGGTATAAAGTATTATTTCACATTTTATGGATTGGGTGGCATTCACTTAAGATAACCTATTTAATTGGAGAGAGAGGCATTTGACTATGGAAATACGGTATCAAACTTGAAATTGTCCTTGTTTCTGTCAGCGTAAATGCAGTGTTCTAATGTCTGTGGTTACTGGCGATGCTGTGGCAACAATTAAGAACTTGGATGACAAGCAAGTGTTACAGCAATGCATGGTGGTGCTCCGTGAACTATTTAAGGAACAGGTAGGGTCTGTTGACATCATTTAATTTTAAAACATGATATATAAACAAGAAACTATAGTTTCACAGGGAACATTAGGTCACTTTTCTTCCTGTCCTCAAAAGGGCAGTTGAGTTTGAATTGAAATCTGTGATCTAAATTGATTCTGATCGCATTCTACTAAAAAGCCAAACTCTGCCTTTAACAGCCCAATCCGATTCAGGGATGGACCAGAGCTTGTATCAATGCCAACGCAGTGTATGCTGCATGGTCTAGGCTGGCCAGGGACAAAGCAGACCAGGAGAGGTAATTAAATAACATTTTAACTTATCTCTCTGTAGGCTGCCTGGTCCCCAATGAGTCTTCCTGGACTTACACCAACTCTTTGGTTGGTGTCCATCTGGGGCAGGCCCAAGCCAGGAAAGTGGGTTGATTGGATCTGATGTGTGCTAGTGCTGCCAAGATCCACCCCATCCCAGCCTGATCCTTGCCCTGATGTGCTCCTGATCTCCCCCTCCCCACCAGCTTACTAAGGACAGCAAAGGTTCTGCAGGCCACTGTTGCCTGCACACAGCTTTCTGGCCTTGGGCTGGTAGCAGCTCTCCACAAAACAGCAGAGCAGCTGTAGTGCCAGTGGCTTGTGCAGTACACTGATGGATATCTTCCATAGGATTGGGCCAAAAGGTTACTTGCTAGGGAGGGAGGAACTGCATCTTCTATTTCTATGAATCGGTGGTTACTTCTTTATTTCTCTAACCAAGAAGATAGTGTGGAAAAAAGGTTGATTAGAAGCTTCCCCCCATACTTTCTTCTAATGGTAATGGTGCTGAAGGAAGAATATCTTGAAAGGAAGCTCTGATTGCTTTGCATCTTGAAGCCAGAGCATACCTGATCCTTATACCTTATAACCAGGGCCCTATTGGCCAGGCCCCAAGGTTTCAGGTATTTTGGGCCTCCTCCAAAACTGTTGAAGAAAACTCCTGCCACACTGAATGGAAACGCCTGATGGATGGGCAGGCGGGCAAGGTTCTCCTACCCTTCTTTACAAATAAGGCCTCTGCAGCTCAGTCAATGTATCACTTTTCCTCATATATTGCCTTGTTACAAAAACACACATACATACACCCATCTTTGCAGCCAACCCCCAACCTTAGGCAATCCAACCGCAGGACCCAGACTTACATGGAAGCTCCCCACCACCCCCACTCCTAAAACAGCAGAAACACAGGCAGAAATCTGAGGGGCAATAAACCAAAAAGCCTGGCACTTCTACTGTAAGTTGTTCCCAAAAGGGGAAAAAAACTCACAGACCCAGGCTTGCATGGAAGCTGATGCAGCCTCTGTGTGTAGCCCAGCTCAATCCCTGGAGGTGGGGTTTGCCCTCCGTGGTTCTTGGAGAGTTCTGCAAGCCTCACCTTTGCAAGGTCAGGCTTGCTGTAGTCTCTTGCCAGCAGGAGGGTTGGCGTGCCAGATGGAGAGTCCCCAGGGCTGCATCTGGAGACGCATTAGGCTGATGCCGAACATACCAACTTGATGGGCCCTAGTCCCTGTGGGGCCCTTAGGCTTCAGCCTACATAACCTAATGGATAGTACAGCCCTGGCTATAACCTTGCTTTCATTCATGACAGTGGATGCAAGTGGATGCAGTGGATGTATTTCATATAACCCACTACCTTGGAAGAGCACAATGTCTCCTGGCATACATTTCAATGTGCATGTCGTAGCCCACAACTAGGATCTTTTGCCACTTATTGTGGAACTGTTCCTTTAATTTCAATGAAATGAATTCAGAGCATTTGATCAGTCACTTGTGCCTGCATGTTATGGTTAAGTAATGTACAAAAATATATGGAAAAGATCTTTTCTTTGTCGACGTACAACCAAAGTGTTGTGGGAAGTCTTACATTTCAGTAAGGTATGTTGTGGCACAAACAATAGTGGCAATGTATATTTGAAGCATATACATAGTAATGCACGTGTGTGAGGTTTTGTGGGTGTGTTTTATTTTTACACTAGCCTTTTGTTACCTGGCGTTGCCTGGGTAACAAATTATCCCAAGCCATGGATCACCATGTTTCTCCCACAGACAACTTTATGTTGCTTGCTCAAGGAAATTGCAATCTTAAAGTTAAAAGGGAGATCCATCGGAATGAGTGGTACCCGTGGGATAAAAACTGTTTCACCCTCTCCCTTTCCTGTTAAGATAGTTGCTTCAATTACATGACCCAGCATCTTCTTGACACACAGCCTTGTGCCGTTACAAAGTTTTGGCGGGTTGAGGTTCCATAGCAAAATAATTGGAGATCCCACTTTAAGTAAAAGACAATGGGGTGGCAATCCAGCCGGATCAAGTGAGTTTAGGAAGTCTGATGGGAAATTGACAACCTCATAGGTATCTACTATGGTATCAACTACGCCTGGTAACATGGCAAATATTTGAGTGGAGTCCAGGCCGGGGCATAATGATTTCTAAAAATTCCCAGAATGTTCTACAGAGTTCTATTTGACTAAACTTGGGATTAAATGTTATCGGGACTGTCAGTGACCCCGAAAACTATGGATTCAACACTAATATCAGACATTTTTGATTATTTTTACATGGCACCCCCTTCCCATCCCCACTCCTAGGAGTGCTAGGGGTGTCGTACCCCCACAATGTTTTTTCCCAGACCATAAGGCATACGTATGCCAAGTTTGGTGTCAATCGCTCCAGGCGTTCCAGCAGGCCATGGTGGATGTTTTATTTCGCACCCCTTCTCACCCCCCACGCCGACAGGGGCTGAACCCGTACTCCAGCTGCATCGGGAGTGTCGCCGCTTGTCTCGGCGACCCTGGAAAGTATGGATTCGACACCGATATCGGCCGTTTTTGATCGCTTTCACGTGGGGCCCCCTGCGCACCCCCACCCCTGGGGGCACTAGAGGGGTCGTACCCTGGTTTGTCACCCGACCGCAAGGCATACACGTACCAAGTTTGGTGTCAGTTGCTCCAGGCGTTCCAGCAGGTCATGGTGGACGTTTTATTTTGCACCCCTTCTCGTCCCCCATGCTGATGGGAGCCGAACCCGGACTCAAACAGTATCAGGAGCGTCACCGCTCATCTCGGCGACCCAGGGAACTATGGATTCAATGCCGAGATAGGCTGTTTTCGATCAATTTCATGTGGCACCCCCTTCACACCCCCAACCCTGGGGGCGCTAGGGGGGTCGTACCCCTGCAGTGTTTGTTGCCAGGCCGTAAGGCATATGTGTACCGAGTTTGGTGCACGTCGCTCCAGGTGTTCCAGAGCCTATGCGGAACACACACACACACCCTTTAGAGAGAGAGATACAAAATTGTCTCTGTTTCAATTAGATGATGCAATTTGCTTACTTTCATAATGCAGGAAGTGCCAGACCCCATCAAGTACTTTGTTACACGATGGAACAAAGACCCTTGGATTCAAATGGCATATAGTTTTGTAAAGACAGGAGGCAGTGGTGAAGCTTATGATATCCTAGCTGAAGATCTACAAGGAACAATCTTCTTTGCTGGCGAGGTGAGCACCTTTATTTCGTATGGGTTCTGAAGGGAATTCAGTCCTCTTTCAATAAGCTACAAATCCGAACAGAGCAGAAGGCATTGAAGGCTACCTGGGGCAATGAAATCACATAACTGGCCTGGGATCTTGTTTCTTGTTCCTTATGTAAGAGTATAAGGAATACATAGATGGACCATGGAGTGGCAGCAGCTTTCCATGGGCTTGGAAATAAACTTTCCTAGTTTTGCTATCCGGATTCTATCCAGATTCCAGAATCTGATATATGGGGGATTACATATTGTATTATCGATATAACACTATCAGTGTACGTGATGCTTTTGCATACTCAGGGTCATATATATACAGAAGGCCTGGAGACTGAAACTGCTATGTTCTGCTGATATAAAATAGGAAATGATACACTAGGAGATAAATGGACAGTGTATTCCTGATGTTTCTCCTGGCCCTTTTAGTAGCACTAGGTATAACTAAAGATGTTGTTTTTCTGGGCTGCCTGGGAGAGTTGGAAGTTGAATGTACTGCTTTATAATGACTTCACTCCAATCTGAACATGGTTCAGAAAATGCTACGGGGGGACTGCTGCTCTGAGAATTAACCTGTGGAGCATTGCCAGGTTTTTTTTCTTGTTTCCAAGGGTCAGGATCAGCTGATCTAAGAGTAGGTGATAGGCATGACACACTCACACTCATGCTGGATAGAATCGCAGTCCCCTGAAAAATGAGGTTTGGAATACTCCTGGACCTTGCTCTGCTGTCGGATTCACAGGAGCCAGGTGAAAAAATACAAAATAGAAGTGATTAATTCCCAGGGTTCCAGTGGAAGAGGTCTTAACCAGAGCTAATTGATAAAAATCTGTTCTAAGATTAAAGGAACATGAGGCACTCCCTCCGGGCTGAGTCAAATCAGTGGAAGGGAAAACCACAGAAGGCTGTACCTAAATATTTATTTACAAGTAATATTTTATTTATTTCTTTATTTGCAAACAAACTCAATTCATTTCTCATAACGAGGCAGCCCTAATGAATAGCCTCAAGGCTTAAGTTATGTAACCCAGCCTTGACATGCCCCCAGCATCTGTCACTGACAGGTAAAAACGCACCGGAGGAGGGGGGAGGAAAACATTTATCTCCCTATATGTACACCAGCTTTCAAACTATCGAATAGCTGCAAACAGTTGTTTGCAGGTCAGTTAGCAGCTGTCTAATTTTTGAATAACTCTAAGCCTTGAGGCAATTAGTTATCTAGTCTTTCCATCACCTGTGTTTTCCTTGGGAGGCTCTGCAGGACCCACCAATTGGGTCCTCACCCATTGTTTGAGAAATGCTGGACTAGATGTATGTGGTCCCTTTCAATTCCCTACTGAGATGGGATATCTTGTATTTCAGAATCTCAATAAATAACTGCACAATTTTTTTTTCTTGAAAAAACTTGGAGGAATATTTCATAACCTAGGTAGATCATGCTGATCAATTTAGGGTGCAATCCTAACCTGGAGTTAGGCCAGCACAAGGGACTCACATTGGCCAAAGAGTGTCGCAAACGCACTGTAAAGCACATATGGACCATTCTCAGAGTCAAAGAGGATGGCACATGTCTGTGTGCTAGGTTCCCAATCGCGAGAGTGGTGCAAAAGCATTTTATGGTGTGTTTGTGACGCAAGGGACTTGTGCTGGCCTAACTCCAAATTAGGATTGTGCTCTGTGGCAAGTCATGAAAATAACCTGTGATCCAAACCTAACAAGTTTCAGGGATTTTGCTTGCCTGGGCTTAGCCTACTCCTTATGCATCTCTGATTGTAACAAAATTTGAAGCTTCTTGTATGAGCCTCTGCGAGCATCAGGTATGATCAATGTGCTTCTGTTTTATATAACTAACTCTCATTTACCTTTTTTTTTTTTGAATAGGCCACCAACAGGCACTTTCCGCAAACAGTTACGGGAGCCTATTTGAGTGGTGTTCGAGAAGCAAGCAAAATAGCAGCATTTTGAATACAAAATTACTGTTTACAGAACCTTTTTTTTTACAACTTTCTCCGGTTCAGACTTAATATTCAGGGCTCCTAGTTGTACTCAAGTTTGTGACCCCGAAAGAGACAATCTTCATTATCTTTTGTTCCACCTGAGAATGCAAGGATGCTGAAGTTTTATCTGCAACAAATGCTGAGACTTAATTTATTCGCAGTGCTACCAGATGAACAAGCACATAAAACTCTAGACTTTTCTTTGTGATCCATGTGAGATAAATATTCTGTATTTTGGAAGGCTGGAATGTAGAATAATGAAGAGTGTCATGGTGGTGGCAGTGGTGATGATTGGTAGACCACTAACCAGCTTGCAATGGTTGAACGACAAGAAAGATGCAAGGTGCCTCAATCATGTCTTGAACAACGTATGTGTTCCTTGTAAACCAAACTGCTAGAGGTGCTCATAAATACAATCATAGGGCTTGTTGTCAATGCCCAGTTTTTTAATGAAAAAAGTCATTTATAAAAATTTTCTTTAGAAACCTTCATTATTTACCTAAAGGAAATGTCATAGGAGTATGTGTATAATAGGAGGGGGCTAAATAAGTATCTGCTGATCATGTACAAAGATCAGCAAAATGTTGATGTTGGGGCTATTTCCTTTTGTGCAGTGAAATTTTTAGATCATATGAGCATTATAGGTGAAATTGTTTTCTAAATATATAATTGTAAAAGCATGATCAGGGGGCAAGCAACTGAGCCTATAATGAAGCATTCAACTTTTGTGTTTGTTTTTTAATGGCTGCTTTTTTAAATGAAGGGTTAAAATAAGATGGTATCTAGCCACAGCACTTTTAAGTCCTACTGATTTAAATAGGAAAGATGTAAGCAGGTGCTTTTCCCACTGAGAAGGGACCCAGAAATGCTTCACTTCACTTGGATTGTACCCTATGTGTCCATGTGGTCAAAAAGCCTGCTGAAGAAAATCAGTTTATATTCAAATTAGGCAATATGCTAAGTAGTTCAAATAAAGTGATTGAAAGATATTCATGTATGCGCACTGTGGCCATTCCATGGCAACATGTTTTGCTTTTGCTCTGGAAAAGTAATGGAAAGTAATGACAATTTCAGCATGGTAGCATGGACTGCAATTTGCTATTACCATCTGAGAAGCCCTCAGAAAATGTATGAGTGAAAAGTGGTGCATATTTTGCTATAAGAATGCCAATACATAATGTTTTTTGAAACAGAGAAAGCCCTGAATTGTAACATAATTTCATTCCACCTTATATTTTAGAAAAGTGATCTTCTGTTAAGAAATTATTAACAGGAGCTTAATTACTGTTTTTCTTTAGAACTTAACTACTGTTTTTTTTTCTACTATTGGTCATTGGTAGTAACTATGGAAGCTTCTAATAAGTAATGTAAAATGCAAATATAGGGTGCTGATTTCCCTGCTTTTCATCTAAAATTTTAAATGGATACAATGTTGAGAACATGGCTATGAGAAAATGTCAACACATGGCTAGAACCAATTAACTGGGCTGTATCTAAAACTATTCTCCCTGTTAATTAGTAATCCTGCTATTGGCTAAAGTACAAATTTGTCTTATTGTAAGTCACAAAGGAATGTAGCCTTGCATTAGGCCAGGGAATAAATGAAGGGGCAAATCAATAGAACATACCTATTTGAAGCAAAGCACTTACACACCTGGAACTCTGCATTACTGTAAGGGTTCCCTAATAATTAGTATTAAGACAAGATGGAAAGTCATACTATAAACATGAAACTATTTATCTATAAATATATGTAAATTATTGTTTGGTAGAAGTTCTTAAACAGTAAACGTACCTGTTGTCCCTATTAAAAAAAAAAAGCTGTGTTAAGACGGAGACTTTTTTTACGTTTAAAATGTTATTCAGGAAACGTTCAAGGCTTCAATTTTAACAATTGATTCCAAGAACAAAAAACCCAACAACCTTATTTTTAAAGCATGCTCATTTTCATATTGTGTACATACAACTTAAGCCTTGTATAATTTAGCAAAATATTAACAAGTAATCTTCTGACTGTGGAGCATGACATGTAAAATATGCAGCTTGTGTAACTTAATAAAACTGGAAACTGCTCATTTAGTTGTGTTGATCCCTGTTGAACTATAAAAGGGGGAAACACTGAAGCAGAGCCTTTGAGTGTGTTTTATTTAATCATGTACCCTCCCCAGAATTCAGGGGATGTCAAACAAAATGGAATCAGTAATAATTTCTTGTATAAGAAAAGCTCTTATACAATAAATTCTGAAGAAAAAACTTTCATCAAGCCATAAGAAAGGAATTTATGAGCTGGTGAGACGACACAGAATGTATCTTTGCTTTTTCTACTCTCTATTTTCAATGTTTCCATTTTTAAGCTGCTATGGGGGGGGGGAATGGTCTGCCCATATCATATCCAGATAGCTCTAGTAGCCTGGCCCAAAGTTTACTTTTATTTGGAAAACAGTCTGCTGAAATTATGTTGAAGGCCACATTGTTTCTCTCCCTTATTATTTGTACACTCTAGCTCTGATTTTAGATTTTCTAAGAAGTCCCACTCAAAACAAAGGACATTCCTAAAACAAGCTTATCAGGTGTTCGTAGACATCTCTCTCTATCCTGATTTGCAAAGCTATTTCAAGTAGGAGTGGTTTCTTGTGTATTGGGAGGATGCTAATGTAAGGCAAGTGGGGTCCAGATGCATTTTGATGGACAATTTCTCTAGCTTATGTTCTCTTATGAACACTAAAAAACCACCATGGTTCAGGCTATACTTTGGAAGAAAAAAAACAATGCCACAACAGGGGGACTGGTAATCCACAAGGATCCCACCCCCCCAAAAAAGTCTAGGTCATGCTCCAGTAGTAGCAAGGAAGGCCCTGTGACTTCTGAACCGCTAAACATTTACCTGTATTCTATTTAATAATTTATCAGATAGAAAATGAGGCTAAAAGGGAAGAATGGAACATAATGACAGCCAGGGAGAAGCAGCTAGTGCCTCCTAGAACTTACTTTCATTGAGTTGTATCTAAACCTTTTCTAAATAGAACACACTTCTGTTCTAGAAGTGTGCACAAGAAAGAGGGGGAGAGTGATCACTGGTCATTTCATTATAGCCCCAGAGCCCACTGCAGCCCATAGAATTCCACTTTGAAGGGCTTCTCATTCCTCTAGGGCAGCATTCTCCACACCACAGGACCACTGCATTATGAAAATGCCTTCTGTCATATGGGTAGCTTAACCTTCCCTGCTGTTCCATCTTATCTGGTCAGAAAGTTGCTCTTGCCAGCTATTTCCACCCTGAAATCAGGGTGCAGAACCTACTAGGGTGACAGGCAGCGGAAGTGACTGCCTGGCATGATACAGCAGAATAGTAAGTCCCACACATGATGAGGAAGGCATTTTCCAGAAGCCAGATCAGGCCCACAGGTGGGCGTTTGACACCAGTTGCTCTAGGGTATTTTTGGAGTGTATGTTGTGTAGATGGCTGAGTACCCATTTGAATGTCATACCCTCTGTTGGCAATACATTTAAAACCTTCTGAAAGAGCAGTGTCAGTGAGTAACATTGCAAAAAGGATGTAAGAGTGGTTATTTCAGAAAAATGTTCATATGTAATATAGCAGTTTCCTAAGCATTTGGTATAATGGAATGTTTTTGCTATGATTTGTTTGGAAGTGAAACCCTATACTTTGTCAAGAATAACTGCTGCTATGGGAAATGTATTTCGTCTGTACATGTGTTCAAAGAGGGTTTGATGTGCTTGCTGAATCTGTCTCAGCATTGGTGTCTGGATATCATTTGTACCTTTAAAATAAGGGAAACAGAACATTCTTCTAGATGACACACAAGAGGCACCTTTTGTTCTGCATTAAGTTTTACTGTGCATGTTTTAAAATATCAAAATATACATTTTCTCTTAAAGACATTTATTGAATACAAAACTTAATTACATTCAGCCTTAATATAAAGAATTACATGCAAAGAAAGTGGTAAAAATGGTAGAGATCAGCTTTTTAACTGGTTGAATATTTTTCAGAATGTAGATCTTGACCTTTGATTCCTCATCTACACATTACTAGAACTATTCGACATCCGTAGTACTTGTAATCAATACAGTAGTGGAGGGATTAGTTACATTTCACATTATGACACAAACTTGTTTGGCATCTGTTGAAATTTTAATTCATGATTATAAGTGTTCCTTTTCATACCAACAAGCAAATAGCCTGGGGTATAGAAACTTTCAGTAAAATTTCATGGAGAACTGTGTACAGAACTGAAGTTTTAATTTTGACAATTACACTGAACCAAAGCCATAGGCATCTACAGTTACTACCACAGCCAACATTTAACAACCTATCGTTCCAATTATAATACACATGCTCATTCCGGATGAAGACACAAGAATACTCAACTGGCCAGCTGAAGCCACAAAGATGGTAAGGGGGCTACTGTGAAGTTTTTCTGCACTAGATAATTGGATTTTCTGAAGATTCTGAGCTTGTATTATTCCCAACATTGGGAACATTACATAAACAGCACATGGACTTTGCTCAGGGAAGGTTATTACATTTCAAAGACAGATCCATGTTTCATCTTTTTTCCTATGTGTATAGCTATATCACTGCTATATAGTGATAGAGACATATCAAGACTTTGGAACAAGGGTCAACTGTAGCCCCCTCTACAAACACTGGAAAAATGAGTGCAATCAAGCTTTCCTCAAAGGCATACAAATACTATCTTTTGTATGGTAATTATACTTGTTTCCAAATTAATCTCAGTTCCATTCCTGAACACTGACTCTGGTCATAAATCCAATAAAACACACTGATTTTTTTTAAAAACACAGCCACCCCTGTTTAAGCAAAGAAGCCTGAATTTAAGCTTATATACAAACCGAACTCTTAAAAGTACAAAAATAACATTTATTTGTGAGTTATCATGCTTTGACAATTTTCAGGTGTATACACATGCAAGACAGTATAATTTAGAGCATCTATGGTCAGGATTTGAAACATAATCCTGATCAAGAGAACAAGTGTAGGTATTCAAAATAATTATAATGCCCAATACTGCAATATTTGACAGTCTCTGCATGCGTATGTGCAGGTACAACTTTTATATTTGATTTTTTAAAACTCTCTACATTACAATGCACTAAAAACAGCTATAGTAAATTTGCGTGGACAAAGAAATTTCATGATGTATAAAGTAATAGAGGCAGTAAACATTTATTGCCATGCAAAAACGTATGAACGTCATTAAATGCAAGTTTTAAAAAGTTAACGTAACTTCCATTAACACTCAGAATATTAAGCCAGTAGAATAATCCCTGACTAAATACTATGTTATACAAAAAAGTAAAAACAAAAAGAATCCACATTTGTGCTGGTGTTTATAAAATATTTAAGTTCACGGGAACATGTCTGTAGCCTTTGTTTTCTCCCCATAAGATCATGAAATGAGCTAAAAGAGAAGAGTTGTGTACTTTTAATCTTTTGTCTGTGTAAGATTCCCCTCCCCCCACATTCTCTCTCTGGCTGTGCTGTTCTAACTACTTTCTTCAAAGTATGTACAGGGAAGACAGCTTAGACTTGAGCTATAGGCATTTGAAGATACATGTACCTTAACTAACATTGAAAATGCACTTCTCTCATCACCCAGATGAGGGAATTCGTGTTTTTCAAATTGCCTGGTTCTGAATGGATGACTAATGAAACACTTAACCTGACTAACTTGAACTGAAAAGAACACTTTGCTTTTCTGAGTAATGTTTTGCTTTAAGCCTACATTTGAAAAATCTAGGACTAAACAAACAGCCTCTTGGTTTCACATGATTAAATTTGATCTCAATTATGAAAGCTATCCAATAGCTCTCGCCACATTTCCATTTAAGAGGGATCTGTCTCAAGGTTTCAGCAGAAGCCCTCTGCTGTTCCAAATGGCCACTATAGGAATATTCCATTCAACCTGATGCTAAGAATTGTTAGGAGAATGTCACTGGTTTTATCTCACTACTTGTTGACTTTCCCCTCCTCATTAATGTGACAACACATGTATTTAGAATTGTATTTCTGAAAAAGTCTCATGGATCATTTCAACTGAACTTTTCCTGGCTAATAGCAAGGAAAGGAAAAGGTGGCCTGTTTTGCTTTTGTTACAGAATGGGTATGGTAACAATTCTCTGAAAAAATGTAGTAAATTGTTTTATTGAAAAATGATGGTCTAAAACAAGTAAAATGTACTTTAAACAGAGCTGTCCAATTCTTGTTTATTCAGAAACAAGTCCCATTGTGTTCAGCTGAGCTTACATGCTAGTACAGGTTGAGTATCCCTTATCCAGACTGCTTGGGATGGAATCTTGATTTCTCTGGATTTTGGAACAATTGCAAAAATATAATGAGAAATGCTTCCTATGACAGACCCATACGGCTGTCTCCTGGTCTCTGACATTTTTCAACAATGTCGGTACAGATACACACCACAAAGCAGAGACTAGAACTTGCAGCCTCTGCCTGCACTGTACATGGGAATACAGCACAGGAACTTCTAGTGTTCACACTACACTTTTTTTTTTTTTTTTAAGAGTCTTGGAAAAAAACGTCTGGATTTTGAAATAGGCTGGATTTTGGATGCCTGGATAAGGGGTAAGCTACCTGTATGTTCAAGATTGCAACTTAAAAGTACTGAGATGCACAGCATCATTGCAAACTTAAGTGTATTAATGAGTAAAATTGTGATGCAATTTAAGGATCTGTGCTTAGTACTGAAAACTTTGCTCAGCATTTTCCAGTTTTTCTAAGCATAAATCATCATCACCACATATTTCACCAATCAATTATTTACCTCTTTCACTGTCTCTTTGATGAAGTCTTTCCTGTCAGACAAATCATAGCTGGGATAGCTTTCGTATACCTATAACAACAATTTTAACACAAGATGAGTAAAGCTATACAATTAGAACATATTCTTAAAATAAATGAGATGTGAAGCAAGGGATCCATGAACAAGATCGCCAGAATTAAAAAAAAAAGTATTAGCAACAGCTGTGGGGGCAATTTGGACTGGTGTTGCAGTGATGGGGCAAGCTGGGATTTCAACGCTTTAAACAAATATGCATAAAGCTGCATAAGTAACCACAAAGCAAAACTAATGAATCTCTCTACAGGTGCATTTGAATTTAACTCCCCAATCCAAAGCACCATCAGGCTTTGCCCAAGATTCACGACTTCTGTGTACAGTGAGGGGAACAATTAAACAGAGATCCCTTGTTTACTCAAAAGAAGCACCTCTTTACTTGGTTATTGAATAAAAGCTTGTATACTCAAAAAGCATGGAAGGGGTGGAGTGGACAACATATGGCATAATATCCAAAAAGATTACAATGTTGGACTAGAACCAGGATCAAATTTCTTACTAGTCATGAAGGTCACTTCATGACATTTTTTCAACTGGCAGCTCCTTTGACCTACTGGGCCACCGACTCCCCATTAGGACTATTCAATCTAGAGCAGCAGTTTTTTCAGAAGGATTCTGGGACTCCCAAGGCTGGTTTCCATGGAGCCACGGCTCACAGTTTGGGAACTGCCTTAGATCATTCACTATCTTTCACCTAACTTTTCTCATTGGGTTATTCAAAGGGCAATTATTTATACCACTGCCTGAGTAGCCTAGAAGAAGGCTAAATCTGGAGAATAAGCTAACTGACCGTACACATGCAAAATATGTACTCAGATATTTCTGGCCCCCAATGTGTCAGGTAGGAACCCAAATTACTACAGATGTGCCCAGGTATCTGCAGAAGATACTTTCCTGCCTCCCCCGGTGGATACTGGAAACTGCGGATATAGGGAACCCCACCCTCACCCCCCAGTTACCCAGTTTAAAGTCTTACCAGGTGACAAAAATCTTCCTTAGGGCACAATCCTAAAATGAGTTAGGCCAGCATAAGCTAAGCCAGCTAAGTTTGGCCAGCACAAGGGCCACTGTAATGTATGTTTGGACTACTCTCGAAGTCAGAGAGGCCAGAACACAGACATGAGCCATCCTCCCCGATTCCAAGAGTAGTTTAGCACACTTTATGGCGGCCCTTGTGCTGGCCAAGATTATGCCAGTACTCTTGCAGCACACACAGAAGAGACCCTCAATAGCAGTTTAGGATTGCTCTCTTAAACTGAGCACTGTAAGCCTAAAGGCTTACAGCACTTTGCAAGTTGCCTCCCAGCAGCCAGCAAACTTGGAAAAAACTGAAGAAAGTCATATCAACAGGAAACAAAGTTAACTAAGCAAAGTTAGTGCTTCCTGTGGACCTGCAGTTTCTTTCAAGTTTCTTTCTTTGCTGGCTGCTGGGTGGGAGCTTGCAAACTGCTGTAAGACACTAGGCTTATAGTGCTCAGTTAAAAAAAAGATTTTCTTCCTCCTTTACAATTTAAACCAGGTAAATGGACACGGGGAATGGGGATCTGAGGATGTCTGAAGCCATGGATACGCCCCGCCTCCGTTCTCAAAGTAGAGTAATATATTGTGGCAATGGATTCACATTACCCTTCATGAAAACAAGACATTAAGAGCGCAATCCTAAGCAGCACTGGATTGGCAAGGCCGGCCAGCCAGTGCCAAATGCAACACCGCTTAGGAGAGGCTGGAGCCTCCCTGTGGCAAGGGAACGTTTGCTCCCTTACCGTAGGGGAGGCTCCAGCCTCCCCTAGGCACTCCTCGGATCCCCTCGGTTTAGCAGGCGAAGATCTGAGGAGACTACACAGCCCAAATCAAGCGTATGGCTGAATCCTGGACCCACCCACGTCCCGCCCTCAACCCCCCTCCCTCTGCCAATCCATGTCCTGAAATGGGACAGTGCATCCTTCGCACTGACCGGCTTCAGTCAGCACAAGGGAGGCTCCCCGTTGGTGCTTTCAAGCTGGCGCTACTCGTAGCATGGCACCCCTGCGTCAGCACTACATCCATCACGTCAACGCTATGACGTAGCATTGACACAATGGGCAGCATAGGATTGCACTGTGAATGAATTAATTTCAGTCCTTGGCTGCATCAAGAGCAGAGTGTACGTGATTCTGAAAATACAGATTATTTTTTCTATAGTCCCCCTATTGTACATGCACTACAACCAGCATATAAATCCAATGTCAAAACACATACCTTTTTACAAATCTGTTTCATGGTGACTTCCTCCAAGTTTGCATTAGCTAGCAGCTTCTTCACAGTTCCTTTCAGCTCTTCGTCTGTAGGTGGCTTTTTTAGCTTTTTAATTAGAGGTTCATCATCTGAACTGTCCTCAGACTCACTTTCTAAATGTAAAGATACGTTTTGAAAGTGCAGTTGCTGATAATATTGCTTTTCTTTCCCCAAAGTCAATGTTTTGCCCTGGACCTAAACAACTGCACAGCTAATTGTGTGCGCTCAACTTGCAAAAGCAGAATACAGCATGGCTCAGAGATCTATGGTTCCCCGTTCTCTCTGTTCTCCTATCTCAATAAATCCCCAGCGTGACCTTTGATCCTCTACTTTTACCAACTCTCAGTTATCCAAAGGTCTCTTGCTTAAAACCTTCAAATGTGTTTTCTTATTACCTCTTTGGCCCCAAAACCCTTCCCAGAATACAATAGTGGCATTATCTTATATTCTTGTTTTAGTGTAGAACAGGTGTCTCCAAACCTTTTGGTCAGAGGGCTACATTATATATGTGGCACCATGTCGAGGACTGGAAAAATAAATAAATTTGAATATAACATTTAAATAAATTTAAGGTAAAGGTTTCCCCATGACCGAATGGTCTAGTGACCGACTGTAGGAGGCGGTGCTCATCTCCGTTTCAAAGCCTGTAGAGCCGGCGTTTTTTGTCTGATCATGTGGCCAGCATGACTCTACGCCGTAGCGCACGGAACACTGTTACCTTCCCACTGAAGTGGTCCCTATTTATCTACTTGCATTTTTTTAGGTGCTTTCGAACTGCTAGGTTGGCAGGAGCTGGGACAAGCAACGGGAGCTCACTCCGTCGCGCAGTCTCGAACTCCCAACCTTGCGGTTGAAAGCCCAGCAACAGCAGATTAACTCGCTGCGCCACCACGTCCCCCTAAAATAAATTTAAACAAAAATAAATCAGAAACAGAACTTGAATGCAAGAATAAATGGGCTCACAGTTCCAGGATTTTTCCAAGCACCACCTTATAAATAAAACACACGTAAATGGACCCCAATCCCCCCAACAACCCTAAACAGCGTAATTAAATGAAAAGAAATAAGTTAGAACCAAATACAAGAACAGATGTGCAAACAAATAAAAATGATTGCTATACCTTTGATAATTGGGTCCTCTTTGCAAGCCCTGCAGATCTGACTCAACGCAATCTACACCGAGACCTGATCTGTACTCTCCAAATGCAATCAGAGGTGTTTTAAGGGCCAGGGAGGCCTCCCTGACCCTCAGAAAATCTAAGGCATTCTGAGGGCCTAAAAACATCACTTCTGGTTTTCCCAGAAGTGATGCTTTTGGCCCCCAGAACACCCTCTGGATGTGACCAGAGCTCAGCTCCAGGCACATTCGCAGGATACAGCCTGCACCAGTAAGGTCAGCATGAGAGTACCCACAGGTCAAAGGCTCGCAGGGGACTAGAGGCTTGCCATAGGCCAAATCTGGCCCGCAGACCAGGGTTTTGAGACCTTTAGTGTACAGTATTTGCTGGTATTTCTAGACCTCTTAAATTGCTTTTTAGTTTGAGTCATTGTAACATCTTTTCACTACTACAAACTACATACAGTGACCCTGTCAAAATTGCAAAGCAAACTATGCATTCAGAATTATATTCAGTGGCAAGAATCTTCCCAAATGCAGCCTGCCTTGCTTAAAAAAAAACCCTACCTACCTAAATCTTAGTATTACAACCTACGTTCAATACCTTGTGAGTGTAAAGATCAGTTTAGAAGAGCTCTAACAGCCTCCCCAGCCTTTTAGATAATTTATTTGGACCTTATTTGGACCTTATTAAATGCAATCTTTTTGTCTGTCTGCAAGACCACAAATACATTTCAAGGACAGATTATTTACCTTTTTTGGAACTGTTCTGGCTCTTCTTGGTTGTACTGCTGTCAGCTTTCTTAACATTAGCATTCTTTGTACCCTTTTTGCTTTTAGAAGATGTCTTCTGCTTGGGTTTTTCTTTTTTTGATACTTTTTTAGGTCGCTGTAGGAGAAATGCAAAGAGTTTTTGGTTCCATTACAGTATGTTGCCACTTCTACTATTACAATAGTGATCTGCCAGTTTGTGGTTAGAAGTTCTTTCTCTGCAGAAAAGATCAGAACACGTGTACTCCACCCACACCATTACAAATGGTATTATGGAACTAAACCGTAGTTCTCACCCAACCCAGCCCACTCTGCAGCACCTTTTCCAACAGTCAGCACTGGAGGTGCTATTGCTGGAGAGGAGCAGCATTCCAGGACTATGAGTTAAGATTTACTTACCTTTTGGTCAGAGTTCTAGAGATACAATCACCACACTTTTCTCTGCTAAATGGATTTTATGATCACAGTATCATTCTGATTTCATCTAACTTATTTCTGGAACTGATTTGATGAAATGGGCTGTAGTCCCCAGAGGTTTATGCTAAAATGAATTGCTAATCTTTATGATTTGAAGGACTCTTTTGGAGGTTTTTTGCTGCAAGAAACTAATTCAACCAACCCTCTGGCAGTTGGAACCTTGAGGATAAGCATATGAATATATAGTATTTTTTAAATGTTGCAAGCTATTGAGCTCATGGGATATAAATCAATCAAGCATAATTTACCTGCATTGGTGGGTAACAGGACTTATGATTTTGCAGAGATGAAAAATAAAGTTTATTTTTTAATTTAGAACGTTGTTTTTTGTCCCATAAAGTTACCTAATTTGAAGGACAAAAAGACTGCAACCCCCCAGCTTGAGGTTGGTATCAGTCTTTTTATAGGGTTTTGACTCAAGTCACAAGCTGAAGTTATTTTGGTGAACAATGACTCCCTTGGTCATTCATGCCTGCACTTCCTAGCATACATATGTTTGTCAACATGGGTCCTCAAATATCCTCTTGGCTTACTACTTCTTCAGTTTAGCACCCAGACAGATGGCCACACACAGTCCAACAAAAAACCTGTTTCATATCACCAGGGCTAAAGAGCTAATGAGCAATCTTTCCCTCATATCACAAGACCAGCCCACCCTCAGGTTTTTGTCCCAACTGACCCCTTCAAAGAAAGTCAGTTCTTTGGAGGTTTCCCCTTCCCTTTCTTCTGTCTGCTTTGGGATGACTACAGGAAGGGTGCTGGAGCTTAGGAGGAGTCTTTTCTCTCTTACTTCCTTCTCATTTTTCCTCAACTGATTTCCACATAGTCCAACAGCCAAGTTCCACTAATCATTTTCAAGTATTTCCCTGTTGCCTGCATCCTGTTTTGTCTACAGACGTTTGGCACCAAATCTAGAGTATAGTACTTGAGAAAGATATTTTGAAGGTTTGATTCTATATATACAGAGAGAGCGAGAGAGAGAGAGAGCACTTTGTAACCCTGCTGTTTAAGCAAATTTGAAAGAATTTGATGAAGCTCAAATTATGGATAGCTGTGTATAGCTTTTACCTCCTCTTCACTTTCTTTATCTTCTTCAGATGATTCATCTTTCTCTTTCTTTGCATCTTCTTCACTACTTGATTCATCTGACAGAATCTCCGGACATTTGGTGCATTTGGCTTTCCGTGCTGTTCCAGAGCTGCTGCGTTCTTTTTTACCGCCTTTGCTAGGTGTTCTCTTTGATTTTGGCAGTGGCTTTAGACATTGAAAATTGAAACAACTTAATACATATACCTCCCAATTTATATCACTCTGTAGACCAGCAGTCTTCACTTTATAACAGCCGAGACTCACCTCAAACCCTGACCTGCAACATGAGACTCACTTTCAAGAGCCCAATGGTGCAGTTAAGCAAGATGCCATAGTTCCTCCTCTTTTTTGCATCTGGTGATGGCCAGTCCGTATGCAGTACTAACTGTGTTGTTCTGCCCCTTCTCTCTCTCCAGGCCATTTGGAAAACAATTATCAATTTTTTGATAATTGACACCATTGTCATTTGGGGCAGACCAAATTGCATGTTGCTGGTGGGAGGTTCACATCTCCAACTAATAAATGACCCTCCCCCAAATTCCTGCAGAACACCTGCAGACCATTCATAGCACACCAGTGTGCCACAGCACAGTGGTTGAAAACAGTGGCTCTAGTCCTTTTGGGACAATAACAGCCCAAATTAAAAAGAATAATCAACATTATTATCTTTGACCTCACCCTATAGCAATTCAGATTATAATAATGCTCTAATCATAGCTTTTTTAGGTCTCACATTACCTTGCCTGAAGGTTTTGGATGCATTAAGAAATTCAAGATTCTGGCTACCAGTTCACTATTAACTCCTGATCTTTCCAAATCAAGAACTTCGCATATACTTTTCAGCATTGCATTTCTGTATCTGCAAATAAACACATTTTATTATAGTTTATATATGTGGCTAACAAGATGAATATGCTTGACAGAGTCACATAGGCCAAGGTTATCTCTATCAGCTGACAATTCATATTCAGAATTCCAGAATGCTTGGAATTAACCTTAAAAAAATTTTTTTTTATTTCTGCAGAGCTTTCTAACTTGCCTTTTGGCCCCTCCACAGCAGCATACAAAAACTCAAAAGACATAATGTAACAAAATTTAAAAATGATTAAAATACAATCAATCAGCAAGCAAGAAAGAAAAAACAAATAGAAACTCAACCCAAATGAAATGCTTGGCAGAACAAAAACATTGCAACCAAGCGATGAAAAACTGTATGTGAGCGAGCCAAATGGGCCTTGGGCAGCAAGAACTTCCATAATCAGGGAACTGCAACAACAAAATAAGCCCTGTTGTACGTCCCTGGTCAAATGGACCTCTGACAGCAGGGGAACACAGAGCAGCATCTCAGCAGATCTGGGGAGTGGTAGACTTTCAAATGTCCTGGTCCCAACAGCTAGGCTGCAATCCTAGCCTGAGCTGGAACAGGCAGGCCAGCTGGCCTGCGCTATATCCAATGCAAGTTAAGAGTCCGCTGGAGCCTCCATGAGGCAAGGGAACATCTGTCCCCTTGCCCTGGGGTAGGAACCAGCAGCTCCATGGGGCTGCTCAGTTCTGTGCCTGCTGTTCAGCAGGCGCAAGTCAGAGCAGGCCGCAGTGGCTTAAACTGCTGTTGCATGAATTCAGCATCCTCCCAGGTCACCCTGCGTGCAGGACTTGCAGATGGAAGAAAAAGGAAGTGATGTGCTCCTGAGCTTAGGGTCCAATAAGGACCTCAGCTGCCACATTCTGTGCTAGCTGTTGCTTCCAAACATTTCTTAAAGGAGGCCTAATATAAAGTGCATTCGACAGTCCAGATGTAAGACATGCGGAGCACTAGCCAAGTCTTCCTTTCTCCCCAAAAGGAGCAGAGTTTACACATCAGCTGAAGCTGTGAAATGGTACTCCTGGCACTGCTATCGTTTGATATATAGGATTGGATATGGTTCTACAAGTACCCCCAGATTGCAAAACTGATGCTTCCAGATAAGCACATTCTGTTCAGAATAGGTTTTACACACTCTCCTAGATCAGTTCACCTACTAACCAGTAACATCTCTGTCTTGGCTGGATTAAGCCTTAGTTTGACAGCCCACATCCAATCCATCATCAAATTCAGACATCGATTTACAACCTCCACTGCCTCCCTAGGACCAGATGAAAAAAAAGACTAGTTTGGGTGTCATCAGCATATTGACGACATCCCAATCAAAACATATAGTAAAATACAAGCTCTTACACAATGTTCTTCTAGAAATAAATCAATACCACACCTCCTTTCTCAACAGAATCTTAAAAAATATTCAATTGAAGATTAAAAACATGCACTACTGTATAGAAATTGTCTTCTAACAACTGATAATTTTTCTTCAACAGTTACATTCATCAATATAAAATTTCACACACACACACGTGCAAGCAAGCAAAACAATTTACTGCCATAAACTAATTCATCTCAGATATAAGCATTCATGTGCACATCAAAACACTCTCAATGCCAGAAATGTGGCCTGAAATAAAGTAATTGTATAATGAAGTCATTAAATTACGTATGGGGGTAAAAACTGAGTTCCAAGCAGTTGCCCTATCCAAGTTTTAGAATGCATGTATTCAACACAACTATGCTAAGAAATTTTAAAAGGTTACTTTTTTAACATTTCTTCTTTTTTCTTATACAGGTCACTTCCTTTTTCAAATGGAAACCCACTGAACTGGCCCACATTCTTCTTTAATGAAGCAACCTAAGAGAGACAAAGAGCATTTTATATAAAATGTAAACCGAATCTTTCCACTAATTTTAGGTTTTATGACAACTTTAAGGCATGTACATATGCACAAAGTTGTGAAGTGCAGAATTGGCTATTTAAACTTAGAAGTCTATTTTCATGTCCAGCAGTAGTTCTCAAACTTTCTGCATCGGGACCCACTTTTTACAGTGGCATTCCTGGCGGGGACCACTAGAAGTGATGTCATGAACCTGGAAGTTATATCAAACAGGAAGTGCCATCACTGTGACATAATAAAATGACACACCTGGAATGCAAACCGGCATTGTTGGACTGCAGCAATTGCATGACCATGAAACATCCCAGATAGAAAGCAAGATGAGGACAAAATATTATGAAAAACCACTGAACTAAAAATAATACTTTTAAAAAACCTCACTTGAAAATTCAAACTGTTCACATTCACAAAAGGCATATAGAGAGAATAAGGTCTGCAGTTTCCAAGATGGTGGCTCCCAGCTATCCACAACCCACCTGACATCAGGTTGCAACCCACCAAGTGGGTCCCGACCCACAGTTTGAGAAACACTAATTTACAATATTTACATGTTCAAAAAAAGAAATAGAACGTCTTAAAGAGATGGACTAACTCCATTATTCTGAACTGCTGAAGCACTTCTCAATAAGAAAATCTCTGAAAGAATCTTCTTCAGGTCTACTACAGTCTACTACAGGGAACATATATTTACATTTCTGAATAACAAAGTAAGATTTGCTGTTGTAGACAACAGTAGTGGCTAGACTGTGCGAAGTTAATATAAGTACCTATGAAATAATTCATGAAGCAGTTGTGCTTTTAGTAGTCAAGACAGGCTTAAAAGTCTAGACACAAAAATGTTCTATAGACAACTTGCATGTGATGCATTGCTATAGCTCATCAATTCAGCAAAAATCGCAACCAAACAAGAATAGCTAGACCTTGATGTTGCTGGAAAAACAAGCAAGCAAAGGGTTTAGAGGCCTGAAGCAAGGTAGGATTGTGCTTAGAACTGGCAGCACCAGTACAAGGGACCCCAAAACCTTTCAACAGCAGGATTACAGAAAAATAAACTCAACTGAAAAAAGAATAGATTGATGCATCTATCCTAAAGGTAACAGATGAAGTTCCAAGTGATCTTATTAAACAAGAATTTACTTTTCTCAAAATATTATTCCCCAGCTTCAGTGATGCCACTTGGCCAACCAATTTTTTGAAATTGAAGGAAGTGCATTCAAGTGTTCAATGTAAAACAAGGGAAATATCCCAAAGAGCATAAGCAGATGCCTATTTACAGGATCATGCCAACTATTGAAAATTCATCATCATTCACTGAAATCATACACTGATTTCAAAGAAGCAAATTTACAACTTGGGAATGTTCAGGATTACAGTTTTCAGAAAGGAGGCTAGTCTATATGCCATATCAATTTCACACTAACTTGAAGGAAGACTATATCTTAAGGTTTCTTACTGTGCCTGGTCTATTGTAAAGAAGTTTGTGCAGATTTCGAAGTTCATCCGTTTTCTTCTTGCTTAAGAAGTACTGTATTCTTTCAATTTCACAAAGTTTTTGTCCCTTTCCTGAAAGAGAAAGTGTACATAAAGTGTCTAGTCATTGCGACAACATAATAAATAGTAAATAATTACTATATCAAACCCATCAGGAAGTGTGAGACGGCCTGCTTATTATAGCTGTCAAATATTTAAGTGATTGTTAAAAATAATAGTTATTTTGTAATTGACAAAGACTGAAAACTTGCATTTAAAAAAAAATCACATAAAAAATGCAAGGTCTAAGAAAGGACACATAACATGCCTTTATACTTGAGAAGCAGTCAAGTGGTAAACAGTTTACTTAGAATGCAAACATGTGATAATTACAATGCACTGCAACCTCCAAATGTACTTGTAGACGGCACTAACATTCAACAGAACAAACTTGTGAATGGCTCACAAGGTCTTAGAGCTGCTGTATAAGAACAAGATGTCCTATTACACAGATATAGAAACCAACCCCAGCACTGGAATGTCAGCTGTACCATCCAAGGGACTTACATTGGTCCAATGGAAGCAAGGATCCCTTCTGCCTCTCATCATAATCTATGGAGCTCGTAAGAGCCACAAAAACATTTCATTTCTGAATACGATGTTTATGTACCAGATATATACCAAGCAAAAAGGGGAGAGAGAAATTTCCTGGAAATCAAAGCAAGGCCAATTAACTCAGCCACATTTCAAAAGTAAAGGACTGCATTTCAGCTGCCACAAATTGATCATTTAGATTTAGAAACTTATCTGAAGTTTCACAAATTTAGAAACTCCAAAACTAGAGAGAAAATTCATGCATGATACACACTATGTTTAAAATAACTCACCTGGTGTAATTGTAAAAGGTTCCTTTTGTAAGGAGGACACTTGCATGGTCAATCTTTCTACTTTTTTCTTTTCTCTTTTTCCTTCAACAATGAGACTCTTTTCTGAAAGGGAAAATTAGGAAAGCATGTTTTCATCAAAATTTAAAAAACTGTTATTTTATCATAAAGCAAAAAAGAATAAATGTGCAAGGTCCATACAGCTCCTGTTCTGAAGACACTAAGAAATACACAAACCCTGAGAGAAGTGTTTTACTTGGAAGGCACAAACCATCCTATCTCATTGTTACACAGTTGCTTGCACATGTGCCTTGTATATACGTGTGCACTTAGTTATGTTCTGGGAAAGGGAATTATTTGGGATACTAGGGCAGTGATGGCGAACCTATGACACGAGTGTCAAAGGTGACACACCAGCATTCACCAATACATGACAAAAACTGAATTTGTTTTACTCATTTTTCATTTTTGTAATTATTTGATGTTTCTTTATGTAATATGTAGCACCACACGATTGTATTGTGTTTTCTGTTTAAATAAATGAATATGAAGAATTATTTCTCTTTTTTTGGGAAGGGGGTTGACACACCAGGAAAGCCAAGTTAAGCATTTTCCTAAGTTTTGACACACTGAGCCCAAAAGGTTCACCATCACTGTACTAGGGGAACATATCTTTCCTGCTACCGTATGACCAGCGAGCAGCTTCATTCAATAATATGGGCACAGATTAACACCAACTCTGCAAGCACATGTAACTTTGGACCATTGGCCTGGAGCAACACAGCATCACTGGAAAATACTATGAAAGGCAAACAGTCAAGAGAAGACTATGTAAGACATTAACATATGGATTGAACTTTTCAAAAAAGCACAAAAAACAGCTATATATCCATCAGCAACATTTTGATATCAGAAGGAACCTGGTAAAAAAGAATCGAACTGTTTTCTCAAAGAGTTAGGGCCTGATCCTGTTGGACATAATGCTGGCATCACTGTCGCACATGGTGCTGTAAAGTACCCCCAGTGCCAGCAGTAAGCGATGCAGCCTTTCTGAGTGGGTCAGGAGGGTGGATCTGGGCAGGGATCCTGACATGGAAGCCCTTGCCTCTGTGCCAACTAAAACGCCACCGCAGAGGCGAGGAGGCCCATCAGCAGCCCTGTAGCTTACTGCGGGGAAAGGGGATTAACATCCCCTTTCCCCACAGAGCCTCCCATGGCTGCCTGGCTGCCACGGGGATACAGCGGTAGCAACCTAGCTACTGCTGCATACCCAGGTGGTTGGGCATTTCAGGATTGGGCTGCCTGTTTTATAAAATCTCCAGTGACAGAGAACTTATTTTTATAAAACAAGGGTTTTAAGAGCATCTTGAGGGTTGGAGGTCTTGGTGTGTAAATAGCCCCTTGCACCTAGGCCAATATGAAAAGGTTCTAGTATTTAGAACAGCTACTAGTGTTCCTTTCTATAGTTGAACACTCACCTTTTTCTTCCTCCTCCTCCTCTTCCTCCTCACTATCTTCAACTTTATTTTCAATTTTCAGTTCTCTTTCTTCTGTTTGCTCAGCAGAAAGTGCATCATCTTTTTCAGAAACAGAAGACATGGCTCGTTCTGCTGCATGGGAATATAAGGAAAAATAAATATTGACAGATCCATATTGGGCCATTCAACAAATGGGCCATTCAACCTTTTGTAGCACAGAAGATTTTCCAGCATGAACATAGTTGTGCCAATGGGGCACGTGCTGCATCCTGCAGTGGAGTAGTAGTCACAGAAGCTTCCTCAAGGTAAGGGAATATTTGTTCCCTTACCTCAGAGCTGCACTGCCCTTACAGTACAAAAGTCATGTTCCCATTCTCCACATGCCTACCCATTTCTTTCTGATAGTTTTCAGTCACTTTTTCATATTGATTATGCTCTGCCACACCCCTTAGCTATATTACTTTTTAAATATCCCTTATTAAAAATAAATATAAAACCTAAAATTCGGCAATATGTAAATATTGGGTTCAGATGAAAGCATACAAATTGAATGAAACAAAATGTAGGCAAAGTGTATGTAGTTATTTAGAGATGCTTAATACTGGCTGGATCATGCCAGATCTCTCTCTCTCTCATTTTCATATTTACACACACACACACACACACACAAGGCCTGGGCTCTGCTGAGAAATGGGCCTTGCATTTCTTTTGAAATCTTGCATTTCTTTGGCCTTTTATCCCTGCATATTTTTACACACATGTGCACATACATCCAACACTTTATGTAGCTGATTAAGTGTATCTCACAGGAAATGCTTTGATGATTAAAAGGCATCACAATACTACTGTTTTTGAGACAACACATCCAATTAACTCTCTGAAACGAAAGCTTGTTTTAGAGCGACACAGAACTCTTCTGCAGGGCAGACTTTTGTCATCTTAATAACTTTGAAAACAGTTATTAAAACAAAACTTTGAAGTTTTCAAAACTGCACACAACGATTACACGAGCTGGTCACCAGCATGCATTTCTCTCCCTCTCTTCTAATGCGAGTTCTACCCCAAACACGCCTCTCCTTAAGAGTGGGGCGTTGGGGAGTCATTCTCTAGATCGCGAGAGGAAACACAGAGCGGCGTCCACGCACATGCTGACCTGCGGCCTGCCCCAGGACAAAAACTTGGCAAGGGCGGTGACCGACCAGGGAGTTCTGGCGGGAAAGGAGCTCACCGCGTAGGGGGCGTCAGGCCTCGAGCGCGGAGTTCTGGGCGCGCGGCGGAGGAACGGGGAGAAGCCCTGACAGGGGCGGGGAAGCGCCTGCCTCGCGCTCCTTCTGCGATAGGACGCAGCAGCGCGCGGCCCGTGTCCAGCTCTCAGACAGTTAGCCCGGCCCAAAATCCAGGAGTCAATTCCTGCCCGTTGAAACCTCCGCTTTTCTCCAACCGTTTATTACGGGAGTAACGGAACACCCACCTTCTCGCCCGGCAGACACCTCAGGCACGTCTAAGAAAGTAATGGGGATCACCACGGCAGCACCCCTGTCAGGAAATAGGAGCAGCGACTAGCAGAGAAGGGGGCGGGACTAGGCGCGAGCTTGGCGTTACACACAAACACTCTCTCGCTCAGAAAAATCAACAACGTTTCAAAATGGCGGGTTGTCAAAGGGGAAGAAGGAAGCGGGAAATCGTCATCCAATCAACGCCCAGAACGTTTCCATGTAAGGCGGGGCGTTGGAAAGTGATGGACGGGAAGGAAGGGGAGAGAGTGAAAGGGGAGTGAGATTTAAGGAGACCTTGAGGAGCATGCGCAAAAGGACTTCGAACTTGGCAAGGTGCCTGTCTGCTTTTCTTGCAGCTGTAAGGGAAACGCGCCTTTTCGGCGCTCACCGAGGCAATCGATCTGTTCCTCGGCACGGTGTTCTTGCTGTGAGCTCTACTTGCGACCATATGTATACAGTAGCTCTGTGCGCACTTCTGGGGAGGGGAAACCTATTATTAGTATTACAATAACAATTAGCTACTAGTAATTATGAAATGGAGGGTGTTGCAAGGCTGCGATCCTATGCATACCTGTGAGTAAGATCCATTGAAATCAGTGCTGCTTACTTCCAAGTAGGCATGCATAGACCCGAGATGTAATTATACCTTTCAGAGACGGAAAACGCTGTGGGTTGTTTGATATATTTATTTATTTGTTTGTTTATTATTGGATTTTTACCCCGCCTTATTGTGCCCGAAGGCGTGCATCAGTCTGTCTAAATGCTTCTCTTGTAATACTTCTTTATCTGAGTTAAGTGTAGACAGGACGATGACCGGCTTTTTGGCTAGAGTCCAAAAAGGGGCTCATAACGTTGATAAAATGCAGGAGGTCCATTGAAACTTTGCAATTTAAAAATAAATTAATGGATTGTCCGAGTGCCCGCTGGGCCACATCTTTACCTGGGGCTGCGGGCTGCCTCCTGGAGCCAGAGGAGGCACTGGTGCCCAATCCTGGGCCTGGCAACGGCTTCCTCGGGTCTGGGGCAGCATTGCGATGACTATCGCGAAGGGCACCCTGGCAGTGAAATGGGCCATGACCACGTGGCGGTATTACCTGAAAGCCAGTGCCTTTCTCCTCCATCCTGGGAGGAGCGAAGGGGGGGCCAACTCAAGCGGAGCCCCGCTCTACCACTTATCCAGCTAACCCCGGAGGTCTGGGTCCCGTCCTGGGGAAGTGACATGGATTCATGAGTAGAGAGGAGTTAGAAGGGGAGAACATGCTGAAAAACGAGATTTGAAACTACAGAGTTCAAGTAGAAAGAACAAAGACACATAGTGATGAGCAAATTCCTCTTGGCTTGCACTGGAATCTTCAATATTTACAAGAGCTCTCCCTAGACATTTGCATGATTCAGCCTTTGCCTCTTTAAGAAGTGCCTCAAGATGTATTTTTCTCTTAGGCTTTTCCCTAATCTGCTGTGATTTTAGTTTGACAACATAGGCTGTCTTCTACCGTTTCCTACTTCTTTTTCTTCTCTTCCTTAATTTAGAATAATTATAAACTTGCAGGCAGAGACTTATTGTTAATTTTATGCATGTACAATGTCTTGGTTTTTTAGGTGCCTAACAGTGCAATCCAAACCCCAGGCTGGAATACGCAGGCTCATACACCTGCTCCATATCCATCCTGGGGATGTGCTGCCTCGCTACCCAGGGGAAAGGGGAAAAAAATTCCCCTACCCCCCCCCCCCGCCCAGGTTGTGTGCAGCAAGCCAAAATTGGCTGTGCAACTCAGAGCAACCAAATTGTGGCTGCCTGGGCCCAAAGATCAGGATCTTGTGGCTTGTAAACTGCGATGGGCCTTTCTTCCATAAATTTGTCCAATCCCCTTTTAAAAGTATCTACGCCAGGTGCCATCACAACATTCTGTGGCAAGGAATCCCACAGATTTATTATTCCATGGGGAAAGAAGGCTTTTCTTTTGTCTGTTCCAACTCTGCTGGCACTCAATTTTAATGGATATATTAAAGAGAACTTCCCTTTATCCACCCCATGCATAATTT
Source organism: Lerista edwardsae (assembly GCA_029204185.1). Classification (NCBI taxonomy): domain Eukaryota; kingdom Metazoa; phylum Chordata; class Lepidosauria; order Squamata; family Scincidae; genus Lerista; species Lerista edwardsae. Next base: position 11,203,479 of record JAJKFI010000019.1, on the reverse strand, counting down.
TATATGTCTCAGATCCCAATATAGCTGTGCCAATGAAATATGTGCATCCTTTAGTTGAGGTGTGTGTGTGTCTCTCACTGAGGCCTCCTCAAGGTGAAGGAATGTTTGTATACTTACCTTGGGCTGCATTGCAGCTGCATCAGCAGTGGAAAGTTGGTTAGGATTGAGCTGGAAATCATGTCCCCACTCAGAGCGCAATCCTAACTTGGAGTTAGGCCTGCAAAGTTTGGCCAGCACAAGGGCCACCGTAAACCGTGTTTGGACCACTCTTGGAATCAGGGAGGACGTCTGACGTCTGTGTGCTGGCCTCTCTGACTCTGAGAGTGGTCCAAACATACTTTATGGTGTCCCTTGTGCTGGCCAAACTGCTGGCCTAACTCCAGGTTAGGATTGCGCTCTCAGGCACCTTCTTTCTAGGATGACGAGCCGCAGGAGTGTCAAACATAAGGCTCACAAGCGGATGCAGCCCCTGGAAGCTCTTTATTTGCCCCTCCCCCTGTTATAATTGGACTCTCCCAGAGGTCCTTTTCAGCTGTGCTGCTTCTGCTGAAGTTCTGGGAGGGAAAGACAGAAGGAAGCCTCAGAAAGCAAGGAATGCTACAGGCAATGGGGCAGACCAGGAGCAGCGAAGGAGGTCCTGCCAAAATGCAGTGCACATTTATAAGTTGGGCTACCCTTTCAGTAGTGCCACTCCTGCCAAGGCATCACTTCACAGGCCACCTCTCAGCTGCTGAGCTTCAGAGGGATGCTGCGGCAGAAAGGATGGCTCCTGTGATAATTGGGCTCTTCCATATTTTGACAAGATTTGCAAGATTTTCTCTTCCGACACTTGCAGCTAATGAGTTTCATTGTTTGAAAACAAAGTGCTTATTTTTGTTTATCATTTGCTTAATGACATCATTATTATTAATGATAAAATTACTCCCTAGGCCAGGGAGGGCAGGCCCATGGGCGTACTGGCCTGGGAGGAGGGTGGAACCAGGATCCAGCACTTAGGCTGGATCCTAACCCCCGTCCCCTGCCTGGTTGGCCCTACATGGGCTGCTCCAAGTTGTGCCAGTGATTTCATTGGTGCAGCTCTGAGTAGCCCTAGAGGCTACTGGGGTGTACTCTGAGTTGCACCACCAGCAGCCCCAACTCTGAACTAGATATGGAGCAGGCCAGCCCTATTCTAGCATGGGTTAAGGATTGGGCTGTTAAAGCCTTTATAATATTAAAAAGTGTCATGTTCTTGTTTGGTTAAAACAGCATAGGATTTGAAAAAAAAAATCCAATTTATTAATTCACCAGTATATTTCATAAATTTATACATGGTGCCTGGTATACAAAATTATTCAAAATATAAAACATTGTTAGTTAAGCTTCTTTTTACAAATAAAGAAATGAAACATTTGTGGTGAGATTTATCAGCATTCAGAACAAGTTTTCATTTCCATTTCTTGAGTTTTGTATTTTATGGAGAACAATAGAATAATCTTCACTTGGAATAAATGTGTTTCTCTTGGGTCTCACTAAGTGTACAGAACCTGTAATTCGAAGTCAATTATTACCTGTCCATTGACCGATAAAGCATACACTGACAAAGCTCCCTTTGACATGGAACTGCTTCTCCCAGTCCAAAGGGTAAAATGCATACATGCGTCATCATACTTCATGTGAAACACCAAGCTGAAAACGAAAACTGTAAACAACGCCAGATGTAGACATTGGATTGTGGTGAATATCAACATTCGACCCTGTAAACTGAGCTCTGATTAGAATCTAGACAGAGATAGCAGGTTATTCCTAAAGTATAATGACTTCTGTTGAGGTAAAAAAAATTAATTAGGCCATCGCAGTTTTCAAAAACTGGAGGATGCTGTGATGAAAAAGTTAACAATAGAGACCATGATAGAATTCATGATAGAATTATGCATCAGGTTTCCATTACAGGTATGGAAGAGAAACAACTTGCATAGGGAACAGTATCAGTCTACAAATGACAATGAGGAAGCCTATGGGGTCAAATCATCCTGTATAAGCATACAATTCCAGTACTTTAAAAATGATCTAAACTGCATAATCAAGAGGGAGATTTTTGCTGAACTCCAGGACATTAGCATGTTGTCCTACATAAAAAGACACTAAAAGCAGGCTAAGGTTTATTTTTTAATTTTATCAACCTTGATGGCAATGACACTCTCCCAGCTTTTGGATTCACTCTTCAAGCATAATATTTTGGAGTTAATTACATACGTAGTCACCAGTGCAAGAATGGTGTAAATTGTACCAAAAATGACAGCCTCTGTTATATGAAATTTCATGCAAGCTTTTGCACTGAATTGTGGAAAAGTGGTCCATAAGTAAATAAATAAACGTAATAGCTGATTTAATTCTGTAAACATTTACTTGTATCCACCAAATCCTCTGTTTATGTCTATACAGTATTTATAATAAAAAGTCCAGCAAGTCTGGTATACACTTACAGTACAGGCTACACACTAGTTTACACCAGATGTCTTTTTATTGCCAAACTGAGATAAACATATCCTACGCTAAACTAATTAGGCATAAAAACTTTTGTGCAGATCTGCTATGCTGTTTTTAGGAATACCCATTTAATAAATATTTGGTTGCTGACAATATATGCTCTTGCGTCATTCTCTAGTGAGTATACAGGAGTCCTTTCTTTTCAGGGTGAGCTCTCTTGTTCCCCACCCCAGCAGGCAGTAGCTGTGGGAATCCTTAGAGACAGACTCTTTCTAGCACTGTATTCCTGAAATGTAGAATGAATTTGCCCTTTGTAGGAAGAGGAGGGAGAAGGAGGAGGAGGTGGTGCCTTCAGACACAAACTGCCTGTATCCACTGCCATGAGCAGACGGTTGCAGTTGTAAAGTCCCTTTTCAAGCTAGGCCAGATTTTGAAGGAGCAATTGCCTCATTGGTAGCCGATGCTGAAGATGTATATCTGGCAAAGAAGTTCTTGTAAAAGGTTGCCTGACATTGCTGGGACATGGACAGTTTGAACGTCTGCAGCTCCTACCCATGTGGAAAATGTGGAAGGACAGTAAGTTAGGGGTTAAACGGCGAGCAGCAGAGAAGGAAGAGGAGTAGCAAGAGACTAGCTACAAGAAGACTTTTTGGGTGGGGTGGGGTTGTTACCTGAAGCTGTCATTAGTTCCTTTATCTTCTGCTCTGAAGAAACGGTTGCAGTGACGAGAACAAGCACGCTACATCCAGCAGAAACAGCTGCCAGCCTGTTTGCAGCTCTCTCTTAACTTCCAAGCCAGCCGAGAAAGGTGAGACTCTTCTGTCTAAACAGCTGGACAATGGTAAATATTGGACTTTTCCCCGATCTTGTCATGCCTGCTGTGGATTGAATAGCTCCCTGCAACCTCTGTCCTGCTCTTTTCTGTGCCTGTTAAGTCTCCCTTTGCCGACTGTCAGCTTTACACAGTTATGGCAAGGCATTGCAATCATACTTGTGGTGAGGCGAGTGTGTGTGTGTGTGTGTGTGTGTGTGTGTTGGGCACAAAGCCTTCTAGAGGATAAGTTACTTTAACCACAGTTTTCTTGAAGCAACTATTCCCACTAGCATAGCATTGCCAATCTGCACACACAGAGGAAACTTGTGGTCCAGTTGACGTTATGGAAATTTGCCACAGGATTCAAGGGAGCCAGAAAGTTGCCTACGCAAGCCTAATCAGGACATGAAGGGTACCCATAAGTCAAAAAATGCAGTTTCAAAAATTTTCAAAACATAACCGTCTCCACGCAAAATTTTAGTGTACTCTAAAACTGGCCAGAGTAAAACAGGCATATTTGTGTGAATGTTACATGATAAGTTCATAATGTGATGCTAGATGAGAAATTTCATCATTCTTTGGCAATATTGCCAGAGAATTTGTGAAGTATTAAGTTCAAAAGATACATTCCTTGCATCACCTCAAAACACATTTTTCCACTTAACTGTTTGTTTTTGTTGTCACTTAGTATCCGGGTCCCAGACTACTAACATTTGAGAATGTTGGAGACACAAGTGAGGAAATTTGTGGGATCCAGTTTCCAAACAGGCAGACCCCATGCATGAGCACAGCTGAGACAAATTCAGTTCAAACCAGCAACTTGTAAAAAGGGGAACGATTGGTATGATTATTAGAGGAAATGTATTAATAGTCACAAATCTCCCTCCCTAAACATGTGAACAGAAGTTCTAGTTACCAGAGTCATTGAGCACCAAGGGGAAAGGGGAATGCCGTGACCAGATCACTAGGAAAACCTGAATTATTTACAGCACTCTCCTTCACATTACAGACTCAATCCTAACTTGGGCTGGCACAACAAGGCTGCTGCACTGTATGCAGTGCAGGTTAGAAGGTGGCTGAAGATCTTCTTGGGGTATGAGGATAGTTTTCTGCCTGCACGATGGCACTTCTATCTGTGCCAGCTATATAGCTGGTTAAAATCTGGAAAGCCCAGTTAACACTGGGAGGACTGGGAAGGGGGTTAGTACATGGCCGAAGAGGCCTCTGCCAATCCTGCCCCTGTTCTATCTTCCTGCACCCAGAAAAGCCCCTCCCTGCCTTTCCATTACCCTCCCCATTCCTGTGCCCAGCACAAGCCTACCTGCTCTGCCCAGCGCTGTTCCTGAATGCAGGAATTTTATGAAACATTTGCAACACTCTAAGCCAGTGCACGGAGCAAGTTTTTCTGGTCCAGGCATTCTCTGATTAATTTTGAACTAATATACAATACTTGTAAGCAAAATGCATAATTCACATACACAACAACAAATGGTTTCATCGTTTCGCAAAGTCTTATTCATTATTCATTGGTATGGCAGTCACAAAATAGATTAGGCAAAATCTATAATTACCACCCCCTTTCATGGACCCCCTTGTCGAGGCTAAGGGGCTTGAGTAGCTCAATGAAACTGTGAGCTATGCCATGTAGGGTTACCCAAGATGGACAGGTCATAGTAGAGAGTTCTGACTAAACGTGATCCGCTGGAGAAGGAAATGGCAACCCACTCCAGTACTCTTGCCAAGAAAACCCCATGGATTACAAAACTAAAAGGCTAAACGATATGACACTGGAAGATGAGACCCTCAGGTCGGAAGGTGTCCATTATGCTACTGGGGAAGAGCAGAACACGAGTACTAGTAGCTCCAGAAAGAGTGAAGTAGCTGGGCCAAAACCGGAAGGAAGCTCAGCTGTGGATGTGTCTGGAAGTGAAAGGAAAGTACGATGCTGCCAAGAACAATACTGCATAGGAACCTGGAACGTCAGATCTATGAATCAAGGTAAGCTAGATCTGGTCAAACGTGAGATGTCAAGGCTGAACATCGACATCATGGGAGTTAGTGAACTAAAATGGACAGGAATGGGAGAATTTAATTCAGATGACCATTATATCTGCTACTGTGGGCAGGAATCCCTTAGAAGAAATGGAGTAGCCTTCATAGTGAACAAGAGAGTGAGAACAGAGTACTGGGGTATAACCTCAAAAATGATAGAATGATTTCCATTTGGATCCAAGGCAAACCTTTCAACATCACAGTAATCCAAGTCTACGCCCCAACCACTGGTGCTGAAGAGGAAGAAGTTGACCGTTTCTATGAAGATCTAGAGCAGCTTCTAGAATAACACCAAAAAAAGATGTCCTTCTCATCATAGGGGATTGGAATGCTAAAGTAGGCAGTCAAGGGCTAATAGGAATAACAGGCAAGTTTGGTCTTGGAGTACAAAATGAAGCAGGGCAAAGACTGATACGAGTTTTGTCAGGAGAACACATTAGTCATAGCAAACACGCTTTTCCAGCAACACAAACGGCGACTGTACACATGGACTTCACCAGATGGTCTACATCGAAACCAGATTGATTACATTCTTTGCAGCCAATGATGGAGAAGTTCTATACAGGCAGTAAAAACAAGACCTGGAGCTGACTGTGGCTCAGATCATGAGCTTCTTATTGCCAAATTCAGGCTTAAACTGAAAAAAGTAGGGAAAAGCACTAGGCCCTCCACGTATGACCTAAATCAGATCCCATACGAATATACCGTGGAGGTGACAAATAGATTTAGGGGCTTAGATTTGATAGACAGAGTGCCTGAAGAACTTTGGACGGAGGTCTGTAACATTGTACAGGAGGCAGCAACTAAAACCATCCCAAAGAGAAAGAAATACAAGAAGGCAAAGTGGCTGTCTGAAAAGGCTTTAAAAATAGCTGAGGAAAGAAGGGAAGCCAAAAGCAAGGGAGAAAGGGAAAGATATACCCAACTGAATGCAGATTTCCAGAGAACAGCAAGGAGAGATAGGAAGGCCTTCCTAAATGAGCAATGCAAAGAAGTAGAGGAAAACAATAGAATGGGAAAGACTAGAGATCTTTTCAAGAAAATTGGAGATGTCAAAGGACAATTCCGTGCAAAGGTAGGCACAATAAAGGACAAGAACGGCAAGGACCTAACAGAAGCAGATGAGATTAAGAAGAGGTGACAAGAATACACAGAGGAACTATATAAGGCCAATCTAAATGTTCCTGATAACCACAATGGTGCAGTCACTGAGCTCGAACCTGACATCCTGGAGTGTGAAGTCAAGTAGGCTTTAGAAAGCATCACTAACAACAAAGCTAGTGGAACTGACAGCATTCCAGCGGAATTACTCAAAATCTTAAAAGATCATGCGGTCAAAGTGCTGCACTCCATATGCCAGCAAATTTGGAAAACCCAACAGTGGCCACAAGACTGGAAAAGATCAGTTTACATTCCAATCCCAAAGAAGGGCAATGCCAAAGATTGCTCGAACTACCGTACCATTGCGCTCATTTCACATGCTAGCAAGGTGATGCTCAAAATCTTACAAGCTAGGCTTCAGCAGTATGTGAATCGAGAACTACCAGATTTCTCTGGAAATCTTCGGAAACAGTTTCAAGCTGGTTTCCGAAGAGGCAGAGGAACTAGAGATCAAATTGCCAACATTCGCTGGATCATGGAGAAAGCAAGAGAGTTCCAGAAAAACATCTACCTCTGCTTCATTGACTATGCTAAAGCCTTTGATTGTGTGGATCACAGCAAACTGTGGCAAGTTCTTGAAGAGATGGGAGTACCAGACCACCCGATCTGCCTTCTGAGAAACCTGTATGCGGGTCAGGAAGCAACAGTTAGAACTGGACATGGAACAACCAACTGGTTTCAAATTGGGAAAGGAGTACGACAAGGCTGTATACTGTCACCCTGCTTATTTAACTTATATGCAGAGTACATCATGAGGAAGGCAGGGCTGGATGATTCTCAAGCTGGAATCAAGATTGCTGGGAGAAATATCAACAACCTCAGATATACAGATGATACCACTCGAATGGCAGAAAGTGAGGAAGACCTCAAGAACCTTCTGATGAGGGTGAAAGAGGAAAGTGCCAAAATTGGCTTGAAGCTCAACATTAAAAAAACTAAGATCATGGCCACCACTCCCATCACTTCCTGGCAAATAGAAGGGGAAGAAATGGAAGCAGTGACAGACTTTGTCTTCCTGGGCTCCAAGATCACCGCAGATGGTGACTGCAGCCATGAAATTAAAAGACGTTTACTTCTTGGGAGGAAAGCTATGGCGAACCTAGACAACTTAATAAAAAGCCGAGACATCACCCTGCCAACAAAGGTTCACATAGTCAAAGCTATGGTTTTCCCAGTAGCAATGTATGGCTGTGAGAGCTGGACCATAAGAAAGGCAGAGCGCCGAAGAATAGATGCTTTTGAATTATGGTGCTGGAGAAGACTCTTGAGAGTCCCCTGGACTGCAAAGAGATCCAATCGGTCAATCCTCCAGGAAGTCAAGCCTGATTGCTCCCTGGAAGGACAAATCCTGAAGCTGAAGCTCAAGTACTTTGGCCACCTCATGAGAAGAGAGGACTCTTTAGAAAAGACCCTCATGCTGGGAGAGATTGAAGGCAAAAGGAGAAGGGGGCGGCAGAGGATGAGATGGTTAGATAGTGTCACCGAAGTGATGAGCATGAAATTGGGTGAACTCCGGAAGCTAGTGGAGGACAGGGAGGCCTGGCGTGCTGTGGTCCATGGGGTCGCGAAGAGTCAGACACGACTTAGCGACTGAACAACAACAACAACATAATTACCACCACCCATTTCTTCATATGAATATGCCTTATACTAGTTATTCCCATACATTTTAGCACTGGGACCTGCTTTTTAAAATGACTATCGTGACCCATCTAGCTTTACAAGACTAAGGGCGCAATCCTAACTTGCACTGGAATGGGAAGGCTGGTGGGCCTGTGCTGTATCCAACGCAAGTTGGAGCCACCTGGAGCCTCCCTGGGGCAAGGTGGCTACCACTGCATCCCAAGGCAGCCAGTCAGCCACAGGAGCCTCCACGGGGAAAGGAGCCTCTGAAGCAAGGGCTTCCAAATAAGGCCGCACGGAGGTCGGGAACCAGCGACGAGAGTTGCCGCCAGCCCCACCCCACCCTTCCCCACTCCAGAACACTTTCCTGCCCCACCCCAAAAGTCTGCATTGCCGGTGAGTGGCGAACTCACTGCTTGCTGGTGATGCTTCCTATGGGGTGCCCATGACTGGCATTGCCATGGCGCCGCCCCTGCACTGGCAGTGATGGCTTACTATTGGCATTGGAGGTGCTTTACAGTGCCATGCGCAACATTTGCCCGGGTGGTACAAGCATACCACCCGCGGTAAGGGGTACAGGTTTGAGCTCTTAGTTATGCATCTTTAACATTTGAATAACAACATCCTATTTCAGATAATGCCTGGCTGAATCTGAATACACAATTCTGAATACAGAATTGGCATACTGTATGTGCTACCATGAGATAAGTGATATATCTGTATTCCAGTACAACTGCAGTAAAGTCCACCTAACATTGTTGAAAAGGATTATATTACTTTAAATGGCCCAGAGTGCGCACTAGCAGAGGCCGCCACAATGATAAGAGACTGTGGGCACAATCCTAACCAACTTTCCACCACTGGCATAGCTGCGCCAATGGGGCATGTGCTGCATCCTGCAGTTGGAGGGCAATCACGGGGGCCTCTCAAGGTAAGGGAATGTTTTTGGAGCTGGAAAGTTGGTTAGGGTTGTGCCCTAAGTGTGTTGATATACATATGGCTTGGGACTTGTTCTTGTGAGCCACCTATGTTAGAGGGCAAACAGACTCTGGCTCCATTGAATTCTTCCTCCAGGGGAATGGGACCAAATGGGTTGCACAGGGCCCAAGTTTCCCCACAAGAGTGACTTTTTTGTTCTTGGATGGGAAACATTCTGAGGTAGTAATTACCAATTAAAAACAAGCTTTATTGAGTGCAGCTCTCAACAAAGAAAAATGGCAAGCTAAACTATTAACAAAACCATACCCTTGCTAAGTGGGTAAGAGGCACTTTTTTGTGGTGTTCCTCTTATATTTAGTAGGGGTTGAGCAATTGTCCCTCTTCACCCCTGCATAGTCTTTCTAGAGACTGTTGCTGGTGGTCTGCCTTTTTTCTATATTGTGAGCCCTTTGGGACAGGGAGCCATTTAATTTTATTGTTATTACTATTTGTCTGTAAACCGCTTTGTGAACTTCGTGTTGAAAAGTGGTATATAAATACAATTGATTGATTGATTGATTGATACCCTAGCACCCCATCCATTCACCCATCTTATACATACCTCCCAGCCAATCACAATTGCAGCTCTTAATCATGCAATTTAAGTATGGAGAATAACAGCATGGACAAGTGATTCATCCACCTTCTCTCTCTCTCATTCACTCCTATTATGGAGGAAAGCCAATTGTTTCATGAATGAGGAAACTGCTGTTCTAGGAAAGGACCAGCTACTTCATTTCTCTGCCAGCTTCCTTCAGTACCTTCTCTTTCAAACCTTTGGATCTTCTTGCTGTAACCAGCTCTCATTGGCTTGATCCTCTGGCCTTATGTATTGGAAAAGGCAGGAGATATCCCAAGGAGATAGGGAATGGTATCAGCAGTGGCCCCTTGTCCCAGATAAACCAGGGATTACAGGATTAACCCCCAAGGTCTCTGCCTGCAGCAGGAACACAGCTGCATGCTGATGAGGGCTCTGGCTATGAAGGGAGGTTAGCACAGGTGCAGATGGGTGTGGCTGATGCTAAAGCCTGCCAGCAACAGACACCGATTGGCCTGCCTCAGTATAAAGTTGGAGGCAGGAGCTGCAGTAAGGTAGCACCGGGAAGGTGACAGGTGGATTGTTGAAGGACTGGATAAAGGAAGGGTGATTGGCACCGGGTAGGTGTAGGAGCCAGACTGACTGACAGACTGGATAAAGGAAGCACTGGATAAAGGAAGGTAAGGTTGTGGGAAACCATTGGGAACTGTTGTATGGCTGCCATGCCCCTGGAGCCACCAAGTGGAAGAGGCAGTTGTGGCTTAGGCAAGCTGACTGCCTATTGTTTGTTGGTGGGGTTTGTTGGTGCTAAGTTAGGGTATCTTGAGCTAAGCCGGTGATGAGGGCAGTGGAGGAGGCTGGCCAGTCGGTGATTCCAAGGACAGCTGCTGGAAGAGAGGAGGCCCAGTGGGTGAATGGACCCCCTCCCTCTTGCCACTCTGGAGGGGAAACCAGTTAGCCTAGTGTGGGTATTGGGGCCCTTGGGGAGGCCCAGCAGGAAATTTGGCAGAACACCTCATCATACTGGTCTTCTAGGGATGTTGCTATCTGGACTGGTCAAAACTGGATCTCCTCCACAGTACCACAAAGAGAAGGCTGTGGGTCTTGTTTTTTCACCACCCCTCACCCCCACCTATCTCCATATCTCATGCCTGCCAGGCTTTCAAAGAGTTTTTGCAACATCAGTCTGTCAAGTTCTGCTAGTTTCCTTCTTTTGCTTCCTCTTTGGCTCTCCCTTTAGTCCGGAAATGTATTTCTGGCATGACCTCTCTCCCTCACACAGGCAACTTGCAACCTGCATTTCTGTAGGACTACTCCTACCAAAAACTGGTTACAGAAAAATCAGAAAATTCAGGGGTCCCAACATTGATGGCACCTTGGTTATGAATGTTATAACACTCACAGTCCAATCCTAACAAAATTTCCCTGCGGTAATTCAGTGGCTTCTGCTGTATCCCATGGGGTTATTTCACCTCAGGGGGCCTCTTTGGGGTATTAATTCCCTTACCTGGGGTCAGGACTGGCACCAAGACTGGTGGGGCCCAATGCAGGGTGCTCGTGTGGGCCCACCACCCTTCCTGTGGTCCCCTACTTACGAGGCACTTGCGTCTGTGTGCCGTCCTCCCTGATTCTGAGAGTGGTGCAAATGTGCTTGACGGTGCATTGCCAGCACAAGTGACTTGTGCCAGCCCAACTCCAGGTTAGGATTGCCCTCTATGTCTCATAATGTTTTTACTTGAATTTTAAAATGTATGTTTTATTGGATGTAGTGGCTTTCAGAAACACTAGTTTCTTGCTTACTTGGTCATGACAGTCACCATAAAGGCAAAGCTACATATCACATATGTTTTGGCAGTTTATTTGGTTTCGGTTTCCTAAAATAGCATGCAGTGTGCCATGAAACCACAGTAAGGAGAGGGAGGAGACTTCAATACTTGAATTTTCAGTTTTGACTATCATGGATATTACTTGGTCTTTTACTTCCCAAAAGCAAGCTCTGAACTCAACAGCTTGTACTACAAGCCATTTGTTCCACTTCCATCACTACACAGCCAAAAGGTAACTAGTAATGTGAGTAAGGCTGCAGGGTCAAATTCTGGAGTCGCAGCATTCATTCAGTGTAGCTGAGCAGAGAGCTGCTGGTGTAAGATTAGAGAAACTCAATCATGGTCTCTTACCCAGGGGGCCAATAACCGCCCCCCCCCATTCTTTGATGGCTTTAAAAAGTCAAATTCATACAGGATATGTCTCATCAATACATAGAACCTTTAAGAGCCCGAACCTATTGGGCTTCAGCTCCGGCAGTACGTTTGTACAGCTGGTGCCAGCAGTAAAGCGTACCATGGGTGCTGAGCCTGGAGAAGTTGCCCTGGAAGCGCTGGGTAGAGGTAAGGTTTGACAGGGTGGGGTGAGGAGGGGAGGGGGTTGAGCTGGGTGGGGGAAGGTGGGCCGGAGGGAGGACCAGGCCCAAGAGGGAGGCAGAGATGGCAGCAGACTGTGCCGTAAAATCTTATGCCCTCCTCCCTGGTTGGAAAGGCTAACATGGGCTTGCTCAGTTCCGTGCCCACTAAATAATGGGCACACATCCAAGGAAACCCATTGGGGCCACTGGGGCTTTACCCAGGGTAAAAGAGCAAGTGTTCCCTTCCCCTAAGGAGACTCTGGCCACTGTCCCAGCTGCATAGGATTCAGCAGTGGCCATTTTGGTGTTGCTGCTCCTCGGGATGCCGGGGTAGCTTAGGATTGGGCTGCCCGAAATAATACTGTGGCTGCATCTGCTGACACTATTTCATCTATATCATCTACCAGTGGGTCGTGAGCCAATCTCAAGTGGGCTGTGAAGCACCTAGAGCAGCCATATTGAAAAAGATGGGATAGTGGAAAGTGGGAGGCATGTGAGGTTATTTTGCTTGTGACAAGATTGTAAGTAGGCTCTTTTTTTCTTATTGCTATTGGAAAATGACTGAGAAATAACCCAGCTAATTGCTGCATTCTCAGGAAAGCAGCAGGCTCTGGCCTCACAATGATGGCACTTCTGGCCATGACATCACTTCCAATTGGTCCCAGACAGATTGTCATTCTAAAAAGTGGGTCCCTGTGCTAAGAAGTTTGAGAACCACTGATCTACCTAGTATACTTTTAATGTATTTAAAATTAATAAAAATGAGAACTTGGAATGAGAATGAAGAATAAAAATACATAATACCACAATTTGCTATTTTAATCAATAATTTTGGGGGGGGGATCACATAGACACCCCCAAAAAACACCCATGCCTTATGCCTATGAGTACCAGTTGCTGGGCACAAACAACTGGGGAAGGAGAGTGCCTCCTTGTTCTGCATTCAAACTTCCCTGAGGCATCCGGATAGCCACTGTTGCAAAATGTACTGGACCACGTGCAGTCTTGTGTCTGATCCAACAGGGCGTCCCTGGAGGAGTGACAGACGTGGCTGGGAAAGGGAGAAGATTGGTCTGATCAGCATTTTCATTCTGCTTCTTTCCTTCTCTGCTTTCGCTTGACTTCCACATGAGTTGGAGGTGGCATATGATGGCTTTGTGTCTTTATGGCCAGTGCTTTGGGAACAGTCTTGGAAGAACTTTCTGGTGCAACAGGGAGAAGAGCTTGGCAGCAAAGACAGAGCGGCATATAAGCTGAACTTGAAAACTAAAAGCCACCATTGGCAGGGTGACCAGATGCCAGGAGGACGCAGCACCCCAAAATGTAGGACATTCAAGAAAAATGTAGGATGTTACAAAATAAAAGCTAAAAACACTCATGGATTTTGGGGGCTCTTATCCTCTTTTAATGCAACCCAACAAATGAAGGAACGCGTGATAAACATGCAAGCAAGTGATGCAGGCAGCCCCTCCTGACTCTGGCACTCCTGGTCTGTTGTGGAATGTAGGAAATTTTCAAATTTACCCAGGACAGAAAGCTGAAATGTAGGACATGTCCTGAAAAAAAGAGGACATCTGGTCACCTTACAACATTGGCGATAATTTTGTATGGGTGCGTTAGGCTTAATTAAAAAAAATTTTTTTTCATATAAAATAAGGCCTGAGTTGAAAGAAGCTTAAACTTCTATCTTTGCTGCCACTTCTTGTTTGGATGTGAATATGCTGGTGTCAAATCACACAGCTATGGATTTCTCTATTGATTTCTATGCGCAGCTCTCCCTTGTGCCTTGTTGAAAAATAGCTACTGTTTCTGAACTACAGAACAGCCTAACCAGACAATGAGATGCTTCTCTCTGATCTTTTTGTATCTCTGTGGTGGAAAGAATTGTCTTGGGGCCAAAGTGATCCCACAGTAGTTGCCAACTACACTTTTGCTGTGGGCTGGCTGCTGTGCCTCTTAACAGTAGACTGATGTGCAGAAATGTCACAGGTGATGCTTTTCTTTCATGGAGAGAAGTGATGGGAAAATTCTTGCATGTCAGTTTTTTTTTTGGTAAAGGCACAGCAGCAGAGTCAAAAGGAAAAACAATGGCAACAATATCCCACAATAAAGTGATTATTCAATTTATTTGTTGTCTCCTACCTTTGAATATGTAATAGTCCCTAAGGCTGCAATCCTAACCAGACTTTCCTGGGAGTAAGCCCTATTGACTATAATGGGTCTTACTTCTGAGTAGACATGCATAGGCTTGGGTTCCAAGTGATACCATTCTTTCTGATGTGCTGTAGGCGTGGCCTGTTTTGAAGCACAGAACCTCCATTGTGTCCACTGATAGATCATGCTGAACTGATGTTCTCATGAAATAAGCCTGTCAAACTCAAGCCCATACATACATGCCATATCATCTTTCCATGGCTACTAGCCAAGATGGCCACAGACTTCCTCCAGGTTCAGTGGCAGTATGTCTCTGAATCCCAGTGGCAGGGAAACAGGAAAGAATCTTTCTTTCTTGTTTTGGGAGCTTCCCATCAGTAGGTGAGCCAATGTGGTCCACAGAACGGTGGATTAAATGGGCCTTGACCTGATCCAGCAGGACTTTTCCTACGTTCAGCTTTAAACAAGGGTGGTGAGAATCAAAGCCTGGCAGAGCTCAAGTGGTAGCTGGAATCCTGTATGCAGAGCGGGGGAGGGCTTGGAATTTGGAGTGTTTGAAAATTCTGTATAGTTGTCTTCTGCGGTCTGAGGTGAGCTACCTTCATGGAACCACAGCATATTTTCCTCTTGAAATTCATGGCACTCCTCAAGTCTAAAATTCTATTAGACTTAAGCAAACAGATCATATTTTCTGCTATGTTCAGTTGCATCCGACCTTTAAGAAAACCTTAGCCTTGATCCTATCAATGAAATTTCAGTTCTAAAGGCATGTGGCCTGGATTGACTTGGGTCTGGCTTGGCAGAGCATGTGCAAAAAAGACTTGGGTTTCCTCTTCTACAAACAGTGTCTTGATTACTATTAGTGATAATGGGACAACGATTCCTAAGGAGGATAGGGAGGGGGTTAGGGAAAGCACTAGAAAGACAAGAATCTAGGTGCAGCTGACGTAGAAATTGGAGAGCTGGGCATCTAAGAATTATATGTTCCAATGAATCCGGGGTAAGGTGACAGAAAAGACATAGTCTTTTTTCAAGTGGGAGTTTAGAGAAATGGCCAAAATGCATAGCCGACGGAAAAATATTAAGACGAGCAAGCATGAACGCCCTTCTCAAGCAAGGGTTAATTAATAAACTAAAATAGTTGGAGGGTCGACCCAGAAAGGGGGGCAGACCAAAAAATCTTGGGGAACAAGTAGGGTTAAGAGAAGAGCTGAGTTGGTCAAATTCTAATTGAAAAAGTTTTGTTTTGATTAAAGAGTGGGCTCTAGATAGTTCGGTGTCTACTAACAATTCCAGAGACAAGTCAAGAGATGATAATTTAGCTTCGAGAAGTTTTAACCAATTAGAATGATAAGAATCTTTAAGGAGATCAGACAATAAGGAATCAGGGCGACTGGTAAGAAACAGCCGGAGCCAATATTTAAATGTTTGAGACCAAGCTAGGGTGGAGGGGAGATGAATCCCCAATTCCAATAGCATGGTAACTAATTATGTTGCTAGCTTTTTAGCTACGATTATGAAATTAACCCTTTCCTTATGATCCTCTGCAACCCTAGTTATTCTGTGATACTTTTTTGTGCTTGTTATTTACTTTGTATGCCAATAAAGGTTATGACGATGGTGATTACTATTATTTTTTGCAACTTTTCAGCATCATTTACAGGCATATGAGGAGTGCAACTCTATTAGTGTCTGAGCTTAGGGGGACGTGGGCAGGGTTAGCTGGTTCACGGGAAGAAGGTTTTGGACTTACTTAGTGAATTGTGGCAGGCAGGAGCAAGTGAAAAGCTTTGATGGTGAGCAGGGATGACCATGCCAGGAAGTGATTGTGGAAAAAGACTATATATAGATCTGTCCTACTGCCGGAAAGCACTGGTGGTCTGCGTACCACCCTGGAAATGGCTGTCAAAAAGGCATGTTGTGGCAGTTGGAAAGGGAAAGACACTGATTGGTAGCCCACCTGGACCTAGGAGTGGTAAATTTTCCACTGTGCGTGGAGGGGAGGCATTCCTGGGCAGGAGAAGGACACATTTTGGTGTCGGATATGGAACTTAACTGAACTGATTTGTTCCATGGTGAGGAATTCAATCACAGCCCTTTTTGTTTTATACACATATCTGGAATGTCCACCATTTTGAACTGCTTGTGTGCCACACTCGTGTGACATATCACATCACTACTCCATAGGATGAAACGAAACACTTCTAGTGGCCACCCAGTCAAACTCACAACCTTATGCGGTGTCAGATTTGAAATAGAAAATAGGAGACATTACTTTTCTACTAACCCTTATACATGGTAAGAATCATGTATAAAATTTAATGTTTGTAATCTGAATATAAGAGCCAAATTGGACAGGATTTATAACCAACATTAAGGGCCCAATCCTATCCCTATGTCTGGTGCTGAAGCAGCTGCAATGCAGCCCCAAGGTAAGAGAACAAATGTTCCCTTACTTTGAGGAGGCCTCCCTGATTCCCCCTCTTCCACGGAATGCAGCACACACCCCATTGGGACAGCTACATCAGGGCTGGAAAATTTGATAGGATTTGGCCCTAAAAGGCCTTTTTCTACATTCTACATTGCATTAGTCACACATCTAAGCGGCTAAAAAATATTCTTGGTGTCACTTATGAATGTGCTCTTATCCTAATGTTGAGCAATTCAGAATTAAATATTTGAGCCTTTACAAATATTTTGGTTCAGAAATAGATGACCATCTTTATATAACACCATTCTTAAACTGTGATTCTGCTGTTCTGGAGATGGGCTATCTTTATGAAATAGATCCAGTTACTTTAGAAAGCCAAGGAAAATGCGTATACTAAGGGCAAGTGTTGTTCTCCCACAACTGCCTGCCATGTTCGTAAATGGTACAAAGCTACACAAAGACACTACTGTGGGACTAGCGACTTTTCAGACCACTTACTGCAGGTCTGATTTCAAGGCATGGAAAAGTAAACATCAAGCAAAGAAGGTTAATCTGTGTCCAGAAGACCATAATAAACAATTTTTAGCACATCAAAAATTGTTGGCTGACACAGTGCTGATTAGCACATTTATTATTGTATAATGTGGTTTTTTTTTTTTTTTTTTTTTGGCTTGCTTTGATCCTTTTTTAAGACCCTGCATAGACAACCCAAACCACTTGTGGCAAGGGAATACCACTGGTGATATTTTAAAAAAGAGATTTTGGTCTTGTAAACAGCTTCTAGGCATGCAAAGAGCAGTGATATGCAATGGGGAAAGTCATGTACTAGTCGAATTTACGGCTCAGTTTTCCTTCTCATTGGCAGAGTTTGGCATCTCTTTCCGGGGAATGGAGATTTTTTTCCACTCTGAGTGCCATTCTGCGCTAGCTGACTCCCCATGAAACCCAGGGGGAGGGAGGGAGGGAATTCCATAATGAATTCTATTCATTAGGACAAAAATGTGGTGTCATTCGTTCATAAAAGCATACTATGTGCAAAACATTTTTTTACAGTGTAGTTCTAACAACACTGTTGATATACCAGTTTGTTGTTCACAAATCCTGCCAGGGATGTTCGAATGACCAAGCATGGCAACAGGGACCAGGGCCTCAGAGGAATTTTTATCAGGGGGTATAAAGTTTCTTTTGGGCCTCTTCTCTTCTCCCACTAAGCCTACTAGGCATTCAAGTGGTTTATATAAAATGTGAATGCTAGTCTTCCCAAAATATATGCAAATACATTTTCTGAGATCCCAGGAAATGTCCCCCCCCCCTCCTTTGGGCCCCTTTTTGATTCTGGACTGGGATACATTTTACCCTCTGCCAGTTGTGTCCCTGGCCACCCTACAGCCAGAGAGCAGTCTGCCATCTCCTTGTGTCTGTCGCCCCCCCCCCACTCACCTTAGGCTCCTGGACCCTCATGTGACGTTCTGGTCCGCACCAAAATAATTCTGAAGCTCTCAGAACATATTTAAACAATACTGATTTTTCCAGCGAAAACTGGAAGTATTATTTATGGGCATTCTGAAAGCTTCAGAGCACTTTCAGCACCTCACATGAGGCCTGATGTGGGTGGCACCTGGGGCAATTGTGTATGTCCCCCCCCCCCGCATAATGGTAGGATCGCTACTGCCCCTTTCTCCCCTGAAGGCCCTGAGAAGGACAACAGTTGGTATGATACAAGGAGGTTGAATAGTAACAGGAGGCGCCCTGCCTTAAGCGCGAATGCTGGTGAAGTGAAGCCAGTGGGCGGGCTTAGCCGCCATGTTAGTTGACTCAAAACAATCCTCATTCCAAGCATTTCAGATTGCTTTGCTCGTACTGTTTAGGATTGAATAGTTTATTCCTTAAATAAATACTTACGAAAATAAAAACATGTGATCGTGTAGACACGTTATTGGTAACCTTATTATGATTTAATATGCAATTACAAGGTTAAATTCCTCATAATTATATTACTGAACATACCTGACGAAATGCTACTTGCTGTCTATTTAAACTCAGATTGCACTATTTTGACAGACTTTACTGAAATCTACACAAGCGGTATCTAAAACGGTCATGCCCCATAAAAAAAATTCTGATAAAGTTCAGAATTTCATAAATATTACAGTAGAAAATGGAAGGTGGGAAAAAACATGTAAACGGGAAGGGGGGAAAAAGGAGGGGGGAATTTTTTTTTTTTACCTTCTAGACCATTAACAGTGGGTGTCAGAAAATGGTGAATAAGATTGCTAGGAACAACAAGAAATTACACGGCTTCAAAAACAATGCACTCACTATTTATTTATTTATTTATTTATTTATTTATTAAATTTCTACCCCGCCTTTCTGCCCAAAGGCACTCAAGACAGCATTACAAAGTTAAAAAGACAATAAAATAATTACAACATAATTAAAAGACAATAATTAAAAACAATATTAAAAATAAAACTTACAACAGCCAATCCCATGGATCATAACATGTACAAAAATATAAAAAGAATGCAAAGACCAGCCAGCCTGTCAGCAACTAAAAGCCTGCTGAAATAAAAAGGTCTTCAGCCCCCACCGAAATACCGCCAACGAGGGAGCAGTTCTTAACTCTAAGGGGAGGGTATTCCAAAGTTGGGGTGCCACTGCCGAGAAGACTCTCCTACATATTGGTTGACTCAGTCAGATGCCCCGATGTGGCTTCAAGAAAATGACGTCATGGCGCCTCCTACAACTATTCAACCTCCTTGGTATGATACATGGGGAAATATATCCCCTGCTACAACCATGGATCATCCCCCTTGTTCTTTGCTAGGTTGTGAATCTCACATTTATTTTCTTCATTCCCCAAGATTTAGATAAACTGCTATTTTATTATTATTTACTGGTTGGAGCAGCTTTTCAGAGCAGCTACCCACAGTGTATTTCATTTTAAAGCCTAGGATGTACTACTTTTGGTTATAATGAAAAAAAGTCTATTTTAATCTTTTTTTCCAAGAGTATTTAAGTATTTGCTGTGAATTAGTAGTCTGGACTGGATTCCAGTTTATTGGAGAAAATCACTATGTGAACACTAGGGGGCTCTTTGTATTATAATACAGGTCGTAGTGCCAGGATAATGTGGTTTAAAAAAATTTCTCAAATATATTTAGGAACACAGCTGAACTGGGAGCAGGCCCTACTGCATTTGGTGGAATTTATACCAGGGTTACTACCAGATGTACAAGCTGGTTTCCGAAGAGGCAGAGGAACTAGAGATCAAATTGCCAACATTCGATGGATCATGGAGAAAGCCAGAGAGTTCCAGAAAAACATCTACCTCTGCTTCATTGACTATGCTAAAGCCTTTGATTGTGTGGATCACAACAAACTGTGGCAAGTTCTTGAAGAGATGGGAGTACCAGACCACCTTATCTGTCTTCTGAGAAACCTGTACGTGGGCCAGGAAGCAACAGTTAGAACTGGACATGGAACAACCGACTGGTTTCAAATTGGGAAAGGAGTACGACAAGGCTGTATCCTGTCACCCTGCTTATTTAACTTATATGCAGAGTACATCATGAGGAAGGCAGGGCTGGATGATTCACAAGCTGGAATCAAGATCGCGGGGAGAAATATCAACAACCTCAGATATGCAGACGACACCACTCTAATGGCAGAAAGTGAGGAAGACTTAAAGAACCTGCTGATGAGGGTGAAAGAGGAAAGTGCCAAAATTGGCTTGAAGCTCAACATTAAAAAAACTAAGATCATGGCCACCACTCCCATCACTTCCTGGCAAATAGAAGGGGAAGAAATGGAAACAGTGATAGACTTTATTTTCCTGGGCTCCAAGATCACCGCAGATGGTGACTGCAGCCATGAAATTAAAAGACGTTTACTTCTTGGGAGGAAAGCTATGGCGAACTTAGACAACTTAATCAAAAGCCGAGACATCACCCTGCCAACAAAGGTTCGCATAGTCAAAGCTATGGTTTTCCCAGTAGCTATGTATGGCTGTGAGAGCTGGACCATAAGAAAGGCAGAGCGCCGAAGAATAGATGCTTTCGAATTATGGTGCTGGAGAAGACTCTTGAGAGTCCCCTGGACTGCAAAGAGGTCCAATCGGTCCATCCTACAGGAAGTCAAGCCTGATTGCTCCCTGGAAGGACAAATGCTGAAGCTGAAGCTCCAATACTTTGGCCACCTGATGAGAAGAGAGGACTCTTTAGAAAAGACCCTCATGCTGGGAAAGATTGAAGGCAAAAGGAGAAGGGGGCGGCAGAGGATGAGATGGTTAGATAGTGTCACCGAAGCGATGAACATGAAATTGGGTGAACTCCGGAAGCTAGTGGAGGACAGGGAGGCCTGGCGTGCTGTGGTCCATGGGGTCGCGAAGAGTCGGACACGACTTAGCGACTGAACAACAACAACAACAAATACCAGGGTTAAGATGTAAAATTTTAAGCCTCACCCTTTTGCAATGCACAAAGATTTAACAAATCACTGTGTGGATCTATTATGACGTGTACCTTTGCCTTTTTGTTAACAATCCCAACTTAAAAGAAATTACCATAACAAAATTAGAATGGATTTTGTTTTTCTTAAACTTATTTTTCTTGAGACAAATATATTTCAGGAGAAATCACTAGTCTCACCAGGGTAATCTAGTACTTTCATATTTCTTGGTAGCAGTTGGTTCAAGTACTGTATTCTTCACATCTCAATTCCAAGCTTCAAACAGCGTGAGGCAGATAGGCCATGTTTGTTGACTCATTTGTTGGTGATATAGGGTCATTAGGACAATTTCAGTTTCTCACTCATTCTTTATAGGGAACATCTCCTATCCTGACTCTCATCCTGCAATGAAGAATACATAATGCAGTTTTGGCCAGCAGTTCCAATAGGTTATCCACTGGTGTTTTCTCATGCGCATCACTGTGTGATCTCTATTTTCTTTACTGATGAATGTTCACTTGCATTTGGGGTGTGTCACTAACAGGGACTTCCTATCTGCACAGTGCATATTTACTTGTGACACTGCTGCAACAGTGACACAACACTTTTTGAGTTGTAAGCCAACTCCCTGGATTGCTAAATTATCTGGCTATAATTAGTTTAGTGCTCTGTACACTTAGGGTGCAGTCCTAACCAATTTTCCAGCACTAACATAGCTGTGCCAATGGGACATGTGCTGCATCCTGCAGTGAAGCAGTAGTCATGGAGGACTCCTCAAGGTAAGGAAATGTTTGTACCCTTACCTCAGAGTTGCATTACCCTTACCCTAGTGCTGGTAAGTTAGCACAGTGGTATATTTCCTGTGGGCCCAAGAGGAAGAGGGAGTCACCAGTGGAAACCTGTTTACTCAGAGTCATTATGTTTATTGGGACTTACTCTCTTGTAATTATGTTTAAGATTGCAACCTAACAGTCATAATTTGAGAATTAGATTACACCGCCACCTTTTTGTTTGGGGGCTTTGCTTTTGCGTCCAAGTTTCAGGCAAGAAGTTGCTTTGGGTGTTTGATGGGTATCAATGCCCAGAGCCCTGAGGCAGAATGCCTGTGAGTAGGACAGTAAAACAAGTGTTAGTAATACTGTATGTCTTTCCTACATTGTTGTTCTCTTTGGTTGTTGTGGTGTTCTCACTTGCATGGTTAGAGGTGGGAACAGAGTAATGTAGTCTCATGTGCCATAACAAATGTATGCTTTGAAGTTAGGCCTTTTGTATGGCTTATGGCTCTACCTCATAGTAAAATACCATATGTATAGCTAAAAAGATCTCCTTGCCAATTGCTCCTGCCCTTTAATGGCAGGTGGTGGACCTCCACAATTGGATAATAATCACATACCCCTGGTGAAGTTGACTAGTCAATGCCTCAAATGGCATAGAGCTCTCAGATGGCATGTGAAAAATCAACCAGGAAAGAATATATAAAGATTGGTTTTCCATTCTCCATGCTATGAAAATCAAATTAAACCTTACTCTGCACCAAACTGAACTGTTAACATACTTAAGAACAAATTAGCAGTAATTACCATAGCTATATATATATATAAAATTGTGTGTGTGTGTTCCGCATTGGCTCCGCAACGCAGGGAGCGACGCACCAAACTCAGCATGCGCGTGCCATGTGGCCTGGTGACAAACACTGCGGGGGTCAGGCCCCCCTAGCGCTCCCAGAGGTGGGGTGTGCAGGGGGCCCCATGTGAAAGCGATCAAAAACTGCCAATATCGGTGTCGAATCCATAGTTTCCGGGGTCGCCGAAACGAGTGGTGATGCTCCTGACACTGTTGGAGTCCAGGTTCAGCCCCCGTCGGCGTGGGGGGCAAGAAGGGGTGCAAAGTAAAATGCCCACCATGGCCTGCTGGAATGCCTGGAGCGATTGACACCAAACTTGGTACACATATGCTTTACGGTCTGGTGACAAATACTGTGGGGGGGGGTATGACACCCCTAGCACACCTAGGGGTGGGGGTGCGAAGGGGGTGCCATGTAAAAATACTCAAACGGTGGACATTAGCATCGAATCCATAGTTTCCGGAGTCGCCTAGAAGCTTGGGATATTTTGTTACCCGGGCAACAAAAGGCTACTTTGTTATAAACAAGCTGGAAGGGAAGACAAGTTATCATTTATGCTTTTTCTACCAGGGCAAATAGCAGCTAACGTAGAGGGATTTTTGTTGGGATAGAAGTCTGGGGGTGGGTGTCGAGAAAGGATTAAAAGCCTCTTGGTCAGATCTAACCCCAACTTTGACTGCTATATGCAAATATTTAAAGAGACAATGTCATGTCTAGTTTGTCCTACTAAATTCCCTGGTTCTAGGCAAACACACAGAGACCTGCAATCTGTCTTTTCTCTCTCCAAAAGTCCACTGCAGCAGGCCTGTTGAACCTGCTGCAATTTGCATGCTTACCTGGGAGAAAGCCTGGGTAAACACAAGGGGACTTACTGGTACTTCTGATTAAACATGAATTGCAGCCATGTGTATGCAGCACATGGGTATTTTCTAGGAATGCACAGGATCATATCACATAGTTTCTTCAACTGTTCCTCATGACTGGCCTTTTAACAATAATCTGGCCCACTATGTTCAGTGGGTTTATTCCCAGATATTTTAAGATATGATCTTTTTTCATTCTTGTTGAACTCATCTGCATCCCTTATACCTAAACAACATTTGTAGCACCCCCAGCAAGTTCTTCCTCTTTAGGCAGTTTTGTTTTCTGTGTTGAGTTCCTGCTGAAGACAGTGGCCTAATTTGCCTAATGGGTGGGCTGTTCCACTTAGCGCATGTCCTGGGCTCTGGAACCCTGTAATTACATTCTGCTGATTGTTCCATTTTAAATTAATGAACTCACTGTGCACAAATTATTTATCATGCATCAGTTAATGAGTTCCCTCCCAGTATGGAGAAGACAGAGACCTTGTTGCCTTGCCCACCCCTCCCTGGAATCCCACAATACCGTATGGTAAACAAATGAGTTGATCCTCAACTAGCTGCAACATCCAGGTTACAGGGTCAATATATCATTTCATTTCCTTTAATTCAAAGCATGCAGGAGACAAGGATCCTTTCTGCCTTTGAGACCCCTCCTGCTCAGGGAGAGTCATTTGGTTAACGCTTTGCTGCCAGAACCCAATGTTCTCAAGCCTTGCAAGTACAGGATAGATAACCCCTGCTAACTGTATGTCTTTCCTACATTGTTGTTCTCTTTTGTTGTGGTGGTGTTCTCACTTGCATGGTTAGAGGTGGGAACAGAGTAATGTAGTCTCATGTGCCATAACAAACGTATGCTGTGAAGTTAGGGCTTTTGTATGGCTTATGGCTCTACCTCATAGTAAAATACCATATGTATAGCTAAAAAGATCTCCTTGCCAATTGTTCCTGCCTTTTAATGGCGGGTGGTGGACCTCCACAATTGGATAATAATCACATACCCCTGGTGAAGTTGACTAGTCAATGCCTCAAATGGCATAGAGATCTCAGATGGCATGTGAAAAATCAACCAGGAGAAGGGGGCGACAGAGGATGAGATGGTTAGATAGTGTCACCGAAGCAATGAATATGAAATTGGGCGAACTCAGGAAGCTAGTGGAGGACAGGGAGGCCTGGCGTGCTGTGGTCCATGGGGTCGCGAAGAGTCGGACACGACTTAGCGACTGAACAACAACAACAACAACAACAACTGGACAAGAGGCACTTTTTCCAGTGGTGTTCCTCTTATATTTAGCAGGGGGAGAGTAACTGTCCCTCTTCACCCCTGCACAGTCTTTCTAGTGGCTGTTGCTGGCGGTCTGCCTTTTTTTAGATTGTGAGCCCTTTTGGGACAGGGAGCCATTTAACTTTATTATTACTATTTGCCTGTAAACCGCTTTGTGAACTTCGTGTTGAAAAGCGGTATATAAGTACCTGTTGGTTGGTTGGTTGATTGATTGATTGATAATTGCATGGTGCAGCTTTGTCAAAGAACAACCAGCCCCACTCTTGCCTTGTCTTATTTTTTGCTCATGTGAAGTCAAATTGACTACATGCTTACTGATTATCTCTGTATATCCGTTCTGTGAGTGCATCAAGTTTAGATCTTCCTAACTTTCACCCTCAAATACGTATGTAGGGCATTTTCCACGGACTAAAAGCAAACCACCTGAAATACTGAGGAGTAGAGATGTAAAACTCTACACTTGAAAATATAGTGTGTGAAGGCTTTTCCTTATTTTTTGTACCCTTTTTGGAAGCTCAGGAGGCCCTTGTGTGATCCTTCAAGCCATTCAAGAGCTGAGAAATATCTCCCTTGGCATGCTTAGAACATCATATATAGGTACTTATATTCTGCTATTATCTGTACTTGTACAGCATTCAAGCATTCAGCATCTGTACTTGCACAGCAGTTTACACAGGCATGCCACTCTAAACCTCTGTGGGTTTTTTTTAAACAGTATGTTCTGTGGAAAGACATGCAGAACCCTCAGTTCACCAGATGATGCATTCATGGCATGGTTATCTCTTCTGGCTGCATGACATTCTGCAGTTTCTTCAGAATGGCAGGTGCAAGGAAGTGACAACAGGATGCAGGCATTTTGTTGTCTCATGTGCTCCCTGGGGCACCAGGTGGGGCCACTGTGAGATACAGGAAGCTGGACTAGATGGGCCTTTGGCCTGACCCAGCGGGGTTGTTCTTACGACATCAAGCTTCAGTAGCCAACCATATATCAAGCCCAGGCAGGTCAAGGTTCTCAGTTCTTTGTCAGCTGAACTTCTCTCTAACCAACTTTCCAGCACTGACATAGCTGTGCCAAAGGGGCATGTGCTGCATCCTGCAGTTGGGAGGGCAGTCATGGAGGCCTCCTCAAGGTAAGATAATGTCTGTTCCCTTACCTCAGAGTTGCTTTGTCTTTACCCTGGTGCTGGAAAGTTGGTTAGTATTGCACCCTTTACCCACTTGCCCATTCTTTCACTTGTGGTGGCTTAGCAGCAACTCCGTTCTACCACAACAGCAGCTTATTAGCCAGGTATTCCATCTCCCATTCAGAACAAGACCATCGTGAATATAAAAACTGAGACTTTTGTGGTCAGAGTTATCCTGTCAAGTGGTCAAAGTTCTTATGGGATTTTTAACCACACTCATCAAGTTTAGATCGTCCTAACTTTCACCCTCAAATATGTAGGGTACTTTCCAAGGACTAAAAGCAAACCACCTGAAATACTGAGGAGTAGAGATGTAAAACACTACACTTGAAAATAAAATTGATAAAGACTTAAAACACAAACATCCCATGCCAAAGTCTGGGTAAAGGTAAAAAAAGGTTTCCCCACAACCAAATGGTCTAGTCGTGACCAATGTAGGGGGTGGTGCTCATCTCCGTTTCTAAGCCTGCAGAGCCAGCGTTTGTCCGAGGACAAGCTTCCATGGTCATGTGGCCAGCATGACTATATGCCATAGCACACAGAACACCGTTACCTTCCCACCGAAGTGGTACCTATTTATTTACTCACATTTTTTATGTGCTTACAAACTGCTAGGTTGGCAGGAGCTGGGACAAGCAACAGGAGCTCCCTCCATCGCGTGGTCTCAAAGTCCCGTTTCAGTCAGAAAGCCCAGCAGCAGCAGTTTAACCTGCAGCACCACCATGTTCCCTTTTCTGAGCAACCAACTATTCTCAGAAAAGACCAGACTTTTAAGTCTAGGTACTTCATGCTAAAAAACACTGTCTTCTGAAAAGCCACTTCAATATAAGATCAGCAGAAAAAGGAAAGTATGTATAGCCAGAAACTTCCTAGAATCCAGGAGGTTCCCACCAATCAGCTCACTGATTACTTTTCTCATGACTCTAATTAGACAGTCAATCACCTGTTCCATCTACTGGCTTTGCATCTTCTCCTCTGTTTTAAAGGCACCTTACACTTCTCTAGGGTCTCCAATGAAATTTAAGACTCTGTGTTGGTCACGGTCGGTCCTCTTTAGCTCTTCAGGCAGTACAGGCAGCTCAACCGTCAGACCACACCTCCTGCCCCGGTTGAGGATGTTTAGTCCAAGCTGTTTATTCAGGGAGAAAATAATACTAGCTGGCCAAAGTGCATTCACAGTCTGCTAACTTGATTGTAGCCTGAATTGAGGGATATGAGAGAGCTGTTCCCTTGCTATTGCCTCAACTGCCAGACAGTAGGAGAGAACAGAGACACAAAAATTTCCCTATTTTCCTTCTCCCCTCTTTTTCCTCTTGCACCTCAACTCCCCCCCCTTTTCTCATGTTCCTCTGGGAAGGCTACCTAATCCCCTTGCTCCTACATTCCCCCTGCCTTTGCTCTGACTCATCCTTAGAAGGAGTTCCTCTCTCCTCCTCTTGCTTTTCCCAGGGCTCCATTGTGGTATGAATATTAGTTGTAGAATTCCCCCTGTCTAGTTTGTAATCCTAACCTGGAGTTAGGCAAGCACAGTTAGGCCAGTGAAGTTTGGATGGTACAAGAGACACCGTAAAGTATGTTTGGACACTCTTGGAGTCAGAGAGGCCAGCACACAGATATAGCAACAAACGCCAGCATAGAGGAGTTATGCCAGTTAAATCCTCTGTGTGATTATGGTTGTGCTAGTGCTACATTAAACTGGTATTACATGTATTGCAGTACCCCTGGGATGTGCCAGGGAAGGAGTACGGGCACGGTTTGAATCCTATGCTCACTCACAGATAAGTCCCACCCCTGACACTGGCATAACATTATGCCAAAAAAAAAAAAAAAGGTTTAAATACTCATTGGAATCAGTAGAGACTTCCCTTGCTGCACTAAGGAAGGTAACTGAAGAGCACTTCAACTTTTGTTGGTATCAAGTATTAGGACTATTGTTCCAGTAATATTAACTGCGTTTTTCTGAGAAACTGATTTTATTTTAAGAAGGTAGGTGATGTGCTCTGCAAGTAGAAAACAGGCTCAGGGTGGTGGTATCTTGGAGTTGTTTCATGTACAGGACAATGTGTTCAACTAGAGTCCTCCTGACAGTTTGCCAATAACACTAGAAGTATCTGTCATTTTTTTTTCCATTTTTATATTTGCCAGCATGAGCAGAAAGGTTAAATGAGTTGCACAGCTTTTGTGCTCATCAAACTAATCTGTATTCACTGGGTCACAAGAACAGCAATTATTAACACTAATCTCTGGGGGGAGAAACAGTTTCAGAGCGGCTTTAAATGAATTCTTGTGTTTTTGTGCAAGGATTACAGTACTGATTTTGCACTCCATCCATCCCATAGTCTAAAGTAAGATGAATGGCTAACAACACTGTTCTTTGTGGTGCTACTGTTGATCTGGAGGCAGCAAGCATGTTTTGATATACAACCATCCCCTTCATTGGTTTTTTAGTCTCTATTATTCTTTGAATAACTAATGACTAATTGCACAATCCTGTCCATGTCTACTCAGAAGTAAATCACATTATGGTTAATAGGGCTTACTCCCAGGTAAGTGTGGACAGGATTGCAGCCTAAGTTATCTTAGTACCTAAGGTATCTCAGTTGATCACTGCCTGGCTAGTTTCCCAGCATGCAATGATGAGTGAATACATGTACAACTCCCCCTAACCTAGCCAGCAAGCCAGGCTTGCATAGTCATGTGGAGAATGTATAGAATGTTCACATTGCACCCAACCATCCACTTAGTTGTGATTTGACCATTCCACCTGTCCTCGACACACACCAAAGTGTGTGGGAGCTGTGCCCCAGGAGAATGGGAGATGCACATGCATGCACTCACTGTTATTTCACATTGGGCTGTTGGTTGCACAATGATTGTCCAAACCAGCCCACATATGACATCCAAACAGAAGGTTAAAGTATGGACTCTCTCTCTTAAGTTTTGAAAACAAAACAAGCTCTTTTTAACCCTTAAGTGTGATACTGTGGACAAAAAACCTTACTACAGCTTGATTTAAAAAATTTAAAGGTTTGCAGGGTGCCAAATGAAAATGGTTTGTGGATCACATCAGACTTACCTAGTGCCAGCTGTATTCTTGGCCTTAAGAATACAAATAAGTAAAGGCACAAGTGCTTGAATTCTAGCCCAGGTAACAATACTGAGCAATTTGGTGGGAATCTCAAAATATCATAGCGGTATAATTTAACCCTGCCCTACCTCTGAATATGTAGAGCTATACAGATGCTTTCAATTCAAAGGGTGAAGAAGAGTTGGGGGTCAATTTTGTGTTCTTATTCTTTCCTGTTCCCTTCTAAAAGATTAAAGACACCAAGCAGACTGGAACAATTTTATGTTTAAAGCTTCTTCTTTCTTTCAGCTATAAGGAATTTCAGCATTTTTCCCCAGTCGACAGCCATTGGATGAATGTACTTCAAAGACAACATTTCACCTGTGCTCTTTTTCAAGTATTGTTTAGGAATCTTTATAGCAGGTACAAATGTGTTTGAGCTTGTTCTTGTTTGACAGGCTTCTTCATAAAACCAGTTCGAGTAGTTTTTTTTTGTTGCCTGTTTATTAATTAAACCTAGCTTTACAAAAAATATAGCAGAACTGACCATCTCAGATGTTTCCTTGTTATATATTAGAGGCAATGGATTTTGTGTCACATAGAGGAAAGTTGGGTCCTTTGAGCCTTGTGTGAGTAGCACTAAAGGAGAGTAAAAGTTGACAAGTGGGGGATGGGCGCAAGGGGACTAGAACTGACAGTGGGCTGATTGAAAGTACACTAGCCCAGCAGTTCTCAAACTGCTATGTGCAACAAGAGTTAAACAAGCTGCTATTTCAAGCAGAGGCAAAGCTCTAAGTTTTGCAAGAAGCCTTACCTTGCAGTGGAAATCACTCCTCTTCCGCACCATTTTAGCCAATCCTCACAGGGAAAAGCAACATCTTGGCGTTGCTTACTGGCTACAGCAGCAAGGGAGAGGAGGGATTTACATGACAGGATAAGGCTTTGTGCAGCACTTAGAGCTTCGCCCTCCCTGTAGATCCGCCTCTGATTTAAAGGAGGGGAGAGTACTGCTGCCCCATCACCATTATAGCCACAGAGGCTTGAGCAGCCGGCAAAGTGAAACTTTTTTTTTAGGTGGGCCCCAGCCCCAATGCTAAAAGGTTTGGGAACTGCCCTTGCCCAAATGTAACTGAAATCCCCTTTGGTACTTAATGTACAGTGGAAATTGCCCATGCATTTCAGCACCCTTTGGCATGCCTAGAAATAATCCAGTTTTTAAGGGAGAAACTACGTGTTACACTGAGATGTCATTAAAGCTGACAGAGTTGTATTTTACTAAGTAAACAGCACTCATGGATAGTGGTGGTAGTTGTTCTGGATTTGGACTATGGCTGGTGTGTGAGTGTGTGTGTGCTTAACTCTTTGTCTCCACAGTCCCAATCCAGATCAACCCACCCCATATCTGCTATCTAGTGTCTAAGTAAAATAAAAACCTGCAACCATAAAAAATGGCTGTAATGTACAGTTTAATCAGCGATGGGATCTGCAAATTGAGAAGGGGAACGCTGGGCGGGACTTACGTGGGACTTCCACGTGATTGGTTGCCCGTCCGCAGTTATCCACGGCTGCCCTGGCTCGGGGGGGGGGGCTACCCCGGTTGGTGCGCCCCACCGCTGCTTGCCCAGGCACCCAGCGAGCCCCCCCACCTGTCCTCTGCGGCGAGCAGGAGACCCCCCATGCCAGGGCAGCTGCGGGACGCTGCGGACAGGCTGCCAATCATGTGTAAGTCCCGCCCAGCATTCCCCTTCTCAATTTGCAGATCCCATCGCTGAGTTTAACCCTAAAGATTTAGTTAAATGTGCATGGAAATGTGTGCAGGTTAGTTTTGTTCAGTTGTGGGGGCAACTTTGGTTAGGATCAGAATGAGTGGGAAAGTGGAGGTTACATCTTTCCTCCCCTGTTCCATGCTACTTGAAAGGCAAAAATTGCCCACCTGTAGGGGATATGTGCCTTTGAAGCACTGATTTGCTGTACAGGAGACTTCCAAATGGAAGTCCTTTCCATACAGGAAAGAACTGGACACTGACCCCATATCTCGGTTATAAAACTTTTGTATGGATACTGCTTACTTAACACTAGTATTGACTGCGGAAAAAGTTACTCACCAATAAGATTTTGGGATTTGGTTTGTGATCCTTTCCTGGGTTTTGAAAGGGAAGAGGTGAAGATTGCATAAATGGCATTTAAATAACATTTACTTATTGCTGAGCAAAAACAGCTCCTCCGAGAATACAATCTATCTTTTTTTGGCAACCATTACATCTACAAACAGATAATATGACAGCTGTGTGTGCCTAAGTAGCTAGAGATCTTCTTACCTCCTGCTCCCACGCAAACCACAGCCCAAACAGTACAGCTTCATTCAGGCTGCTGGTCTGTGAAACCTGCTTGGGGCCAGTCCGGCCTTTGCAGAAGGGCTCGGCCTGTTGAATCCCTGGCTGCGGACCAGGTGGTCTTTGCCTTGTCACACTGATGGCACACAGACTAGGTTTGTACTATTGGATATTTCTTATTGCTGCTGGGGGGAAAGCAGAGTAGGGTAAGCAGCGGATTCCCCCTTAGGACATCACCTCACGGGAATCTCCCTCACCCAGGCTGACTGCTATTTACAAAAGACACATGAGGCAGAGGCTTGGTAAAGATGCAAAAAGAAAGGTTTACTCACAGTTCCATCCAGTGCATATCTACAGCGTCTGATTAGGATCAGAGGTACAACTAACACTTAGAAGGCAAGGCCCTATAGCTGCATTGCCATGCATGGAGGTGTGCTTAAGATGACAGGGGCTTCAGAGCCCTTGGTATGCACATCTTATCAGCTTGGTGGTCAGAGGACAAAAGGGACGTGCTCGGAGGAGAAGGGAAGGAAATAAGTTCAAGGCCACACCCCCTCAGGAATCACAGAGAGGACAGGTAAGAAGGGTCTGGGTCATATAATAGGACATCACATTGTGCCCCCTTTGGACATTAGACTGCCCCCTCTAGATAGCAGACGGAGTTGTGCCAACTCCAACATGTACTGCATCTGGATTGCCTGCTTTGGCTCTGAGAGTTAATAGGGGGAAAAACCCTGAACCCGTGTGCTTGGTGCAGCATGACACCACAGAGGAAGGAGTCATTTGGATTGTCTGCCTCTGGTACAAACTTGTCTGAGGCCAACTCTGGTGGACGCTATTCAAAACTGTATACTGTGCTTATACTGGATATGTTGCTGCAAACTCTTTGTAATCTGGGTACTCTGACTATAAACTGGATGTTTTAAGCATTGCTACATAGGCCCAATGATTACTGATGTTTACCCAGTTTAGTAGACAGGCACTAAGAATAAGTCTATGATTTATAACGATTCTTCATAAAGGTGATGCTGTGTGCGTCAGTTACAGTGGAATTATAGCCTTAATTAAAATGAGGTTCCTTTATCTCAGCTTGATGGAAAGGCCCTCATTACTTCAGTGTAAGTGAAAATATTCTTCCTCCACCCTGCTTGTTTTGAAACTACCGAGCTAATCTCAGGAATGCAGCCGTCAGGTGGTGGGTGTGAGGTACAACATTCCAAAAGACTTATTCTCATTCTGCCTCATCTTTTGCTCTGAACTAGGGAGAAGAAGGTTTGGCACCAACATATGTGGAACAGGGTAGTGAGAAATACCCATGAATTTCCATGCAGCATGGAAGCTGGGCGTTTTCTAAAACAGTAAGCAAATATATGTTGTGATAATATAGAGTAATATAGGGAAGGCCATTGAGGAAGTCCACTATGAAGGATATGGCCTACTTTCTAACTAACTAGGAAGTAGATATGTGTTGCTTAATGACTGGGATAGGTTCTGTGAACCCTGTCATTAAATGCATTTGTCATTCTCTGCACAATCTCAAATGGCAGCTGGATAATGTCCCAGAATGCCTTGTGGCAGCCTTGTAGTGCCTTGTGGGACCAGGAAGGCAGGCAAGAGGGCAGCTGGCTGGCAAAAGTGCAAAAGGAAAGCACACGGATTAGCTGGTTGAGATGGCAAGGAAAGAGGGAAGGAAGCTGGCCTGGTGAGTTCAACAGGACCACTGTGGTATATGTGATCTGTTGTTGGTTGGAACATTGTTATGTGGCACATGTAGTTAGTGCTTGGGCATATGGGGAAATCTGGTCACCCTATAGAGTATCCTATGTTCCGAACTCCAAGGAGAGTGAAACGCCATCGAAAATAGGTTGAAGGCCTCTTACAAGATAATCAATAGTTCCAACAAACAATACTTCCATCCTGTCGGGATAGCTGAAAGAAATTTGACCATCTGCATAACACCTTTTTCATTTTAAACATTTTCCATTACAATTCAGTCAAGCAGTTATGCACACTACATGAGAATGAGGGCACAATCCTAACCTGGAGTTATGCCGGCACAGTTAGGCCCTCAAAGTTTGGCTGGCACAAGGCACATTGTAATGTATTTTTCAACCACTCTTGGAGTCAGAGAGGCCAGCACACAGACATATGCCATCCTCCCTAACTTTTAGTGGTCCAAATGCACTTTACAGTGCCCCTTGTGCCGGCTAAACTGTGCTGGCCTACCTGTGCTGGCCTAACTCCAGGTTAGGATTACGCCTTAAATCCCAGTTGAACACAGTGGCAGTAGTGCCAACTCCATGGGTGCCAATACGTTGTCGGCACCCACAATAATTTTCTGGGAGTGCTCTGCAACCCAAATGTCGGGCACCCCCACACAGCACCCCCATGTTCACTGCTGGGCCGGGAACGCACCCAGCAGTGAACAGACCGAGCCAAGGGCAACGTGATCGAGCCAATGAGCTCCTTCCCGAGGCGTCGCTGGCATCTCAGGAAGAAGCTCATTGGCCCGCCCACCCACCCTGGCATCGGAAGGGGGTGGGGCTGCCTTGCAACGCCTAGCTGCTATGCAAATCAGCCTGTTCCGAGGCCAGGCTGTGGCAGTTGCCCGCCCCGGCTTTGGAAGGGGCTGCCTTTCAAAGTAGTCTCTTCTGAGGCTGGGCCACGGCGATTCCCCCCCCCACTTTGGAAGGGGTGCCTTGACAGGCATGACAGGGGGCGTGCTCACATCAGGGGGCATGGCTACATCAGCATCAGGGGTGTGGCTGTGGGCACCCCCAGTGTTGAGATCAAGTCGGTGCCCCTGCATAGTGGGATTGATTTTCAAATAAATTTACATAGTATTACACTGCTAATCAGTTAAAAGAGACATGAACCAGGGCTGTTCTGGGGGGGCTGCACCCGGAGGCAACCCCCCCAGTCAGCTGCCCCCACCTGTTCTCTGGCACCCCAACTCCCGCCTGCCTCCTACCTCTGCCCCTGCAGCTCCTCCAATAGTCAGAGGAATGTCCACTGCTGCAGCCTTGTAGCGGTGCATCATTCTTCCATGTATCGGAGGGGCAGAGTGTCAGGAAGCTACTTGGCTTTGCTGCACTCTGTTCCTCCATGTATTGGAAGAGTGGAATGCAGCAAAGCCAAGTGGCATCCTGGTGCTCCGTTCCTCTGGTACACAGAGGAATAGGGGGCACACAGGTGGAGGTGTGTGCATTGCATCACTGCCCCCCCCCAGCCAAGCGCCCCAGGGAATTTCCCCCCTTTGCTCCCCCAGGTCTGCTACTGTAGTCAAGCAATAAAATTTTTAATTGGCTGGCATTGAGCCTAGGAAATACCTATGATAGTAGTTGCTTACTGTGTCAACCGTTGGCCTGCTTTGTGATATAAATGGGCACAGCTGCGATGTTGGGGACAGTCAGGTTGGGCCTTGGCCAAAAGTCTGTGTCCATCGGAGGGCCTGCCTGGTCAGGCTGACCCCTAAAACTTCAATATTGGAAGTACTGGTAGCACTTGATGTGCCATCAGGGGGCAGATGAAAGGCATAATGGAGAATCCAGTGCAGTTTTTCTCCGAGGCCCGTAGCAAGCTGGCACAAACATGCCCTGGATATGTAAGGCAAAAGCATTCCTTCTCTACATCATATTTCACATTCTGTGCTGCTGAAACTCACCGCTTGAGAATTACTGTACGAGAAACTTTATACCAAATAAGTGCTCATAAACTTCTTCCTGTAGAAAGAAAGCCCACTATTCTAATATCAGCTGCAATGGCAGCATCTCTGGACTTTCCTTTTGTGCAATTATATGTGCAGTGATTAATTCTTTACTGATCCTTAATGTTTTTCTTGAACTTGGCGAAGCTGTATGAATCTGGAGTTGCAAAATGACTACATTGTAGCTATAGTTTCCTACTGTGCATTTGAATAATATCAACAGATTATATCGGATTCACTTTTTAAACCATACTGTTTATTTTATAGTATCTATTTGGGTTAGGACTGTAGAAAGAATATGTATCTGGTAGTGTCAGTTGATTGGGAAGCTATATGACTACATTATAAACACGCAATGCCCAGAAGGCTAGCACCTCTTAAGCCAGAGTGGATGAAGGTTGGCCTATAAGGGTTCTCCAAGGCCGGTTTTGGAGTGTTTTCCCTCCTCTTGATCATGTTGCAGACTCATTAGAATGGCTGTGGGCGATGGGCTTTTACAACTACTCACTTTCATTGTGCAGAGTACTTCACACATGTTCGTGTACATTCTTGCAATGATCATGTGAAATGGAACACATTTGTTCCCATATTACAGAGGCTGAGAGATTAACCAGGTTGCTTAGTGCTTTCAAAAGTTTGTTCATCAGACCTTGTGGGCTCCTCTTTACTGGTTGATTATTCATATCTGTCAAGCACCAGGCCTCCATTGTGGTAAGTCATATCATATCAGACCAAACAGGCTTTTATGGGCTATGTTGAGACAATTTAGCTCAATGTGGGTGGAGCTATTTATATTTTTTCTGGTGTACACTGTGCCCACATTAACAATATAAAACTGTTCATGTTGTCCATATTAACTATGTTAGATGGATCAAATGTTCAGAAGGAAATACACCAGTAATTTCTGTACTACACTGTCTTTGGAATGAGAGAATGTGGAGTCATTTGGTAACATGGTTTTTCACTCACTTTCCCTCCCACATTATTGCTGAAGCTTATTACTAGGGAGGTTTTATTAAATTATTCACTGTGATAGGCCACACTTCACAGCTGAACACCTTATATAAGAAAGCTTAATTATGTTTTAGCTCAAGGGGATCATTAAAATTTCGCGTCAGCAGAGCAAAAGTGATATTTAGAGGGTGATTTTGATTTTTCTGGTAACAAACTGAAATGAATCTGATTTGCCAGAAGGTAACAAAGAGCTACACACAAAAAATTTCTATACTATTGAGAGTCGCAACCAACCAACATACCCACTTAAACTCCATTACTTATAAGAAGCCCTCTGCCTCCTTGCCCTACTCTGCACACTTCTCCTTTTCTTACAACACTTTCATATACCTATCCCTTGCAGAGGTGTTCTGAGGCTGCTTGACTACTGGTGTGGTGCTTAAGTCCATGAGCTCAGCATTCCGGAAGTTTGGGAGTGACGTAATGATGTAATCGCATCTCCCCTGACCTTGTGGACTATTTTATTGCTTTTAATGTGACAGGCCCACCTCCAGACTGCCTCTGAATGTAGGCTTGGGTGGGGTGGTGTCACCTCCTCCTGAGGGAGTTATCTAGTGCAGCCTGCCTCAGCCACCCCCCCTACTGTGATGCCACTGATTCCTTGCTAGTTCCCATGCAGTCATCTCCTAACTTAGCCAATGTTCCTCCCGAATTCCCAGCATACAGATTTTTAACCCTACAGAACTACTTTACAGATAGTTCTGCTGTGACTTGTACTCTTGCTTCCCTTTAGAATCTCTTAAGAAAGCATGTCACATGCTGGGGAGGCAGAGAACGAGCCTTTGAGAGTTTTTATTTATAACAACAGAATGTGTCATTGGTATGTTCTCATGCTGTTGCAAATATATTTTATTCAGATTACAATGAAGAAAATAGATCAAGCATAGATTTCCAGACAATGTAGGTTTTTACATTCTCGTTGGAAAAGGATTTGAGTACAAACCAACTTAACAATGTGTGGAAAATATTGCTCTTTCAATTGGCTGTCTGTATGGCTGTAGCATACTCTGTAGTAGAATATCCAGTACCATGAGTGCAAGAGAAGGTGGGCAAAAGCAACAAATGGTTAAGCTCCTATTTCTTTGCTGTGGTCTTGATCTGGTTTGCATCAAGACTATGCAGCAGCAAAAGCACACAATGATGCATTTAAGGTCTCAACTAATTTTGTCATCTATATACATAACTATAGAGAAAAAGAAAGAAAGCCATTTCTGAATTTTTTTCTTCCATCTCCACCTCTAAATAGCATAAATATTGATGATGTGTTCTACCACATCCTATTTCTCAAATGCATATATTTTATGTTTACTTTTTCCATGTCCCTGGATAGGATTGCCCTTTCCTTTTTTGGTACTTTATCTGTGCCTTTAACAGATTCATTACATGCAGAAATTCAATAACTGCAGCCCTTTCTGGTATGGAAGTAAACACCCCCTGTTGGATTTCTACCTGTCAGCCATAAACTCTAAATAGAGTAGTAACTATGTGAAATTTTTGAGGCATCTATTCAACTTTGAATCTTTAACCACACCTAACTGGAATGTCTTGATAGCCCCCTCCCTTAGAGTTCAGAAATGAGTTGTTTTGATTTTTTTCTGCCACAACAAAACAAGTTGTGGTATGTATTAGCAAGGTTCAGGGAGGGTTAAAAATAATCACCTGCAGTTGAAATGAGACTAGGGAAGTAGGAAGTGCTGTGGCTCAAGCTTCCTGTATAAATAAGTGCAGCTTTCCCACAGCTCCTGCATATGTGTGATGACGTGCTTTTTGAAAGATAATGGCAACATACACTTAATAGCAGGGAGGAGATTATTTCTGAGAGTGACGAGAGCGTTGGGAGATATTCTTGTTCCAGACTTATAACGTGCGAAGCTTTCAGGCACTGTGAGAAGAAAGGAAAGCAAGACATGAAATCTGTTTCCTTCAGATTCTGAGCTGTTGCTGGCTATAACATGAGTCTCGGAAGCACTGAAGAGTGAGCAAAGCTGTGAAGACTCAACATCTGGAAGTGAATTGTTCTCTCCTTCCAACAAGGTACGTTGGAGTAACCTGTGCTTCTTGATGACAGGAGATGCTAAATGAGAGCCATGGAATTTTCATGTTCAGTTCTTAAAGGGGAAAGGGAGGCAAAACAGAAATCTTTGTGAGTTCATGATTTTAATGTAGCTGCCAGTATTGCAGTTCTTAAAAAATCATTGAGGCAGAAACGGGATCCTTGGATACTAAATGCCACAAAGCATTAACTATGAATTGATTTCTGGGGGGGAGGGTAAACTGTGCTATTTTTTATTAGCTTCGCATTGCACTGAGATGTGACTGAAAACGCTCATTGCATGTGACTGGCAGTAAAAGAATCAAATGGCAGAATATCATTATAAACTTACCTGCTCAAGATGGAAACTTGCAGTGCAAGCCTATGCATGTCTACTCAGAAATAAGTCCCATTGAATTCAGTGGGACTTACTTCTAAGTAAGTATGCGTAGAATTGTATTCTGTATATGAAAAGATGGTCTGTAAGGTGCCAAAGAGAGGATCTCCTAGAAATGCTGTAGGTACATTTATTGTACTTGTGTCATCTACCTTTTGTTACACTGTAGCACAACTTGTGTACTTTGTGGGAGAGAAACACAAAAGTATTCTTTGTTTCCCAATTCCATTCAGGCACTAGGAACATTTTTGTTTTAATCATTTCTTACCTCCTGTTCAGGAAAACAATGTTATGCCTGCATATATTGAAAGTGAAATAAGACTACTTTTGGTTCATAATGTCCATTATTGTATTATCCTATACAGAAAAGCAAAGCTCTCTCTCTCTCTCTCTCTCTCTCTCTCTCTCTCTCTCT
>JAJKFI010000019.1:11149082-11164482 GCA_029204185.1 Lerista edwardsae | reverse complement strand
TGTGTGTGTGTGTGTGCATATTAGTAGAATTATTGTGTACAGTGATGTCAATACAAAGTAGTCTCTGCCCTTTGCCTGTGAATGACTCTTTACTTTAAGGCTTGTTCTGAATCTTAGAACTGACTTGCACTTTATTACAAAACTCCTGTTAAATATAGAGTTAAAGAAATGGTGAGGCATGGTTTATCAGGCTTATTAATAAATGTGTCAGAATTGTTTCTGAAGATGTGACTTCAATGCTTGTGGAGCCTTGACTTGTGGGGTAGAGCAGATCAGAAACTTTGCATACGGTTTAGCTCTTACATTATTAAATTGGGTAGAACAGTATATGTGAAAGGGCAGGATTGTGATAAAGACTTCTGGGCCTATCCTTCAGCTGTATGGTTGTAACTTCTGCACTGAGGTCAATGCATGTATGTTCTGAAGACCTATACCATCCATTTCTGCAGGATATAGACTGCATGTCCAGAGCCTATGCTCTGTGTGCCCATGTTTACCTATAACCTCCTGTGCAGATGTCAGTAACGGCGTCAAGTGTGATTCCACATTTTCCATGCGTACCTCTCTATCTAATGTGACCATCTACTCCATTTTTGTAACTTCCTGAGATCAGTAGGAACCTTGAACCATGTGTATCCGATTTCTTCTGCAGAAACCTGTGGCTTCTTTGAGCTATGATTATTATGAAATTGTTTTTCACTGGAAGATTGCCAGAATTAGTTGGAACATTCCATACCACATGGTGTCCTGAGGTAAAACCACAAGGTGAAATGTGCCATTAGGGGGTGGCATTAGGCTTTCACATGTTCTCACATGAGAAACTCTCTTAATCTCCTGGCGAGCTGCAGATGGATATATGGGGTGCAAAATGTCCCACCAGCAAATCTGAATGAGCTGGTCTTGGTTCCAGATCAAGGCTATATGACCTAGAACTGAGATGAGATCAGATTTTCCAGTTGCATCTATCTTTTTTTGATGTCTTTTTTTTCTTCCCGAATTTGGATTTTTCTTCTCTCTCTCTCTCTCTCTCTGGCAGAACTAACACATTGGTTGGATAGGTAAGCAGAGGCATAAAAGAGGTTACTGAAGGCCATTGGGGGACTAGTCAGAACCTAGGAACCAAAACAGAATTCTGAAAATTAGAAAAGCTGCAGCCATTTTATGAACAAAAAGTTTAAATGGCTTGCATCTTCTTTCAATGTGCTATTTGCAGCCACAAGGATTAGAAACTTGTTTAAAAAAAACATGAACAAGAAAGTTGGCTGCCTGTTTTTCTAAAACCTATCGTGTTCTTGAGTTTGCTGTAATTCTGAGTTGCACAGCTTTCTAGGCCATTTGCCTCTGAGCAGTGGACTTTGGTGTGATGAGGAGAACAGGATACTTTGCCCTTTTATTTCTTTTTGAAAATGAGCGCAATAGGTAAATAAGAGTCTGCTCTGTTCGTTCACGATACTGTTAACAGTGATAAAATCCAGAGGCAATAAGATCTTGATTTGATTCTGTTTTGACTTAGTTGAGCACAACACTAGACTTTCTGCCACTAGTCTGACTTGTGCTAAAAATGCAGTTTGAGTACTGCTGATATATAGGGTAGTTTGCAGCATTCACAAATGTTTATTTAGTTTCCTGTGCCAAATAGCTTTGTGCTGAGTGTTCCATTGTCTTGCACATACAAGGTATTTATTCAAGAGAGACTAACTGGGCCTTATAGTAGCAAGGAATATAATATTTGAATACTCAGAGTTTAATTTGAAATGGTACAGCCAAGACCACCAAACATATATGACATGATTCTTTTGGACAGAGGCCCAAACCTGGAGAAACTTGCTTGTTTGTGTGCCAAAGCTCACAATTTCTGTGGTTTCAGATAAATCGCTTGGTGTGTGCCACATTACTTCAAGCTTTTACATGATCAGGGCCCTAAGGCTATAGTGACCGCAGTAAAATCAAATACATGCCTACAGCTGAAGGAATGCAGACATAGAGCATATGAATAAATAAGCATTGTTTGTTCTTTGAGTCCAGATTCTGTTAGCACTTGGGCATCTTTAACTCTACTGGCATCTACTAGATCTTCATCCTGAGCCATCAGCAAAGGCTGATAGCCAGAAGGTTTTGCATTGTCACCGACAGCATTGCATTCCTTTCCAACGCCAATGTGTATGGCTTTCACACAAACATTTAACAAAGTTTGGTCCATGTTGAATGCAACTTTTGTGTTCAATATTCTGCCATTTAGTGCATTTCTGATCCCATTGCAATGACTGGAATGCCTTCCTCTAAATTTGGAGAAAGAAGAAATTAAGCTGCCTTGGTCACTTGAGGGGTTTGAGAGAGTCAGGTTGCTCTTGTGGTTTATCTGAGGTTTCGTAGGAGCGTGTCAGAATTCTACAGATAAGTGCAAGGATCTTTACAGTACTTTGGATTGTTAGGCACCTGCCTAACAGTGCCTTCAAGGAAGGAGGCCTTCAGTGCCTTCAAGGAAGGAGGAGAATGTGATCAGAGAGAGGCATCATAACACAGCAGCCCTTGTTTTCTCAAGCTAAAAAAAAAAAAAATCTCCCAAGCTATTGTGCCCACACTCACTCCCACTTAACAGTATTGACTTTTCAGTATTAGGAAACTCATGCCTGGTTTAATGCTTTCTCTCTGTTCCTCTGCTGTAGTCATGGGAATAACGAAGAAGCATTTAGAAGTGCATGAGATGAGTCATTCATACTCTCTCCTGAGTCTCCCTGGATAAGTGGCAGAAATATGTCCTTGGGGTGGATATGTAATCTGCTCTGGAGAGGGTCATACTCTCCCATAAGGATCAGGTTAGTGACTTGGGAGGGCGCTGGAGCCAGGCCTGCTGCTCGATGCCCTTGTGACAGTTGTGGCCAAAAATGCTTTTTAACAGTGTAGGCTTGTATGTCATCTGTGTTCTTTCCTGGCAGGAGGATCTGGCCACTGTCATTCATGTAATGCCCTTTTTCAGACTACTGTAGTCTCTTGCAATGCTCTCTGCATGCCTTTGAAAAACATTTGGGAACCACTGGTCCAGATTGCAGCTGTTAAGGATTTGCACCAGCTTTGAAGCACAGGGTCTAGTTCTCTGGAATTTTGGAAACAATTGTTCAATGGCATAGCTAAGGGGGGGCAGGATGGTACATTGCCCTGGGTATTATACTGTGAGGGGGTGCCAACCCATACCCCCAATGGTGGATCCCAAAGCAGGTGGGGGCCTCCCGCCAGACATCTGAGGCCCAGGAAGGCCATGTGCAGCATCCCTCATCCTGGGAAGGCCAGCTGGGAGCCTTAGATTGACACTTCTGGTTTTAACAGAAAGTGGAAGTGCCTTTCTAAGGCCTTCTGAAGCACGGGTAGGCCTTTTGAAGACTCTTTACACCTCAGACTACTTCCTGGATGCTGCCCCAGGTGGAGCCCTTTCCCAGGGAAGACCACCTGGCCTCTTTCCTGTTTTCAGGAGAAGGGTCATCAAGACCCTCCTCTTTTGTAGCGCTTTTGAGGAGACAGGGGGCTCTGGATACAATTTTTTTCTACAACTTTTTACTGCTACTCTGTTGTTCTTGTGCCTGCTGTTTTTGTCTTTCATGTATTATCTTCATCAAATAAGTTGCCATGTTTATTTTTTTATTTAAAAAAAAAAGCAGCATGTACATAATCATGGAAAACCATGGCTTAAATCAGTGGTTCTAAAACTTTTTAGCACTGGGACCCACTTTTTAAAATGACACTCTATAGGGACCCACCTGGCTTTATGAGACTTTTAAAAAGGTGATCTATAAAGAAATATTTTTATTTATTTACTTACAAGTAATAGATTATTTAGTTATTTGCAACAAAATAAAAACCAACTTGATCAATTTCTTGCAGGGTGGATTTGATTTAAACCGAGTCGATTTAAATCATGATTTAAATCACTAGTAAAAAAGGCTTGATTTAAATCAACTCAATTTAAATCATAATTTTTAAAGAGCAACTGTCATCTCTGTCCCGCAGCTCCTCCTCTGACCCGCTGTTGACTCACCGACAGTCCCATTCACTTTAATGGCACAGCTGGTGATGCGGCAGTGACACAACAAGGTGAGAGACATGGCGGGCAGCAGGTGAGTGGATGCCTGCTAACAGGCACTGCCATGATGGAGCTGAAATGACAGGTGCTCTTTAAATGTAAGGACTCATTCTTGCTGGTAGTTAGAATCTTTAATATTATTTGCAAACAAAATGAAGGTTTCCTATTTAGGCTACCTACTGCACAGATGAAAGGCCGTTTCTTGAAAATACCACCAGAACAACACCATTGCAATTGCTCACTGGCAGAGCTAGACACCTTATTGCACACCTTTTTTCGGGGCCCAAAATATGCAGCAGCCAGAGAAAGATATTTGAAGAAGTGGTTGCAAAAGTATTCAACACTTAAACTAAAGTTGCTCCTGAGCAGCCTTTATAAAGAGCGTGTAGTGGATGTGGCGAATTTGTATTTCATTGTGTTTTTAACTTCAAGTCAATAGGTGTATGGCTTTTGGGCTTAAAAAAACCTAATAAAATTTTATCTTTTAATAACTAAGCTCTGTTTCATGCTAAATAAACTAAATTATTAATGTATCTTAAATAGAAAACTTATCTTTAGATAGAGTTTTACTCCAAAAGCATTTTATTAAAATATTTTTGATAAAAATAAAAAAACCCAATTTAAATAAAAAATTCCAATTTAAATAAAAAAATCTGAGTTTTTTTGTTTTTTTTAAAAAACACCATCGATTTTTATCTACCCTGTTAATGAGACAGTCCTAATGAATAACCTCACAGCTTGAGGGGCTTAGTTATATGTCCAGCATTTACCTAATGCCACTACCTGTCATTGATGAACTTGTAAAGAAACGCACAAGAAAGAAAACGCTCCAGCATTGACCTCCCTATATTTATACTACCCTGCAAACTGCAGGAGCTCAGCTCTTTGCAGGGCAGTTAGCAAATATCCAATTTTTGAATAGCCTCAGGACTTTAGGAAATTAGTTATTTGCTCTTTCTGTCACCTGTGTTTTTATTGGAGGCTCTGCAGGACCCATCAAAAATCGGGTCACAACCCAACAAGTGGGTCACAACCCTCAGTTTGAGAAATGTTAGCTTGTATAATAATACTAAGGGCTCAATCCTAACCAACTTTCCAGCAATGACATAGCTGTGCCAATGGAGCAGGTGCTGCATCCTAAAGTTGGGGGACAGTCATGGAGGCCTCCTCAA
This sequence comes from Lerista edwardsae, assembly GCA_029204185.1. NCBI lineage: Eukaryota > Metazoa > Chordata > Lepidosauria > Squamata > Scincidae > Lerista > Lerista edwardsae. Next base: position 11,159,235 of record JAJKFI010000019.1, on the reverse strand, counting down.
GGGAAGGGACTGTTTGGAAAGTTGGTTAGGATTGCCCCCTAATCCAGTTTGGACAACACATTCTGAACTAACCTCTCTTTGCATAATGTCAAGTGTGATTGAGACTGCTTCTCTTCCTGTCATGGCTTTTACCTTTTGCTAATTGCTGGGGGACAGGGAAGTCTAAAATGCCCGCGCTAAAATGCCCGCGCACAAGTGATCCAATGCTACTTCTTACAATGTAAATCTAAATACCCAATTTAGACCTACGAGTGCTGTACTGGGTTCACTTTAGTATGCGAATGACATTTGCAGGAGCATTTCAAATTAACCCTCCTCCCCCACAATTAGCAAAAGAAGGAAAGCATGCTGGAAAGAGAAGCGGGGTGGGGTGGGGGAATGAAATATGCAAAAAATAAAAAACATTTAAGAACGCCTCTTCTTCTTCTGGATTCTTCTTGAGGAACATCTAATAAACTTGCAGGAAAACTTTGGCGTTTTCCAGGGCCTAATATGAAAACCACAGTGTCCAATTGTTCTGTGAAAGGCTGTTATACCTTTACATTATGGAACATTATTGCTCTTTTCAGTTCATCCGCAGTTGAAGCGGTATGCCCTGTATTTTGGCTCTGTGTTTAATGTCACGTGGCTGGATCAGAACTGTCAATACATAATTTTTATAAGAACCCTTTGTAGTTTAGCATTAACAAACATTCATTCAGTTTGCCAAGCAGCAGTTCACGTTTTCGTATTAAATTTTAATCTTGCAGTTATGGTCTGTCTTGAAATGACTGTCTTTTATAGCATCTTGTTCAAAACATTGGGAAAGTGTTATGTGCATTGATGCCAAGTGAGGGGTTTGTTCTGCCTCATTTGAAAGTGACAGAGAAGCAATTCCATCAGGGAAACGAAACAGAACTACAGGAAGGAGCGTTTATGTGAACCTCTTGTTACTGTCATTGGTAGTTAAAGTCAATTTTGTTAATTATAATAGCGGCAGGGTTGTGTTTCTTCTGTGTACTGATTTTTTTGGCTCTTTGTTAACCTAAAGCAGCTAGCATCAATTGCAATAAGAAACTATCCTCCATAATAAGTAAAGGAGATGGCTTTAGATATGGTTTTGACTTCTGGCTTGTTAGTGTGAGGAGATGTGGGAACTCTGGCACACAGGCAGAAGTGGCTGTGCATGCGGTGGTAGCAGATGGAGCAATCATCAGGCAGGGAGGACAGAATGGGGTGGAACAGAGGGAGGGCTGGGGGCACAGGCTGGGGAGGTGGGAGGGGGTAGCATCAGGCTTGGGTGACTTGTGCCAGATACTATCCCCTCCAATAGCAGTTGGCATGCTCCCTTTCTCTCCTCGGACTTGCACCAGTGAAAGAGCTGGTGCTGGTCCAAAGAGACCCATTGGCGAACAGGAGGCTTACAAGGAGGTAAAGAAAAATATTTTCCCTTACCTCTCCAAAGCCTCCCAATCTCTCCCCCTCTCAGGTTGCAGCTCAAGTCTCCTTGGAGCGGCTGCATTGGTGGCTGTGGATGGGGGGCAAGAATAGGATTGGCTGGTAAACACTTAAAGGGCCACTGGCATAAGATGTACAGTGCTAGAATGGAGACTAGTTTAAGGAGCCACAATCATTAGAGGGGCCATCTGGCCAGGCTGACCTTTGAACCCTCAGTACTGATTATGGTGGTAGTGTCAACTGCATCAATTGTGTGATTAGGGGGGTACCATATGGCCCAGTACAGAGTTCTGCCTCAGGTCCCTCATTATCCTTAAACTAATAGTGAAGTCTATGATCCAGAAGTCCATAAATGTTTGTCATTGTCATACAAAGACATTCTAAAGCCTTAAATAAACGTTTAAGGGTTTATGAGATTTAAGGTAAATTTTGATAGCAAAAAATTCTCTTGGTTTGATAGCAAAAAACATCATAGTTTTCACCCACTTCTTTCTTTTTCAAGTCACTTGAGTTTTATTGGTTGCCAGTGATATTAAAAACAAAACAAAACACACCACCCAATAACTCTGTACTTTTGGTGCTTTAAACAGATTCTTTAAGATTCATTTATCATTCTCCCTACTGCCGCTCCACCAATACATTCTATGATATTTGGGCAGATTAATCTTTAAATATATCATTTTAAAGAGTACACATCACAGAAAATTAGAAAGCTGCTTGTGGCTTTGTGCTGTAGACAGACAAGAGAACTTTACAAAGCCAGGAAAAGAAAGGTTCCTTAGCATATTCCTAGTGTGCTTGCACGGTCTCCAAACGTCCCAGTCTAATATATTTTAAAGGTTAAGTAAATGCAAGTCTTGTAATTTAACTCGTGTTTTTCACGTGGCATAAGTCTTGGGCAGCACAATCCTAAGGCTTTCCTGAGCTGGCACAAGTCCCTTGCAGCACATTCTTGGCTACTCAGGAGCAGGTTGGTGCACTGGCGCAGCAACATTGGACCTGCGCTGGGACAAGGTGAGCTTGTGCCAGCAGGCTGGCGTAGAAGGTGGTGAGACACAGTCTGTGAGGTGGATCAGGCCCGGGAAGGGGGTGGGACCAGCTTGGGTGACCGAGGCCTAATCCTAATCCCTGACCTGACCATTGTTACACAGACTGCTTGAATTTGCACCTGCAAAATCTCAGGTGCATATCCAAGCAGTCCCATAGGGCTGGTGGGTACATGACACAGGGTAAGGGGAATAAGCTCCTCTTACTCTGAGTTGTACCCCAGCCTGCTCCCAATCTGCACTGGATACAGGGCAGGCTACTCAGCTTGTCTGTTCCATTGCAGGTTAGGATTGTGCCCTAAATCAGTTTTCTTTTGCAGGTTCCAGTTTGTGCACATCCATAATGGCATTTCTTTTAGAAGCCCACCCAGGCAGTGCTTTGAAGGTGATGCAGTGCTGTCTCTGAATATAAGCACGTTTTGGACTAGCCAGCCCTGGATTGGAGCCCATCCATGGAGCCATGTTTTCCTGGAGAAAGACTGGGATACTGCTTGTTACCTCACAGTTCAGTTGTCATGTCATTCATCCAATGGCTCTTTCGGCATTGGGAAATATATTGCTGACAATCTCTAAAGTCTTAATTAGGCCACAACATTAGTAATTGCTAATTAATGTTGGAAATGAACTCTGGATGTGAATTCCATTGTGTATGGAACAAGGAAGAATATACACCCTTCCATTGTATTGTGTCACTAGAGGAGTGTTTTGGGGATGAGACATCTCTGCACTAGGTGTTCAGAGTGCAAGAAAGAGTATGGATTTGCAGATGGACACAAAGCAGGACAACTTTAGCTTCAGTGCCGATTGAAGTGTGCTGAACACTCACTTTGAATTTTTACAACTGAGCCCTTCAGAAATCCTTACACTATAAATTGTAGTGAATAGGTAGTACAACATATCACATGAACTATATGAGCTTCTTTTAAGTTATTACAGAGAGAAATGGATCAGCCACTTTGCTGGCAATTTGTTGAGGGCAAATATTGGCTATAGTTCCTTAGCAATAAATCCTTGTTTGTTTTGAAGCAGCTATTCTCTGCCTGCAACCTGAACTTTGTCTAGGATTGCCAGCTCTGAAGTGGTTCCTGGAGATATTTTCATCCCAAACATAATGCAATGATGGGAATTTCTGGAAGATCTGTTAAAATGTCTACGATTGCTTCTCCAGTAGCCTCTGGAGAATGATGCTGATTCTTGGACTCTCTGGGCCAGCCCCGGAGGATAATGTAACTTTGTGGGGTGTAGTGGGGGAGTGAGAAGCTTCATCTTTATTAGAAGATTGGGGGCTCAAGTCTCAGACCTCCCACGTTCCTTAAAAGATAGACGGAGTGAGAACTGACATTTTGAGGGAATATGCTTGTTTCTTTTAGTAAAAATTACCCTTGCTTGAATTTTCTGTTTCAGTTGCTATTCCTTGAAAGTGTGGGCATGCACACATTAATTAACTGCAGAAACGAACAAAAAAAGGTCTATAATAAAAAGACTAAGGTCAGGATTGAAAGGAACTATGCAGCAGCAATCCTCCATGCTACCCTATAAGCTAGTTTTTGAAACTGAGGGAGCTTTCCAAAGCAGCTTCATGTGATATCCAAGTTTGCCGATCAGGGGACAAAGTCTGAACCCCTTTTGGGTTTGCATAAAGTGGCTTTGACAACACTGTGTATGTTGGGTGTGTTGCACAATCCAAAGGCAATAACATGTTTATGACCTCTGACATAATTACTGCGGGATGGGGGCTTGTTCATTCTCCATGACCTCCTTCCTTTCCTTAGGCTCCATTTATGTTTTTTACTTCTTGTGTGATGCATGAAGACACTTCAGCAGTGCCAGAGATCACCAGGACAAAGCAACAGGGTAGTCCGCTGAACAGAATGGACAGAAATGCTGATGTTGCTGTGTTCATTGCTGAGAGCTTGCAAAGTGAACTCTGGCAACTCTGCTGTATACCTCACCCCTAGGCTGATCTTCTCTTGAAAAGACTGTTTACATTGATTAAAATCTCTTGGACATACCGCTCTGTCGTATGGCCCCAGTTCTATTTATAAAAATAAAGACCCTGCAGTGATAATGGAACTGAGAAGAACCCCTCTTCTGCAGCAGGCCCACAGCCCAGGGCGAAACATAAGTCAAGAGATAGGACTGAGATAAACAAATATTGCTTCATATTTTCTTCAAAGAAAATGTATTATGAAAGATGTGTGCTGTTGTGATGTTCATAGTAATATACAATAGATCAAAAACACCTGGTTTTTAATATCACTATATTACTTTTCAGTAAGGATTAGACACTGTGTCAACTGGTCTTCAAAAGTGTGAGGAAGGACTCCCTAAAGAAGTGTGGACAGATGGTTAGGGGAAAGTATAACCATTCCCAGAATCGTTTCTTACCAGCACACTTGTAGTTCTACTATTAGTACTACAATTGTATTTGTGCTACATATAAGCTGTAATAACAATTAAGGCAGGCACGAGAATCGACAACCATAAGATTGTATACAATAACCAACTATGATAGATAAAACTATTGCCCATAACTGACAATTCAAGTCAGTTTTTTATGATGGGTTTTGTTTCAGGGTCTTGCTGATCTTTATTTAAGAGTGAAATCCTAACCTATAGTTAGGCCGGCACAAGTTAGGTCATCAAAGTTTGAACGGTATAAGGAACACCATAAAGTATGTTTGGACCACTCTCAGAGTCAGAGAGGCCAGCACACAGATGTGCGCCATCCTCCCTGACTCAGAGAGTGCTCCAAACGTGCTTTACAGTGGCCCTTGTGCTGGCCAAACATTGCTGGACTAACTTGTGCCAGTGTTAACTCCAGGTTAGGATTGCACTCTAAGTGTCTTATGGCCTGATCCTATCCAAATTTCCAGCATTGAATGCAGTTGTACCAATGAGGTGCGTACTGCATCCTGTGGTGGGGGAGCAGTCACAGAAGCCACCTCAAGGAGAGAGACCATTTGTTCCCCTACCTTGTGGCTCTGTTGGCTTTGGAACATTGGATAGGAATGGGCCCTCAGGCTTCAATCCTATCCACACTTACCTGGATATAAGCCCCATTGACTATAATGCTGAATAGGCATGCTTAGGATTGGGTCCTCAGAGGTTTTCAGACATGTACAGAATTCCTTGGAGCTGCTTCAATGTGCACTGTTTGTTTATGCTTCCCCTCCACTTGAGAGTGTGCTCTTGACCAATGTTGTTTTCCTATAGCCAGGTCTACCAGAAGCATACCAGGACCAAATCGCACCCCAGGCACACAAAATAATGTCGCAACGTGACACCTTGATGCTGAGGAGTGTGTGGCTTTTCTTGGCCACACGCCTCCTTGACTTCCCGGCTTGTGAAGCGTGTTTTCTCACGGCCATGGCTCGGGCAATTTTGCCTGAGCAGCAGCTGGCAAAAGCAGCAAGAAGCTGCACACTCCCTTGGATTCCTGAGTCAATTTCTTCCCGATTGGGGAGCAGTTGGAGCGCATATGCTCACGACCCCCCCCTCCCAGATACGCCCAGCCCACGTGCTGTATGCACCTGAGAGGGCAGATACGCCTCTGAGGTCTACAAACATAAGTCTTGGCTCCTGGGAGGCCCAGATTGATATGCTACTTTGTGTGGATATTATTTGGTGCTTTTAGGTTGTTAAGACATGAGTTGCTCAGGTGAGGTGCATTGGCTGGTAGATTTTTTTTTGCAGTTCCTTTTGTTGGGGCAGAGAAAGCTGTCTCTGTTAGCTTTTGGAATTCTTTTGTGGTAAAATGTGGTGAAGGGACATAAAGTCTAGCAGTATGTTTTCCCCCTTCCTCTTTGCAAACACTGAGTTGGCATTTTGTGAGACAACTGGCTGAGGAGGGAAAGTAACTGTGTTGGGGAAGTGCCTCATATAGGTAAGTTCTATTCATTATTTAGCGGTCAGTGGGCTGTTGTCAGAGTTTGACAAGGTCAGGCACTGGCAGAGGGCCTATGTTCTTCTGTTGTTGTTGTTGTTGTTCAGTCGCTAAGTCGTGTCCGACTCTTCGCGACCCCATGGACCACAGCACGCCAGGCCTCCCTGTCCTCCACTAGCTTCCTGAGTTCGCCCAATTTCATATTCATTGCTTCGGTGACACTATCTAACCATCTCATCCTCTGTCGCCCCCTTCTCCTTTTGCCTTCAATCTTTCCCAGCATGAGGGTCTTTTCTAAAGAGTCCTCTCTTCTCATCAGGTGGCCAAAGTATTGGAGCTTCAGCTTCAGCATTTGTCCTTCCAGGGAGCAATCAGGCTTGACTTCCTGGAGAATTGACCGATTGGATCTCTTTGCAGTCCAGGGGACTCTCAAGAGTCTTCTCCAACTGAGGGAATGGCCAATTGGCCCCTGAAGCATCCCACTGAGGGGCAAGGAATCTCCTTCCTTTTGTTGCTGCTCAAGCAAACATGCAAGTATGATTGGCTGGGGTGAGCAAACAAATGGGTGGGGCTCATTCCCCAAGACTCTTTGCATGTCCTTTATCCTCTCCCATCTCCTCACCCCCAGCCAGAAAAGCTGAGGAAAGAATAGGGGAGCACAGAATATGCAAGAATGGAAAGAAATACTGCAGGAGGGGGGAGAGACTGGCTATGAGGAATTTGTACAAGCACTCTTTTCCATGCGTGGGCTATGGGCCACTGCAATGTACCACCCTCTCTCACTGTCATAGATTTCTGGGCCCACATAAAGCCTAATGACATGACAAACACAGCCACATTTGTTTGTTCACGAGTCTCCCCATTCACAAATCAAGTGAGGTGTGGACCAATTTTAAACTAAAAGAGGTGGGCAAGGAGCTGATCTCTCTCCTGTCTTATGTTCCTACATCCTATTGCGCATTAGCACATTTCTTCCAAATGTGGGTCATTTCTGCTAAATGTGGCTGATTATAGGGCTGGAGAGAGGACTTTGGGCAACAGATTGCAAGTAGTTGAGAGAAACTATTTTGATTAATCTCAACTTCATTTGATTAAATTAGATGTCCTCCACCTTCCACTTATGTATATGAAAGTCATATGAACAACAGACATGACTGCTGCTCTCCTGTATATTTTGGCCCCTAAATTCTGCTAAACTAAATTTAGTCCCACATAAGGGTGGATTGAAATTTAGGTTGCATAAGTAGTGCTTCATTTTGATATTTGAAGGAGTTCCCTATATATAGGTTAATTTTCTATAGAAGTTGCATTATACAGTGGTTCCTTGCATTACAGCAGTAATTTGTTCCAGAGACATTGTATTATTGTAATGTGATCCAGTAACACCTTGTTTTTTTGATAATCTATTCCAAAACCTCAAAAGTTGAAGTTACTGCCACATAACTATTTCCCTCTCTAAAAGGTTATTTTTAAAAGATGCCTACTGCATTCTTTAGGTGCCATGGTTAACAGTTTAAACAATGTTGTAGTTATAAAATGCAAATTACAAGCTCTCTCCTTCCCTCCATACACTCAGCCATGATTTGGCTGCAATTGGTTGAGAAGCTACCAAAGGTTTTCATTCACTGATTGGCTTATTTATCACCCACAAGGTCCCATTGATGGCAGACATGAGCCAATTGTAAAGTGAATAATTGATTGTATAGTGAACCTTGTTTTACTTTTGGGGGTCCATTGTGATTTGATTGTAAAGTGAGGATCTAATATGTCATACTAACTCCCAAGTGATAACATACCTCCTTTGTTAAGTTAAGTGATAACTTACCTTCTTTGGTTCCATATTTTGCAGTTGGTACCAAATGTAAAACTAGATGGAGTAAACACTAATCCTTCACAGTACAGGTGAAGCCTTTTTATCTGTGAGGGATAAAATTTATCCACTAATTGATAGCAATTTGTGAGAATGCCTGTCATGGTAAGGGAAGCTTTTTTAAAAAAAAATGCTGACTGCTAATTAAAAGAACTCGTTTAGGCTAAACAAAGGGCACTTATCTTCCCTCATGCTGAGTCAAATCAGCAGATGGGAAAACCACAGATGAGAGGGGTTTACCTGTATTGTGGTGCTTCTAGCATGTGGCAGGACTTTAACAGTACAACTCCAAAAAATATGTATTTCCTCTCTAAAGGTGTGGATTTAGCAGAAACTGCAAATGCAAGTAAATATAGCCTTGATGCATCAATGTATTGTGGATGATTCACTGATAATGATGGTTGCAGCAGTGATTTATGTATTGCAGAGCAGTGATTTATGGATTCTGACTTGGATAAAAGGTATTGTTCCCAAAGCTTTTGGTAAGAGCTGAAATTCAGTCCTACCCATAAGGAATTAGTTGTTTCTAATGGGTTGAAAAAGGGTGCAGGGGTGGTTTATAAGTATTTAGAGGCTGAGGGTTACTTTCCCAGGAGCAATCTCTGTAATTCAATAAACTTTTGCTGTGGAATTAATTTAAAAAGACATACTTTTTCTAATTGAAGTGCATACCTCCTTCTTATTGTCATACCGGACAAATAACCATTTGCTGATGCCATCAGCGGTGAAGAGCCATTTTAATGGCACATTTTGCTACATGAAAATAAGATCTGTGTAGAAAACATGTTTACACAGGCAATTGTGATGTGGAAGGTGAGCTCTTATTTAGCCTTGGGTGAAGAAGTGATATGTGTTGGCTCTTCAAGATTCTTCATGTAGGAAAAATATGTAAAGCAGATTAACCACTCAATCCTATGCGTATCTACACAGAAGTAAGTCCCATTGACTTCAATGGAACCTACCCCCCTATAAACATATATAGGTTTGTAACCGAACCCACTGACTGGACCAAATGAATTTATGCTCATGTGCCCTGCATAGAGCCCTAAATGATGTATCTTGATGAGGCCACATTAATATAAATTCATGTTGTCCAACATCAACTATCTAGATTCCCATTTTGTTTTTCAAACAACCCCTGTGGTTTTTTCCATACATAAAAGAATGCATTTTGTTTGAATTCCTATTACAGTATATGGGGCTAACTTACAGGCAGGCCTGTAAAATCCTGAACATCAGCATTGATTTGGTGGTAGTTTGGTTTGGGTGTTAGCACTTCAGGCTTATAAATGCGTGCAGGCATAGGAGTAATTGCAGTGTCCCCCAAAATGTCAACTATCTGAATTAGCTATTTGCTGACCTTTCAACCTCAGATGTTCTTGAATTGAAAGTTCCCTCCAGTCTCTCCTCTAGAGCTGCTTCTTGTACTGTAGTTCACTGAGCTATTGGCTCAGCTATATGTCAGTCTTTTTCCAGTAGACTGAAGCAGCAAAACATACCTTTCACCAATGAAATGATTGATTCTGGCAATGGCACTTCTGACAGCACTCTGACCCAGATGTAGGTCATACCTGTACTAAGCAACATGCTGAAGCCTATTATGATCACACCTATGAACAGTCACCCAGATCTTGACAACTAACCATATGTGATTGGTGAGTTGTGTATTGTGCTGCTGGTGGTTTTGAGAAAAAAAGTGCTTGTACCTTTCAACATCCACACTGCTACTTCTGTTATGATCTATTGTTATGTTAGAAAAGCTCTTCCTAAAATTTAACCTGAATCTATCTTCCTGAGGCTTAAAATCAAGACCTTGTGGTCAATGAATAAGATAATGGGGTTGGCCCTTCTTTCAGCAGTCTTTTGTAACTAAGGGCCCAATCCTAGGTACAATGCAGCCACAATGCAGCCCTG
>JAJKFI010000019.1:11132867-11149072 GCA_029204185.1 Lerista edwardsae | reverse complement strand
GTTTTCTGCATAGCACATAGCTTGAAGGTGGGAAATGTCTCTCATTTCAATGCAGGGGGAGGGAAGGAGAGATATTACTCATATGTCATCTGTATGTGCCAGAGGGATATGGGACAGGGTAGGGAATCTCGACTCTGGACTTGTTTGGGGCTTTGGAGGCAGTTGGAAGCAACTAGAAGTCTAGTGTTTCCGAACGCCCCTGAAACTCAGTACAAAAATCAGAGATGAAATGCTTGCCTCCCGTGCAGCCCAGGGCAAAATGGCGACTGCTAGAACCTGCGGCCACCAAGTCTATTGCTGGGGTCTCCTTGGGAGCGTTTGCTCCCTTACCCCGGGTAATGCCGCTGTAGTGCCAATGGGTCTCCTTGGGTGTGCGTCCGTGTTTGAACAGGTGCAGAGCCAAGGAAACCCATGTTGGACTGCCCAGCTCAGGAAGGGGGTTAGGAATTGGTTGCAGTGGCTGCCACAGTCCCCACTCCCCCTTGCAGGCCGCCTCCTCTCCTCCTCCTGCCTTCCTTCCACCCACCCCATTCAGCTCACTCCCTGCCTCCTTTGCCCTGGAATAGTTATCACTTTCCAGTGTTGCAGGAGCACTGGCTGGCCATCCTCACGGCACAGAGGCTCGGTGCTGACTAGTGCTGATGCAGCACTAGTGCTCCTTGCTCTCCATAAATGTGCTTTATGGCACATTTACAACACCTGGCGCCAACAGAATGAGTGTACTGCTGGTGCTAACGGACTCAGGATTGAGCTTTGAGCTGCCCACCTTGCATTGTTAGTTGATACCTTGAATTGTGTGGGAGGGACAGGGTCAGCAGAGACTACAAATAAGACTGGCTGTTAAAATGAACCAAAATGGGAGGCCCACTCTTTTATCCTTTTAGTTCTTATCTGATTGCTTATCTGTTTGTCAACATTGTGGTGTTTGAACTGTAGTTCCCAGACTTGCATGTACTGCTTCTGGACCGGGCTGGACATGCGCTGATTCTTGAGCGGATTTCCTGTCAATACATCAAAAACGTGACTGAAGTTTGTGCTGTAGAATTATAACTCAGTTTTCCTTCTCACCTCCTACAATACAAGATTCACAATACCAGAAAAGCTTTGCTAACACTTCTTTCATCTGGACTAAATCTGATGTTTGTGCACACTGTTTTTTCAGTTGTTGGTTCTTGTAGTATTTCATCTTGTTTCTTTCTGTCCAGTTTGATATTTTGCATTTTGTAATCAGCACTCTGTCTTGATGAGTAAATACAATGTAGATTAGAAGCTCAAGCTGTTGTATTAGGTGGCATACCTAGAGGGGGGCAACATGCTATGTTTTGCAGAAGACTGAGCTCCTGTGTAACATGGCCCCTCCCCTTCTCCTGCTGAGCCATTTGTGGCTCAGACAGCTGTCTTGGAGAGCCATTCATGAGCTGAGCCATTCATGGCTCAGACAGCTTTGCATGTTGCCTCTCCTGTAGGAACAGCATTGGTTGTAATGGTGCTGGGTTAAATATTGATCCATAGGGTTATCCTTGTAGCTTATGCTCTTTTTTACACCTTTGTAGAATTGGTGGGCCTGGTTGAATTGATGGCCTCTGCTGGTAAGATCTGCTATCACACCATGATGACTGGAATATCTGAAGCTGGAGAATTATCCTTGGAGCCTTTGGTGACCTGCAAACTGTGCCTATGTGAATATTCCCTGGATAAGATGACCACTCTCCATGCCTGCAACTGCATCTTTTGTACATCGGTAAGTGTAGACTGTGCCTTAACTAATGTTCTAAGAACGGAATGGGCTGAATTCGGGGGGGGAAAAGCAGCAGTATCCAAGGTATGATTATATAGTGAAAATTGCCTCTGGCACTTAAGTAGAAAGGCCAAGATATAAATACATATAGATCTTTAAAATGGCAAATGCCAGGAAGTCTGTTGTACCACTTCACAAACCTCTTTTTTTGGAGGCTCTTTGGTCTCTGTTTTCAACACTAGACTGAATATCTGTCTTGCCCTTCTCTCTTGTTGAAGAGTTGGAAATAGGCAATTCTCCTTACATGGGAATGAGTGGGAAGGGTGGTGGTGTATTGGAACTTTAGCACTAAGGGAAAGTCGTCTAACATTTTCATTGTTTGGAAAAACTCCAGGACTGAGTCTCTGTTGCTAAGTTAAAAAAAAAAAAACTCACCATGCAAGTACAACTCCACTTTCCATGTGACCCTGGGGTAACAAATGGTTTCAGTTCAGGTTAGGGGTAAATGTGGCACAAGCACAGTCTAAGGTGTTTTGGGATTCCCACTTTAGATAAAATTCTAATATCACTGAAAAATATTTTTTTTAAAATTTGGAATAACTTAGTAAGAAATAGTATGTAATCTAATCACCACCATTAGAAATTTAATTGCACCTTAGTAAAACTATAAACATAGTGGCTATTTGTATTATAATATTTACAAAAGTATCTTCCCCCTTTAGCCAAAATGTTTGAAATACTGATGGGAAAATAATCATCCAATGGTGGTAAGAAATTGCACCCATTGTTCAGCAAGTATGAAGTAACCTATACCCACTGGAAATCATTTTAGGTCCTGCAAATTCCTCAAGGAAAGTGTGCAACAACATACAACTTTCCTCTGTGATTCACAGGCCATTAAAAAATGAGATTTTTTTTTTGAGATTCACGACAGATAGTATTGTGTCCATTTCTGGTTACCACATCTTATAAGTATAGTGGAACAGGAAAAGGTGCTGAAGACAGTGGCCAAAATGATTGGCTGGAGCACCACCCTGGGATTACCTCCCTTAGGAGAAAAGGCTACAACATTTGGGGTTCTTCAGAACCTAATATTCTCAATGTGCATATATATGTTCTTTGTGTGCATATTTGTTGGATTTGTAACTGCTTCTTAACCATCGCCTCTACTCAGCTGCTTACAACGTTTTAAAACATAATTTAAAGAACTTTTCCAATGCAAATGCAGGGAAGAGCCAAACACATTTCTGCTTGAGGTGCCTTCTATCTTATAGTTGACCTTATTACAGTGCAAATACAGAAGTGCTAGGATAATTGTCTGACCTTTCAACGACTTCCATTTCATTTTAAAAACACAGAAATGAAAATGAATGGCAGGAAACGGAGGCTGTGAAAATGGAAACCCCAATTCATTCCCTTTTTCCCTCTGAGTTATTGTTGTCGAGTGAATAGAACTGGATACAACTGGGGCCCATTCATATTCCTTTCTGAATTCATTCAGAAAATGTATTCATATGGATACACATTCTTAGCACCTGAGACACTAGAACACAAATGCAAATCCCAACAGTTCATGTTTCATAAATTCACATTTTCTAGTGAGGACAAACACAGGGGATTTCAGCAAACCAAATCACATGTTACTGCAGCAGTTTTGCTTTTGTAAAAGCATATTATTTGAAAGAGGCACACCTCAGAAAGGAAGTAGACTTTCCCCAAATAGTCCTAACAACACTGAAACAGAATATAGAAAAGGAACTGAATTGTGCATGAGACACAACAAACAGCAAAGTTCTTAGCAGTGAGTTGGACTTACTTTCATTTCTTACTTAGAGGAAAATTCAAAGTTTGATGAGCATTGCCCAATCCAGATGTTACTCATCTTCAAGACCAGACTCACAAATTCTTTCAACATGCAAGTTTTATATTATTCTTCACTATGATACACAGAAGAAGCTCACACAAACTTGTACCAGGATGAGGGTGATTCCATACATATGTGTTAAACACTCTACTAGACTAAGAACCAATGTGTGGCTATGGAAAACAGTCATTCTAAGTGGACCCAAGGATTTGGGTGTGCTTGTTTGAATCGTTTTACTTGTTTCCTTTGTGTTGTATCACAAACTGCTTATGAAGCTCTTCATCATTATCACAGACGGGGCATGACAGTAGTAAAAACGGATCCAACAAGTGAACTTGGCATGTTGAGATGTGGGCTCTGTGGCTCGTAATTCCCCATTTGCCAATATGTTGCTATTGTCTACTGGTTAATGGAAATGTAATCATTTAGGCATGTACTGTTTCAATATACAGCATCTGAAGTTAGAACTGCTACAATGAATAGGGTTACAAGATACAAACTGGGACAGAGGGTCTATACCTTTAACCATTGTACAGAAGAGGGAACTTTGGCAGGTGCAGCTTTTGAAACCCTTCCATGTTGAGCTGCACCTGCCCAAATTCCCTCTTCTGTACAATGGTTAAAGGTATAGGCACTCTGTCCCCATTCATATCTGGTAACCTTGACAATAAATACTCTGTTCTGTAAAACTGGTGTCAATATCACAGTAAGAGAATTATTATATGTCTGAGGTTGTGTATAAACTTTCCCTTTTCTTTTACGGCTTGAAGTAAGCATGTTCTGTTAAAATGGTACAGGTTCAGTTTGGCTACACTAAAAGTCATGCAAGTTTTATTATTGACTTTGAGTTGTGTGTGTGACTGTGGCATGGTGAATGGCTAAAGTAGCTTTTTTTCAAATCTGCATGACAAGGAGAAGAATAAGATTTTTTAGATTTAAGATTTTTGTGCATCAAACAGGCACTTGGAATCCAAATGGTAATTTAGGTTATGTTTCAAAGGCTGGATTAGAATAGATATTGCAAGTTGCAGTGTGTTTATAATTAACCCAGGAGGCACACAATTCCTTTCCAGCTGTGATGATGGCCATGATGAAACAGCTTTGGGAAAGTATCCTCCTAGCAGGAAAGACTGCTCAAGTCTTGGAAGAAGTACAGGCCAGTCTAAAACAGCATTGGTCTTTTTGTCACAAATGTGCTCTGTTTTTCAGTCACTGCAATTCTTCCATCTTTCTCAGATTTCTCTCAGTTCCTCAGATTGCTGCTTCGTTGACTTCCATTTTTGGCTTTTTAATGGTGTGCAGAGGAAGAGGGAACCTCTCCCTTCCCACACGTCCCCAATCCTGACTGGAATTTCCCCTATGGGAGTTTTTTTTTAATAAGAGGCCATTTCAGTTGAACACGTACTTCTGTACACATTTGTGCACATAACAAATTTGGCCCTAAGGAATTCCCAAGGTGGCTTTTAATCTACCATTTAAATTATAGTAAAATAATAACAACTTGGCCCTATTCCTCTTTTTCATCTGAAACCGGGAGTGGGTGAAAGTGCTAAATTGGTCTGGGGTCAGTAATGGTCAGGATGAGGGCCAATAAACTGAAGCTCAGTCCTAAAAAGATGACAGTACTTAATTGGCCTGGATATATGGCATTCAAGCTGTTTGGAACAGGATTGCCCTCCCTTTGTAGCAATGGGAGAAGAGACTTTCTTTTGGTACTATCTACCATAGATCCTCATCTATAAGGCAAGGATCACAGATAAGACAAGGACAGGTTTTCAGGCAAAAATCATGGAATGTTCAATGACCCTTGAATGAGATGGGGGGTAAAAGTTGGGAAATCATGCTTGTGAAGGAGAGCTGTAGCTTACTGGGAGAATGATTGAAAGGGGGGAAGAAGCTGATCTGTGCCACAGTTTTTGCAGAGATCTACAAGGTGCTTGTGTAGTACTGTATACCATTCCCCCCCTTAACAGCAACTTAAACAATAATTGCTATTAAAAGTGTGACCAGAAAGAATGGATTTGGCCTGATGCTTAAATGGTAGTTCCAAGTAGAGCGCTCTGGAGAAAGAATTCCAGAGTCAGGAAACCACAACAGAGAAGACTCTCAACTGCACATGTGGTCACAATAGTACCTGTGCATTTTCTAGTTCTCTCTTCAAATAAATGATGGTCTTCAAAGGGTCAGTGAATTCAACTGTAAACAGAAAAAAAACTCTATCATTTAATCTTACTTGTACAGTCTTGCTGAAACAGTGTTTGTACTGCTTCTCATCTTATACAAAATAGGCCAGTCCCACATGGAGTCAATACACTTTTAAGTATACAAGTAGGCAGCGGATGCCTCGCTCTGTATTATGAATTACTTTGGATCTTCCGATGAACAAGTGTAATTTTCTTGACAAATTCCAGAATCTTTGAATGACCATCCTTCATCAATTTGAGCCAATACATTTTTGTTCAAAAGCTCACAGAAATAATACCCTTAAGAGTCCAGTCTCAAATATGCTTTCTCAGAAGCAGGTCTTCCTGAGTTCATCATAAAGGGCCACACCATAGAAACCATGCTTAAGATTGCAGCCTGCTTTATTTAAACAGTGTTTCCTTGTGACTTCAAACAAATTGCAGCCTCAAGACATCCCCACTTCAAAACAGATCAGTTAACACTTCAAGAGAGGTGATGCAGGCAGAGAGGTCAGACAGAGGCTGAAGGGATCGTATGGAAGAATTAAAAAAAAGGCCCCTCATTGTGATGCACCATATGCTGGTGTTCTAGATAATCATTTTTCAGAGACTTGGATGGTGGTTTGAAAGAGGATTTGGTGCTCATGCTCCATACTTTCAGAATAAGAAGCGTTTTCTTTCCCCACAAAAGCTGGTTTGACCAGAGGGGGACAAAATTAATGTGTTCACCATAGGAAAAGGTGCCTCTCCAATAACTTTCAACCCTTTGAAAATGCCAAACACTTGTACATCTTCAGTCTCACTTCAACTTCAAATATATACCTTAAGGCAACCCTTGACAAATCTTTGATCCAACAGGTGTAGAAGTTATGAGACTTTCTTTTGTGCTGAATTTGAGCTTCTTTTGACCACTGTTTTAGCTCAAGAGCGCAATCCTAACCTGGAGTTAGTGTCGCATTGCTGTAGTAATAAAGGTTGTTCCTGGTTTGTCCATTACTTTTTCTCCCCACCTGTAGCCGATGGACATAGTTTGGCATCTGCTTCCTCATGTGCTGTGCTGAAGACTATTAGTTTTCCTCTTAAGACAACAGGACCTCTGGCCCACAATATGTTCTTAACTTCTAATAGTTGCCACTGCATGCTTATCTTGTAAAAAAAAAATGCTAATGTTCATTGCAAGGGTGAATTGACATGGGTTCAGGATGAATTGCAACAACTCACAGCAAGGTAATGTTTGTTCTCAGGTATTGGTATAGTTTCTTTTTCTAACCCAGTGAACCTTGCTAAGAGAAAATAAAATGGCTTGTATTAACTGTCAACATAATAACAAAAACAACACTGCTCAGTCTTTCATGCCAAGCTTCAAGAATTGGGAAACAATATACTGAAAGAAGAAACTGGCCATATAGTTTACCCATATGTTCTGTGGTGTAGCTAAGAGGACCTGGAGGGATCCATGGCCCCCCATGTGTGTTGGGGTGACAGCGGCTACCTGAGTTGTGTGGCAAACACCACAAAATTGGCCCTTCACCCCACCCTCATCTCCCAAATGGAGCCATTTTCAAAGGTGATGGCTGGGCTAGTACGGGGGTGACAGCGCAGGCGTTGGGTGGATGTCATGCTGCTCTGTGACATCACCTGCACCCTGGTGCCACTGGGCCTGGCACTGCATACATTTACAGTTCTGCATCCTTTGATGCAGAGATGAAAAAAGGCTTTGAGAAATAGAGTGGCCTTCCTGTTTGTCACCTACACCATCAGTCTAGCAGAGGGATGCATCACTTTATTTAGCTATTACAGTGTGGTAGACCACAAGACCAGCTTGGCTGCCTGAAGTTTCCACGACTCCTATCAACTTCCCAAGCTCACCCTATTCTTTGCGACTCTTTTTTTTCTACATTATTAATTTGATACATCATTTATACAGTAGGTCCTCATTATCTGCTGGAAATCCTCATGGATAGCAAATTCACAGATAATGAATCATTGATCTTATGCGATCTATGGGGTTAGGTGCACGGGGTACCTATCTGCCATCAGATGAATCCTGCAAACACGCTTAGGAAACCAGCAAAGTGCAGCAGGGATGCCAAAAGATCTCTGAATGCTGCAGAGACCTTGCAGAGACCTTTGGAATGGCACCCGTGACCAGCATGGTCCCCTTAAACATGGCCAGTGGATGCTTCTACTGGCCTTTTAAAGAGGTTGTCAGTTGTCACAGGTGCCACTCTGAAGGTCCCTGCAGCCTCTGGAAGGTCTCTGCATAGTGGATAACAAGGAAAGTAGCAATTCTGCCCCTTTCAGATAAGCGAGGACTTACATATAAGCGAGGACTTACACACACACACACACACACACACACATATATATATATATATATGTGTGTGTGTGTGTGCATATAAAGAGGACTGACTTATATATGCATATAAAGAGGACTGATTGTATGGAGGATCATTTAAATGTGTCCGTTCACTAGACTATTACAGATTAGACCTCAGTTATCAGAAAATTCAAATAAATATAGAAGCCATTAAGGTCACTGCTGACCTTAATCATGAGCAAGTGTTTTTTTTCTGTCTATGCATTTATTTTTTCACTTTTTATACCTCCCTTCCTCCATGGAGCTTGGGGGGGGGTGTACATGGTTCCTCCTTCTGTCCTCAGAACAATCCTGTGATAGGTGAAGCTGCAAAGGAGTGGCCCTGGGTCACCCAGCAAGCTTCATAGTTTAGCAGGGATTTGAACCTCCATCTTCCAAGTCTAAGTCCAACACTGGAACTGCTGCACCAGAGGTTTTCAAAGTGGGGTGTCACAATGCCCCAGCCAGAGAACCTCTGGCCCTGTCCCCTTAAGGAGTGGGAAGGAGAGCATGATCCCCAGGATTGTGCAGCTGCCTGGGGTGCCAGAGGCTTTGATCAACTTACCTGTTGAAGCTCTGCCCTCCTGGAGGTGCAGGGAGCCCTGTGGACGCCTCTAGAGGACTCCCCAAGCCTTGGAATTTTTTTAAAAAGATTGCGACGCATTTCTGGTTTTGTGACCATGAAACCGTCCACAGGTTTTGGTTCAGGAGGCGTCTGCAGGGCTCCGCACACCCTTACAGGTAAGATGATGGAAGCCCCTGGCACCCCAGGTAGCAGCCTGGGGATTGCGGTGCTGCCTTCTTCCCCCGCAAGCACCTACAGCAGGTCAAACTCTCCTAGAGTGTGAAAACAACTGCACTACACCATTCTGGATCTCTCATTACACATGTATGTAACCCACGCACATCCGAACTTTCCAGTACCGTATATTATTTCCCATTTTATATAGATAACCCCTTTTTGTATGCTTTCCCAGTAACTTTTATGGAGGTTTTCCAAAATTAATGTGCTTTGATAGCACACAATACCAAGTACCCTACCCTAGTATTTCTGTTTATAGCATGTATTCAGATTCTCTTGCCTTGTGTGTTATCCTAACCCCTTCTACCCTTCTGGGTTAAAAAATAGACCTTAAAGTATATTCTATGCTGCATTTCTGGGTTTTCTTTTTCTTTTTGTTCGAAAAATAATAAAGGTTGTAATTAGTCAGCAGGAAACCTTTTAAAGGGTTGAAGCAGAAAAAGTTAATGGATCATGTTGAATAAAGCACTGTGTGTACTTTAATTATGCAAGTAATATCAGTACTTTTTTTGTTTGTGAATATCAGGATAGACTGTAAGTGGACTTGCATAATAAAATGGATTTGTCAAGGGGTACAAGTGCCTTGTTGAGCCATCACCTAGCAACGTGAGAGCAGAACATACTGCCTGATGGGCAAAGTACCTGTAACACAAAGATGGGTGGAATGAAGCCCCCACAATTTTCAAAGCAGTGGACTTTCTGAGTAGAGGCTTGCTGAGTGTTTTGAACCCTTTCATTGCCAGCCATTTTTCTTCTCAATAACCCCTAAGCTGCTTCCCTCTCCATTGGGGTTCTAGATGTGTTACAAGGGTCATCCCATCCATGAGGCCAACAGAAGCTGTCCCACTAGGCAACAGATTGATGGGGAGTTCTCATCTTCCATGTTCCGCTTCTTGCGTCTGCTGCTCCTCCTGCTCTTTCCACTTCCTGGATTGGAAAAGGGAGAGGGGGGGAGAGGGGGAGAGAGAGAGAAAGAGAGGAAAAGGAAGTATGGAGGGGAGGAATGTGCTCAGCTAAGACATTGGAGAGTGGGAGGTGCAGAAACTGGCACATCTTTGGGTAAGGAACACTTCTTGAAGGGGGAATTCTAAACAGAAAAACCAGCTGGTGGGGAAAGGGTTATGTCCCCCTGCCCAGCTGCTTCTTTGCCCAATAACAGAGACTCCTTAACATAATAAATAAATAAATAAATGCCAGGGCTTTTTTATGCAAATTGTGTTATTCCCCCAGGTAACTTAAAAAAAAAAAACACCACTAGAAGTCTTACGTCAAACTATCTTATGATCATATACCAGATGAGGAAAAGGAACAGTTCTCTCAGAACAACTTAAAGGCTTAGATTACTTAAACATTAGTGGCATCAGTGTGGCTTCCAGAAACATCTGTGTTGTCAAAACCTTGAGAGTTAGGCTCGGTGTGGTAAACATACTTTATCATTGGGTGGAAGTTTAGCTTTTATATTACTGATGATTTCTCAGGAAAGTTGCAGACATTTTATTTTATCAACAGAGTATGTAAACTTTCTCCCTTTATCCCTTCCCCCAGAACTCTGCAATAGCTTTCTGTTATATACTGTAATATATACTGTAATATACTGTTACCTAGATTTTTTCACTATTGGAACATTTGCCACTCTTTGTAATTCTGTTCCTTATTGCACTGTTAACTTCTGAAACCAGGTTATTGGGTGACTTGGACTGATGAAATAGCTACTTTCCACATAATATTCTGCCAATACGAACAGTGGTAGCTCCCTTTCATTTAAAGATATACATATCACCTTTGCGCCTTTGGAGGCACTGTGGGCATTGAAAATATGAAAATACTGGGGAAACGATGATGATCAATGAAAGCAAACCAAGTACAATCAGAAACAGCAAAGCTCAGCAAGGCAAACCAATGAGTAACGACAGTCACAAAACCTTTGCACAAGATTGTAGGCATAAGAGAAGAATTGCTTTTACAGTTATCCAAAAGGTGGTCATGAAGTTAACCAGCTTAAGTATGATCCCAGAGAGGAGTTGTCCCAAGTGGTGGGCTGGGCAGTTTTAAGTTGAACCATGGAAGCTAATGCAAAGGTTTGGCAGAAGTGTGTCTCCAAGCACGTGCCTGTGCATATATCTTGTTGACATGCAAGGGAGAAGAGCCATTGCCTCATTTTGAATACACCACTTGTTTTGGTATTTGGTCAGGGTTTATGCTTGGAATTTGTGGTCTACAGTTTCCTGTTTGCTCTACTGCAGCATAAATCAATTCATTTCTATAGACCTGCAGAGGCTGAGTGATGAATTGGGCTCCTGACTCTATTGTGGAAATCCCCTTTTACAATTAAATTGACTTTGTCTGATGGAATGTTCTGGGGGTTGTTTATTTTAAACACTACAGTGCAATGATTCTTTTGGTAATAAAGTGATGTGGACATGGGCCAGTGATGATAAACACTGAATGTTTGCATCAGAGATTAGTGGCAATTTGTGAAAACTGCATGTTCTTTTTTTGGGGGGGGGGAGGTATAATCTCTGTACTTCCAAAGAACATTTCTGCTAAATAATAACTGCTTATATTTATTTTATTTATTTATTATTGGATTTTTACCCCGCCTTATTGTGCCTGAAGGCACCCGAAGGCTATAATGTAGCTTGCTGAGAAAAGTATGCCTTACAGGAAACATAGTATGCTCTTAAATTGTTTTTTTTCTTCTCTCGTTTCCCTTTGTGTATTCTTAACTCAGACATGAAATCAGGATAAAACACACCATTTAAATTAGAGGAGAATGTAGCCTGATGCTTTTCAAAGCTATTGACAGAAAATTTATTTATTTATTTATTTATTAATACAGAAGGTTGTGACTTCCTGACATCATTGCTAATGAATTTTTCTTGTTTTGAATTCTTAAAACTATCTCTGCAATGACAACTAGTGTTCTTGGGGCCCTGGGGTGTCAGGATAGGAAGTGCAGGCAAACTGTGCAATGCAGCTACTGTAAGCATTTCGATTTACAGAAAAGTGGCTTATAACTAATCTTATCTGTTTCTTTCCTCCTCTTTAGTGCCTCAAACAGTATATGCAGCTGGCAATCCGTGAAGGATGCGGTTCTCCCATCACTTGTCCAGACATGGTGTGCTTGAACCATGGGACTCTGCAAGATGTAGAGGTAGCAACACTTGTCACCCTTCTTCTTCCTTTTCATCTGCTTTGTTCATTTACATAATGAATATATTAGATTGTTTCCTCCCCTTAATTACTTCTAATGACTACTTGGCAGGAGGCCCAATTGACAGGAGAAACTAGAAACAAACAGATGGTTTTCCACTTGTTTTCCCTTTCCTGGGGAAATGTTTACTTGGCATCCAGACGGTCTCAGAATTGCCTGCTCAAAAGCCAGAACATCCCCAGCCTGAATGGCACCAGTCCTGTTTTAGCAATGGATGCTGCCTGAGCATGGCATCCTGGGTTGTGGAAAACACAGTGCCAAAAGTTTGACATGTCACTTGTCATGCTGAAGTGCAGCTGAAAGTGAATAGAATATGAGAGGCCACGGTCATGGTGTTTGCATGTACCCAAAAGGGTGTGTTTAGTGGACACAAATTGCTAAGGTTACTATCTTGCAATCACAAAGGTTCTGTTGAACACCAAGACATACGAAAATATTGGAAGTGCAGTAAAATGAGTGTAGTGTCTGGATACCTTATGCCCATGCCACCTTTAAGCAATCTGCAGATAACTCCCAAAAGGCACTCACCTGTCACTCCTTCCTTGAGTTCCTCTCTGTGCCCCATCTGTGTACTCTCTGACATTCCAGCACATTTTTTCTTATGCTAGTCCACCTTTGTATTTCAAAAGTGGAGCTAATTGACCACAAGTTAGGTTCACCCCCGACTTTTCCTGTCACCCATTCCACTTCCCCTCGTCCCACTGGCCACTTTGCCCAGCTCTGGCTCCTTCTTCCAGTGGCTCCTGCGCACCAGAGAGTGCAGCGCCCAGCCAGGGCAGAGCTGCCTCCAGCCAATGGGGAGAAAGCGGAAAAGCCAGAATGGCACTGGAAGAACAAGTGCTGGAGAGAGACTCCCAAGAGAAAGAGACTGCAGAGTGACACGATGCTGGCCAGTAAAATGCAGATCAACATTTTTTCCTAATAGTTTTGATCTATGGATAACTGAAACCATGGAAACTAGATGAACACCTGTACGTAGTATTTGAAAATACTGTTAAATTTATGTCACACAAGTGAAATTTTTGTGGATTTCCCTAAGATTTACATGAATTTAAGGCTTGAAACTCAAGTGGTACAAGTCAGGCATTGAATTTGGATTCCTCGGCTTGCAAATTTTGTGCAGGTTGTTTGGTCTCATGGATGCCAGAGCTATTGCTCTAACATGGATCTAAATCAGTGGTTCTCAAACCTTTTAGACAAGGGCCCCTTTTTAGTATAGCACTTTTGTCAGGACCCATTGGAAGGAATGTCATTATCCTGGAAGTGATGCCATAGCCAGAAGAGCCATCATCAAGCAGGAAGTGCCGTCATTGTGACATAATAAAATGACACTCCTGGAACGCAAACTGGCATTCTTGGACTTCAGCAATTGCACAACTATGAAACATCCCTGACAAAAAGCAAGATTAGGACAAAATATGCAAAAACACTGGAAAAAAAATCTCATTTGAAAATTCAAACATTAACACTCACAAAAGGAATATAATATAACAAGAGTAAGGTCTGCAGCTTTCAAGATGGCTGCTCCCAGCATTCCATGACACACTTGACATCAGATCATAACCCACCAAGTGGGTCCCAACACACAGTTTGAGCAGCACTGATCTAAAGTATTAATAGGCACTCACTGCTCAAACATTTCACTAGTCTTGAAAATGGAGAGTGTGTGGTTTCAAAGTTTGCTAGAAGAATACAAAACTACTGTAGATGTTGGAATGTTGATTGTATTTGTAAAGCTCCTGAAATCTAAAGATCAGTTTCAAATAGGTAAGCAAGAGGTCATTTGAGGGTATGCATTAATGGGCCATTAACATTTTCCTCAGTAGTCTATGAGGCTGTGGATTGAATGAACAACCAAAGAATGCATTTAATGGCCCATGAATGATGGAATGTACTGTATTCTGTTCAGGGTTGTCATTCTTCTTGTATTTATGGTCTGTAACAAGCGTGTGTTACAGCAAGGAACAATAACTCCTGGAAGAATGGGATCAAAAAGTGAACTTCATTGAGATGATGCTTCTTGTAATTAACACACAATGCACCTTCTCTGACCTCCTGAATGCTGCTTTATAGCTCTGTCTTCCCATTCTGGTCATATCTCCAAGTCCATCTCCTTGGGACACTCCTTCATTGTCTTTGTTTTTTAAACACCATTCCTCTTGATCATTCTGGTCAATCTATAACTTCCTACCAAGAGCCAGCCAGTGATTTTTACATGTTAAACTAAAAACGAGACATGGAAATACACATCCACCATGTATCTGCAGTATGGTCTTGGTGTAATGGTTCTGGAGTTGGTCTTAGACCAGGAAGTTCCAGAAGCTTCCTGTGGCCTTGGGCCAGTCACTCTCTCTCTCTCTCAACATAATCTACCTCATAGGGCTGTTGTGAGGACAAAATGAGGGAACAAATCATTCACATCACCCTGAGCTCCTACGAGGAAGGGCAATATAAAAATGTGAAAAATAAAATAAAGAAATAATATGGAAAATACTTATGAGATCTTAAGAGCACTGAAAATCAGTGAGTTTTCTACCTCAGCCTTTTCCTAGCGCTGGGAAATTCTTGTCAGTGCTAGAGGGGGAACAAAGAATGAAATGCCACATATGGAATTTGGTTGAAATGGGGCAACAACATTTACTGCATTCAGCTTCCATAGCAGCAGGGGCATAATGAGATTTCTGCCAATGCAGCTGCTGACAGGTGTCATGACCCCTGCCTCAGGCTTAGAGTTTAGCCTTAAGGAATGAGGTTAGAATAACCAGACCCAGACGCTGCCCTAGGCCTCAATTCCAGCCTGGAGCCTGGGTCTGAAGCCAACAGGCAGGAGGTCATGGCAGCCCAAGGCCACAGAACAGGATGGAGCAAGCACCCCCAGAGCTCCTCAGGTGACCAACCTTGCCCAGGACCTCATGCTGTCTTGAGCAGGCACTTCAGCATTGACAATGGGCTAGGAGGAATGCAGTGGAGCAAATGATGCGTGCAAGACTCCAAGCCAAAAGTCTGCTCCTTTAAGATCTCTCTGCACTCCAGGCAGAGAAGTGGAACCTGGGAAGGACGGTCTGCGCTCTGGAGTATTTAAGTCCAAAATCCCCCTCTAGCCCTTGTCAGAGCAAGTTTCTCGCTTAGAAAATCTCTGATGTTCTGCAATTCCTCACTTGCCTTGCAGGCATCTGCTAGGTGACCGATCAGGACAATAGAATGTAAATCAATGTACCCACATGTTGTGTAAATGAGGGAGGAAAAATAGTCCAAGGTAGTGGGCAACATGGGGGCAGGTTCATGCTGCATGGCCAAGCCCCATTGTGGACTATTCTGTGTTCCCACATCCTGGATGCCCCTTAAAGGGATTTTGAAGGGAGCCCATCCCTACTTGCCTTCTGAACTATAGTGCCTGAACAATGCATGTGACACAAGTTATTTCTCACAAATTAAATTGAGGAAAAGAAACCCAGTATAGCTTTGCTGTAAGCAAGGCAGATCCTTGCCAATATGGCAATGGTTCCCAAACTTTTTCAACCGCCGGCTCCTTTGAGCTACAGTACCATTCCTTCCCAACTACATTAACCAGTTGGCAACTAGATAATTATGTAAGGTGTAATAGCTTTGCAGATACAAGCTGAGCATAGTGTATGAGTGGAATGGAAAGTTGCAAACTGAGTTCTTTTCTGCACCTAGCCCCTCTTATCCCATAGAAGTGGGTCTATTTCTATAATTTCTACTTCTAGAATAGGAGGAGGCCTATTAGGAGGCAGGACATCCTGGAACATAATAAGCCCATAGAATGGGTGGCAGCCACACATACCACCTGGGAAGGCCTGGGGACCTCCCAACTCTCTTCCTGTGTTGGGCCAAAAGCATCATGAATGTGGTTTGAGGGCGCATGATGCAGCCATCTTGGCTGAAGCTAAGGAGGTCTAGGTTTCATCAGTGCCTGGGTGGGTGTTCAGTCATGAAGGAAGAGAATGAGATATAAGTGAATTAATAAAAGAGGTGCGCTCTCTCTCTCTCTCTCTCTCTCTCTCTCTCTCTCTCTCTCTCTCTC
>JAJKFI010000019.1:11039590-11132857 GCA_029204185.1 Lerista edwardsae | reverse complement strand
CACACACACACACACACACACACACACACACACACACACACACACACACACTCAGGAGGGGAAGAAGCTGTGTTTTCAACCATAGATAAATGTTTTGTGATATCATGTCATGTTTTGGTTCTAAGAAGCTTGAGGCCTGTTCTTTTAAAAAAAGGACACTTCAAGAATGACTAAGACTGCAGCACTTCCATGGCAACTGAAAGCAGCAGCATTTGAATGGTATCTACTGACTAAAAATAGCAACAGGTTGCTGTTTTAATTGCACTGTTGCATATTTTAGGCTTCTCCTGGGTACAGGACATTCTTTTCAAAATAAGTGGAATGATAGGAATTACAGGTGGGTTAAGGCAGAGGTGTACCTGCCAAACTCCGGTGTTGTGCAGTCACTCTCCCTTGCCGTCACAGACATTTGGAGCAGGGAAGCCGCCATTGCCTCCTCTGAATGGCTGTGAGGGCAAGGAGAAGGGGATGTGTTACACCGGAGTTTGGCAGCCTGCAAAACTTAGCATTGTGATCCTGCTCCAGGTATGCCTCTGGGTTAAGGATAATCATGGCACCGTTGAACTGAAGCAGTATGTAGCAGTTTTCTCAGGCCTGATATCACATGCCCCAAGATGATAATGGAATGATGAGCTTTGCCATATAAATAAAACCCAGAGCATTTGTCCATCAGGTTGAGGAGTGGTTGAGAAATGTCTCTAATGCTGCTTTAGTCTTCATGCTTTGTACATGCCTGGTGCCATTTTAGCTGAGTCGTGGAGGAAGAAATGACACAGAGGAATGCATACATAACACTCCTTAAACACAGTATCGATTCTGAGAGCAAACTGGCCTGCGACGGTAGTTCTTTGGCTTGTGGATCAGTTTACCATGACGGAGCGTACAGGAGCTCAGGGACACAGCTCTGGGATTACATATACTGCAAAAGTATGTTTTGGTACACAAAGGACACTTTCTGTTCTTGAGTGGTCCTAAATATGATTGTGCTAATTTTCTGCCACAGTTTTCTATATTTAAAAGATTTTAGAGAGACTTAGGAGTGTGTTTGATTTTCGTATTACTGTATCAAGCTGCCGATGTTGCACAGGTGGGTAGACCCGGACTCCGCATTGGGAAGCCCAGTTGAACTGGGCTCTAAATACTTTTCTGACTGTTTTGTCTCTTCCCTCCCACCTTTGGGAAGGGACCCAAAAGAAACTTTGTACGGCCTGATACATTTCTTTCAGAGGCCTTGGCTGGTACGTCTGGTTTTTGGCTTGACTTGCACCGTGACAAAAGTTGCAGGCTCTAGATTCTTTTTGCTTCTCAAAATATTTCAATGAGATTAGTTCAGAAAAGTTGCAGTTAATATTTACCTGGGAGTAAATTCCTAGAATTAAACGTGTATAGAATTGCACTGTCAGCCCTCACCTTCAGCTACGCTTTTGCCGCCTCCCACTAGTTCTTTGAAAGTGGAAATACCTGATGAAATGTTGTTCTAACATCTTTGGAGAAGGATTCCACTTTTTGGCGAGAAGCAAACACTTAAGATATGAAATTGTTTTGCATTATGTCAGTGGCTGATTAAAAAAAACTAATCATTGATCGGAAATAGCAATACTAATTAACCAAGACATTTTAATTTCAAAATGTCGCAATGCTTATGCAACCAAGAAAGTGGGTCTGACATTACGAAATGCTTCATAAGCACATCTTGAAATGTGCCAGTAGGCCAGATCGCCCACTGTACGTAGCCATAAGTTTAGTGGCCGATCAGTTTTGGAGCCAGGCCTTGACCACTGCTGGGTTCTCAGCATGAGTCATGATTTGTGCTTGAAACTAGGAACCTAGCAGAAACGCCTCTGCAAATGCTCTCCAAGGTTAATGCCAGATCATTCCCTGTCCTAAAAGCTGGTGGAAAATGGTAGTTATGAGTAATGAATCAGGAAGTCTCCAGTTGAAATCTCACATCTGCAATGCACCTGTTAGGTGTCCTAGGCAGGCTGCTTCTTTGAGCCTCAGCCAGAGCTAGCCCAGGACTTCTTGCTGCCTCAGGTGGTATGCCAAATGCTGGCCCTCTTATCTGGTGATGTGCCCACTTCTGCTGTTCTTTCCTGGTTGGCTTGCTGGGAGGAATCTGAAACTGAAACCAGATTAGTCTTATTTATGGGAAAGATGGTGGTCTGGGGCTTTCAGGGGATGTGGGATACAGTGTATTTAGATGTGCAGGTTGTCCCATTGAAAGCTTGGTCCTAGTAATAAAAGCAAAAAACAAACAGAATAAAAACAAAACCAACAATCGCCAATAGAATAATATGCCATTACATCTGATAATCCTCCATGGTCATCCTATCCTGACTTAATCCTAAACCCTAAAGTCTGGTCCAAGCAGTTGGCTTCATAGTATTTCCAAAAGGTGCTCAGGCTTGACTTGGGAAGGAGTTCCACCATAGAGGGGAGTTACTGAGAATGTCTTCTTTGTGACCTACTCATCTGTGCTGATGCACAGGTGATCTTGAATGGCTGTCACCTTTGTGGGGACATGTGGGAGGAGGAGCTCTCTAACAGTATGTTAGTGTGCTACTTTTCAGTGCAAATGAAACAAAGAGCAAATCAGTTCAGGCCCATCTCATTTTTCTTCTTGAAGTGAAGCATCAAGTGGCAACCGACCCTGTCTCTTTTTCTCTACTCTGATTGCACCATCTGTTCCTTTTCTATTAGGAAGTAAAGAGAAAAATCAACAGGGAGCCACTTTTCCCCTCTGTAGGCCATCCATTGGTGCATATGTGCTGGGTGGCTGCCATGCTGCTCATGTGAACTTGCCTACAATCTGCTGTCTGAAGCAGGCCACTTCATTCTGATTCTTGGATGACTGGCCTTAAAGCCAGTAATACAAACCAAGGATGTGCTGTGATGTTCTGTACTGGTGAGGCACAGAGCATCATGAAGCCCAATGACCCAGAAGTGATGTAACACTTCCTTGTCACCGGGCCTTCAAATGAGACCAGAACAAGGCTCAGGTCATGTCCGGAGCTTCTCTGAAGCCTGCAGAGGCCGTGTGCAGCCTCTGTGGTCTTCAAATCCTCCCCGCCCCCCAAGGTATTTTAAAAATACAGCCATGCCCTGGTATCCGCAGGGGACAGGTTCCTGGACCTCCCGTAAATACCTGAAACCATGGATAAGAGGGAACCTGTTAAGTATAGGGTCCTTCCCTGCCCCCCCCCAAACAAGAAGGTTTTTAGTGACCCAAAGTAAAGGACCTCCACTTCCAATCCGTGGATAATTGAAACCACATATTTAGAATCCATGGATATGGGGCACACCTGGTTTTCTCTTGGGGGGGGGTTCTGAAGCCTACAGAGGTCATGTGCAGCCTCTACAGTCCACAGAAAGGCTCTAGATGTGACTGGAGAACATCTTCAGTTTCATCCAAGAACTTGGGTCCCAGGAGATCGGGGAGGCCCAGCCTCCTCTGACTGCACGTTCCTGATGCAAACATAATCTTTTCTTGAGGCCCATAAAGTTTTGTGTAATGCAGTTGCAGACCCAGCCAGTGATGTCATGCAGGGGGTACGCGGGGGTACGCGAGTACCGGTTTCTAGGATTACAGCTGGCCCCGCCCATTCGCCCGCCCACTCGTCGACTCCGCCCTCTGCAACATTTGAATTTCCTGCATGTTTGAGTTGCCTGCATGTTCTCAGAGCCAGCCAGGCAGGCAGGCAGCGAGCGGAGCCTTTCCTTTCCTTGCCACTGAAAAATGAGTTGCTCTGGGGTTTTAACATGATGCCAGGCCTCCTTAACATGTTCTGGGGGTGCTGTGGAATACTGTTGCAACTGTTGGGTCAGTTTAAAATCATCTGAGGCCTCAAAAAGGGCTTTTTTATGTCACTTCCTGCCACGACATCACTTCTGGCTTATGACATCACTTCCGGTGGGCGGGTCTCGACACATGCCAATCAAAAGTGAGTACCTGGTATTAAATCATTTAGATGACGCCACTGGACCCAGCCAATGGGCTGCCCAGGGGCAGAGAAGAAGGAGCGCCGCCCCCTCTCCCAGCTCCCCACCCCCAGCACCACTGCGCCATGCCCCCATGCCAGGTTCCATTCTGGAGCCGTATGGAGGTGTGGGCGGCCACACAGCACTCGCTTCTGTGAGAGGAGAGCTGCCTCATTGCCACCCCCCTCCTGCTCAGCCAGCATGCCGCCCGGAGCATTTCCTCCCCCATTCAAAATGGTAGGACCACCACTGGTGTAATTCAGCTTCATTGTTTGGATAAATCTCTGCCTTCTGGTACAGACGTTATCAACAATTGTGTCTCTTGTGTGGTGTCTCTCCCAAATTCTGCCACGTATTCTTTTTTTTTGTTTTGTAATCAGCAGCAAAGACAAGATGCCCTAAGATGTTTACTTTTGAATATCCATTTGTTTTGTTTCTCTCTTAACATACATTGCTGCTTCTAATAAACCCACAAAGGCTTGTTCTAAATGGCAAGGGAGTTCTTTAATGGAACAAATGAATATTTTATGATGAAAGTAATGCACAGTTTCTTATCAGATTCAGAGCAAAGGTAGTAATTGACATACAGTGAATACCAAAAGTAGTGGTGGTGATGTTGGAGGGAAGGCAAATTAATTATTTGGTTTTGATTTATAGAAGCATGTCTTCTGATACGACAGTGTCAATAGCAATCTTCTATTGCTAGGCATGAAATATTATTGGCACTTAAATATTTATGATATGGAATAGGTGAATTATCTGTATATCCCTGCTAACTGGGCAAGAGGCACTTTTCCCAGTGGTGCTCCTCTTATGTTTAGCAGGGGGAGAGTAATTGTCCCTCTGCGCACCCTCTTCACCCCTGCGCAGTGTCTTGTCTAGTGGCTGCTGCTGGTGGTGTTCTGCATTTTTTAGATTGTGAGCCCTTTTGGGACAGGGAGCCATTTAACTTTATTATTTGTCTGTAAACCGCTTTGTGAACTTCATGTTGAAAAGCGGTATATAAATACTTTTTGATTGATTGATTGATTGATATCCACCTAATATATACAGTACAGGGAACAAGAATACCCTGAGAAATAATTTTGAACATAAAACAATAAAAATGGATGCTCTTAATAGTGATTTTTGTCTTGGAAGTTGTAAATAGCTAAGACACTCCTGTAAAATAGTTTTCTTTATCATAAAGTTAACACTATTGGGATTATTCTGGTACAGCGAGGGGGGGGAATAATAAGCTGGCTATCTTATGACTTATCTTACGTTTATAAGTGAATCAGTGATCTGAGCTATCTGTATGGGCCGCGGAAGGTATTACTAGAGTGTGTAGTGATGATTAGGAATAGAAGCGATTAATATATTGGCCATTTTTATAATGTTCTTATATACAGGAAGTCTTCAACTTATAACCATTTTCCAGACGTTTGTTGGTTGTATGGAACCTGGGATGCATTTACAGTGTTATGAATATTGTTAGCCCACAAGAGCCTATTTAACCCAGCTCTTCTTTTTTCCACTGCCCTTTCTGCCATCTCTCTCCTCTGCCGCCTATCATTTACAGCCCTATCCTAACCCACACTGGAACAAGCATCGGGCCTGCCCTGTATTCAGTGCGGGGTGGGGGATGGCTGCAGCGCAACCCATGGTAAAGGGAATTAATTCTCCTTATCATGTGTCATGTTGCAGTCACCTCAATAGGGCTACTCGAATTTGTGCCAGCAAAATTGCTGGGGAAGGCTGACTGGGCTGGGGCTGGGGTTGTGATCCAGCCTAGGTTGGCTAGGCCAGTTCCACCTCCCTTCCTGGGCTGGGCTGTCCACGAGTCCACCATTCCCCTACCCTATTCCACCCTTGTTCCGCTCCCCCCCCCCACAAGCTGGCCTCTCTCAGCCAGCTGATACTTATGGACGTCCTTGCCCTGGCCTCCCCGACTCTGGAGTAGGCGCAAACATGCCTTGCTTGTATGAAAATCAGTAGCTTGATTTGCAGTTGCAGAATCTTTGAGGAGACATAAATGCTACATAAATGGATTGATCTCAGAATTACTTGAAGGCTATAATAGAAGGCGACTCTGAAGCAGCTTACCCTCTGTGGCTAAAGTTGCAGCACAAGCTTATGCACGTCTTTCCAGAAGTAAGTCTCATTGTGTTCAGTGGGGCATACTCCTGGGAAAGCGTGAATGGGATTGGAGCCTAGATGGGGTAATACCTTATTGATAAATTACATAAATTGTTTATATAAATATAGCAAGAATATTTATATTTATATTAGACATTAAATGGTTTCTCCCTATATGAATGCCAGCAGGGATTCCCTTTTTTACCAGGTCTTGCTCGGTTTGTCTTTATTACATGTGTTAAAAATCACAAATTGCTGGGTGCAGGGCTTATCCTGAATGACTTCTGCACAGAGGCCAGATCCAGGTCCACCCTTATGGCCTTCTGCAAGGGCTGCAAGATCCACCTGTTCATCTGGTTTTTGGAGACGGACTTGAATTGGCTGCTCTGAAATGTTGTAGCACTTCACTGTAATTTTCTTTTGATATTGCATTTTCTATGTACACAGCCTCAAGCTTGGGAAGGTTACATATCAATAAAAGCAGGCTGTGTTGCACAAGTATATTTTGTAAAAATTTTTTTTGCTGTGTTGACATTTTTGTATTTTGTCAGCCTTTAATTGAGGACACAATCCTAATCTGGAGCAAAATTTGGCCACCACAAGGGCCACCACAAAGTATGTTTGGACCACTCTCTGAGTCAGAGAGGCCAGCACACAGATGCGAGCCATCCTCCCTGACTCAGAGAGTGGTCCAAATGTGCTTTATGGGGGCCCTTGTGGTGGCCAAACTTTGCTGGCCTAAATGTGGCCAGCTTAACTCCAGGTTAGGATTGCACCCTGAATATAAGAGCAAAATTGCCCTTAAATCTTTAATAGTAA
Organism: Lerista edwardsae; assembly: GCA_029204185.1. Lineage (NCBI taxonomy): Eukaryota > Metazoa > Chordata > Lepidosauria > Squamata > Scincidae > Lerista > Lerista edwardsae. The sequence continues at coordinate 11,125,942 of JAJKFI010000019.1, read as the reverse complement.
AGGTAAGAATGTACCTACAAATACTTCCCAATGCCTAAAATTATGCCATCACATCTATGCTGCGTTCATTCAATTTTAAATGTTTTGAACATCCTTGGGAAACTCAAACCATAACATGAACTGACTATGCTGGTTTGCATCCAATAAGCAATCCAAACATCAGCTTTTTGAAATAATTTTGACTCTGAACGATCACGTTAAAAAAAAAGACACTGGTTTTCTACTCTTGTTGTTTGAACCTGTTTTTGTTTTTCCCTCTGGCTCTTGGAAGGCAATCTGTACCCAAGGAGGATGTCTTTCTTTCAATTTGTTACAACCCAGGACAAACCCACATGTGACAGATTCCTGTTTGCATGAGAACAGAATCAAAGTCCAAATGATTAATACCTAAAGGAGATGCTAAAGGCAACCACTTTGTCTCAAGATAATTGGTTTATGCCTGGGGTTGTTTTGCTCAGTTGATAAATAGTTTGGTGATGGAATTATTAGCATCTTCCGGCAATAGATTGTGAATGGATTCAGGAGGTGCTTTTCCTGCAATGTTGATAATCAGCACATAATAGCCTGGTCATTTGAACCTTGCATCACATATTGATTTCTCAGAGCAGTCACTGTCAACAAGAAGAAAGTCTGCATGTCAACATACTTGCCATGAAAATGGACAAGGTTTTCTGAGTTCACCTTCCAAAGCTCCCATCAAGTGTGCCAGTTGTGGCCACCCCTTAAGTAGAGGGAATACATGCACCCCTTCACACTGTACTGACAGTTTGGATTAATTTGCATTTCTTCAAAGATGGCCTCTCTAATGTTTAAGCTATCAGTTGCAAACATTAGAGCATCAGCTAGTGCAGCTTCCAAGTAATTGAACTTCAGTGTGATTGTTTGGCCATGTTTCAGTAAGTCCCTATTTTATAACAACCCTGTGAAGGTAGGTCAAGTTTAAGAGTATGACTGGCCCAAGGTTACCCCATCGTTCATTCCTTTCACAGCATACTGGTTCTGATGGCTCGTTAAGATGAGGCAAGAATTTGTGAAGGAAGCATGACTAGATTGGCAAATCCAGTAGTCTTTGCTGGCTGACCTGGGAGTTTGGGGTGGGATGGGGTGGAATTATTAGCCATCAAGTAGTCACTTCAGGTTCGCAAAACCATGACTCACAAATTATTGCTGCATCAAAGAGTTATCATTTTCTTAGCTTGCAACAGAGGGTTACAGATTGTGTAGCACAAACCTTTTGGACTGTGGAAGACTTTATATTTCTAAATGTTATGGCATTGCCCCAAAGTGGCAATGCCACTTTTTATTAGGTCTCTACCTCATAACCTTTTAAAAATTATGTAATGGTTGCACTAGGGGGGGTGGGCTGTGTGCACCCAGCCTACCTCCCACCCCCGTGAAACATGCCAATTTTCACTCTGATTCATTTTTAAATGATGTAATTGTTGTGGTGGGGGAGTGGGTGTCTGTGGTACCTACAGTTTCTGGTCTGTAGAAGTCAATCTAGCTAAAGAAAGGATGACCATTGGAATTTTAGGAAACCTCAGGGAGGACACAAGACAACAAGATGCCTGCATCTCGCTACCACTCCCCTGCATCTGGCATTCTGAGGTAGCCTATTTACTGTTGCAGAAACCTATTGAACACACCGTTCCTCCCTCGCCAGACTCTTGCCTTGTGTGCTCTCTGAGGCATCTGGTGAGCCACTGTGAGATACAGATAAGTTGGACTAGATGGGCCCCTGGTCTGATCCAGCAGGGCTGTTCTTATGTTCTTTATTATTAAATCTCCTAAAATTCCAATGGTCATTTTTTCTTTAGCCAGGTGGATTTCTGGAGCAGCACACATTCCAAAAAACCAAAGGTGACATGGTACAGTTACTTTCTAAACCAATGGTACTTAAACTTCTTAGACCGGGACCCACTTTTTAGAATGGCACTTGTGTTTGGACCCACTAGAAGTGATGTCATTAACCTGGAAGTAATGTTGTGGTAGGAAGTGACATCATCAAGCAGGAAGTGCTATCATTGTAACATAATAAAATGACACTCTGAAATGCAAATTGGCATTCTTGGACTGCAGCAACTGCACAACCATCAAGCATCCTGGACAGAAAGCAGGATGAGAACAAAATATTATGTAAAAGCACTGAACTAAAAACAAAATTTTTAAAAGCCCTCACTTGAAAATTCAAACTGTTAACACTCACAAAAGAAACATAACAGGAGTAAGGCCTGCAGTTTCCAAGATGGCTGCTCCCAGCTTTCCACGACCCAGCTGACATCAGATTGTGACACACCAAGTGGGTCCCAACCCACTGTTTGAATAACACTGTTCTAAACAGTAGACTAGGCCAGCGATTCTCAAACAGTCAGCACAATCCAATAGACGGCGTAGCATCAGCGCAACGGGGTTGTGCCAATGCTGCGCGCTTAGCGCAGACGTGGGGGTGCAGATTGGCGTCCCCTGCATCAGCGCTCAAGCAACAGGACAGGCACTGCCTGCAGCGCCAGCCCTGCTGCGGCCGCACTGAGTCTCTCTCGTGCCGACGGAATCTGGTCGGCGTGCAGGAGGCTCCATGCCGAGGCGGCACGGCAATTGGAGGAAGGGAAGGAGGTGGGAGCAGGGGGTGGGACGTGTGTGGGTTTGGGAGGTGGCCATATCCTAAGCCTATCTGTGAGGCTGCGCGGCCCCAATTCAGGGGAGGCTCCAGCCTCACCTATACTGTGCTAGGATATGGTGTTGGCAGGCTGGCCTCACCATTCCAGCATAGTATAGGATTGCGCCCTGTGTGTCCTGACCCAATTTTTGGTGGTTTGTGAAACTGACTAGTCTATGTACCTCAAGGATTAAAAACAAGCTGCTATTTCGGTGGGGGAAGCACTGCTGCCCAATCACCATTATAGCCACAGCCCTTGGCATTTATAAATCAGGCAGCAGTCTAAAGTGCGTCTTAAAATGTTTGGGAACTACAGGACTAGGCTGTATTAACAGAAGCAGCAAATGTGACATTGCTTTTTTCTACAACAGCATCGTGTTGATTAATAGTCTGTTTATTATCATGGATGACTGAAATCCTATTGGATAATGTCTCTCATCTTATTAATTTTAATTTTGTTTCCTTTCATATTCTATCTGTAGTATTTGACATTTTGTTAGTATCAGTCCAGCTCTATTGTAATCACAATACATTCAAAGACTGACAGGTTGAGTGACATGTTCTGCAAGCCTGTGCTTGTGCCTGTTGCTACTGAAATGTTTTGAGCAATGTCAGGCAGCATAGTGATAGTAAGTGCCTGTTAACTTTGCAATAAAATTAGGCAACAGTGCCTTGTACCATTGGAAACGTGGTTCGACTGCTCAGATGAGTTTGAAAATAGGAGACTATTGTGAGCAGATTCTTGTACAGGAGGTGTGGACTGATGGTTGAGCTGCTGGTGCTGCCTGAAGCTAAGCAGGAGAATAGACGGTCTTGTTTTTGGGTGGGAGACAGAATGCCAGGCTGTGACAAGCTGCAGTACTTGTTGTGGCAATAGCGGTGGAGCTGATTAGCCAATGTGGGAATGTGTGGAAAGGCCAGCCGGCAAAAGAATGGAGTACAACCTTGAAGACCTGTCCAGGCTTGACCTAAGATTGCCTATTGAAGCTCATTGGCACACAGCCAGAGGTCTGGTCTGAGCTTTTGGTCACACATCTGGTCTGAGCTTTTGGTGAATCACAGAATTCTGTAAAAAAAAAAAAAATCCCATTAAAAATCAAGGTTTAGACTAGTCTGCCCATGTAAGCTACCGGGCATTTGCATGGGAAAGGTGGGATATAAATTCTTCAAATAAATAAATAAATAAATAAATAAAGAAATAAATAAATAAGTATGTATGTATGGATGTATGGATGTATGTCTACTCAGAAATAAATCCCATTGAGGCTTTCTCCCAGGAAAGTATGTATAGGATTGCAAACACTGTGTGTGTTTGTGGGGTGGGTGGGTGGGTGGGGGGGTGGGGTGGGGAGGGAATAATGGCATCTATTTCATCAAATATCCTTTAGATGTAGAGTGATTTCCCTCTTTCATTCCTAAAATTTGTTTTGTTCTCGTGCTTCTTGTTCCAGATCTCCAGTTTGATCCCTGTTGATCAATTTCAATTATACCAGCGATTAAAATTGGAAAGAGGTATGGTTTGAAGTGGAATATCTCAGTATAATTAAGATTAGAAAAGTAGTTCTGACAACAGGGAAAGAACTGGTAGGAAGACTTAGGTAAACATATTTCTTTGTTAAATGTGGTTACTGTTAAACATTGATTATGTCCATACTTTGCTATTTCCATTTCAAATTGTGGAATCCTGAATGAATTGATGTCCTTGGTAGAATGTGCCCAGTGAAGCTGTGGACATCAATCAGCAGATTGCTATGCCACCTGTCTGACAACTCTAAACTGGATACGCAAAGAATTTTTTGTTGAAATCATCCTGCTAGACCAGGGATCTCCAAACTTTTTAGCTGGAGGCCCGCATCAAATATCTGAAATGGTGTCGAGGGCCGGAAAAATAAATAATTATGAATTAAAAATTCAAATAAATACATTAGAGACAGAAGTTAGCTGAATGAATGAATGAATGGGTTCAAAGTTCCAGGATTACTCCAAGCTCCAATACACACCACAGAAATATAGCACATACTTCAATGGACTCCCATTCCTCCACTCCACAAGCAGCTTACTTATATGTGCTGGAGTAAACACCTCAGAACTAGCAGATCATAAGAAAGGAAACACCCAGAGCATGTTCTGAGGGCCTGGATGGCCTCCATGATCCTCCAAAAGCCATAAAGGCCATCTAAGGCCTTTAATAATACTTAATACTTGGATTTATATACTGCCTTTCTTAGGTCACCAGATTTCTCTAATGACTATAACTCAAGGCGGTTTACATGGGCAGACTTTATTCAGAAACCCGAAGGTTTTTATAATTTATACAGAAATGTTCTATCTTTCAAGAACTACACACATACAGATGGATCTTTCTGGATTTAGTCCTTCTTTCTGGCCACCTGTTTGTTGCTGGCTGATAAGCGGCTTCCCTGCTCCCACCAGAGAAGCAGCTGAACTTCGGCACAACTCCCCCTCACACAAGGCAGCCGAAGACAGCTCAGCTGTTAATCAGTCGCAATTTACAAGTCTCACAGAGACTTCCGGTAGTCCCGAACTGGCGACCTTCAGATCTTCAGCTTTTATCTTCAGGCAAACGGAGGCATTAACCCTCTCGACTAAATCTTCTTCAGAAGGACTAAATTCATCACTTCTTCGGGAAAACCAGGAAGTGATGATTTTATCTACTTTCCAGAGGCATTCTGATGGCCAAGGAGGCTTCATGTGTCCTCCCTCGCCCTCAGAATACCCTCGCACACAATCAGAGCACAGCTTGGAGGGTGCAGCCCATGCCAGCAAGATCAGGAGGGCCAGAGTCCTATAGAGAACCAGAGGCTTGCTGTGGGCTGGATAAAGGCTCTCTGAGGGCCACACCTGGCCTCTGGGCTGGAGTTTGGAGACCCCTGTGCTTAGATGATAATATTGTGGAATAGGAGACAAAAAAAAGGCAGATTTCAACTTCCTGTCTCTAAAATGTTCCAATAGAGCTAGATAATATATCATTTTTTTCCTTGATTGACTTCAATCCATCATGACCTTAGGGCTCATGACCTCAAGAAAAAACAACCAATCACAAGCTCACATAAGTCTGAAGCTACCATTTGATTGATTGATTGAAACCTAAGGCATCATTTTTTCCTTGATTGACTTTCAGTGCATCATGACCTTAGTGCTCATGACCTCAAGAAAAAACAACAACCAATTACAAGCTCACACTAGTCTGAAGCTACTATTTGATTGAAGCCTAAGGCATAAATTATTTGACTTCTGAAGGTACTGAAGACTGAGGCTGAATAAGCATAGGGAAATGGCAAATAAAGCAGACAGGTTAAAATTTTTTGCCTTGGGTTTTTATTATATGTTTTCAGAAGTCCATCTGGATCCACTGAGGACATGGTGTCCCTCTGCCGACTGTCAGACTGTGTGCCAAATTGAACCAAGTGAGTCGGGACAACCAGTGCCTGTAAAATGCCAGGTTTGCTACCTGACATTCTGTTCATCATGCAAAGAACCTTGGCATTTGGAGAGAGCATGCCGGGAAAGCCAACTGATTGTGGCACCAAGTGAGCAAGGGTAAGTGAAAGACGTATGATGCACTTTTTCCATATTGTGGTAATTGCAATAAATGGCCCATTTCCTTAGTTAGATATACAATTTTTAGATGCAACTTAACAGCCCAATATTATACATACCAGCCATCCTTGGTCCTTGTCTTCTCCTGATCAGGAAGAAGTCACTCTTTTGAAGGAGGTGCCAGAAGGGGGTGCACGAAGGAGCGGCCACTTGGAGATGGGTCGCATGGCTTCCTCAGAAAGAGGTGGCTGCCACCATCTTGGCTGGTCTTCCCTGGGCATCCCCCCAGATGATGTTTGGGGATGGAATTCAGTGCTGCCCTCCCACGCCCTCTCTAACTGTGCTACTGGATAAAACACCATGGATCTTGATGACTGATCACAGCAGAAGATTATAGCTGTTTTGCATTTTCAGGTTATTTAACGGAGAAAATGCAGTTTACCTGTGAATTTGACCATAGATTCTGTGGCACTATTATATTGCATCCTAAATGGCTTTTCCACAAAAGCAATTCATGCAAGATGGAGGGGAATTGCTGCGGATCCTCTTTCCGCCACAGCTCTTGGTCCTCCGTATCACCTTGCTCTGGAGCATCCCTTGATTTTCAGGGGACTGGTGTGGAAGAGGGGATAGGTTTGTTGGCAAGAGTTTCCTTATGTTCCTTCAGATCCAGCCCTTTGACTATGAAATAAGGGTGACACTCTTAATTTCTTATGTTCAACTATCATCTTTTATAAGTCCTTCTCCCTTTTCTAGATCACTGATCAGAACTGACACAGAAGCTCCGGTTAAACAGTGCCCAGTCTGCCGGATATATATTGAGCGTAATGAAGGGTGTGCTCAAATGATGTGTAAAAATTGCAAGCATACATTTTGCTGGTACTGTCTACAGAACTTGGATGTAAGTGATGTGTGGAAATGGCTCAGTGGTTTATCTTTTTTACCCTCCATTCTTTAACATTTGTTGTAACCAGAATAGCACGTCGCAACCTGATTTGAACTGCCCCTTCCCCCAAAAAGGAACACTGTGTTGACTATAGTTAATTCCCCTCTGACTGAGCTCATTGGTTGCACCATAGTCACCCATTTAAAATATCAGATGACAGTTCTCATTGCCCAACCATTATCTTTTTACATTGAGCAATAGGTTATTATGTATTGTACAACAGCTCTCTCATAAACTAAAATGCATGCACTAGCCCTGATGGTCTTAACAGCAAACAGAGCTGGAAGAACCAAAAGATTGATACAGCATGTCCTCACTTAAAGTTGTTGATGGGTTCTTGAAAACTGCAACTATAAGAGCACAATCCTAACCGAGTTTCCTGCGCTGACTTAGCTGTGCCAATGGGGCATGTTCTACATTCTGCAATGCAGTAGTAGTCATGGAGGCCTCTTCAAAGTAAGGGAATGTTTTTTCCTTCACCTTGGAGCTGCATTGCCCTTTGCCCGGTGCTAGAAATTTGGCTAAGAATGCACCCTCAGTGAAGTAAGTTGTAACGCAACCAATTTTACGTAAGAGTTACATTCCTACAGCATATTTCTGTAGGAATGTAGCATTGGCTCGAGAGCACCCCTGGAGAGCCTTCCTTGCACCAGCCAAACTCAGCTGGCGCAAGAGAGGTTCTGGGAGGGATGAGGCGGGGGGATGGGCAGTTCTGGGCAGGGGGTGGGCAGGGCCAGAATGTGGCCATTAGACTTAGCACGCAGATGCCTCCCCTGGGGCAAGGGAACGAACATACCTTGCCCCCGGGGAGGCTCCCCAGCGCAGCAAGGATTTGGAGCTGGCCCGCTGGCCTCGCCAATCCAGCACACCTTAGGATTGCACTCTCTTGAGTCAGAGAGGCCAGTGCACAGACATGCGCCATTGTCCCTGACTCCAAGATTGGTCCAAACACACTTTACAGCGGCCCTTGTGCCAGGCAACCTTTGCTGGCCTAACTGTGCCAGCCTAACTCCAGCTTAGGGTTAGGCTCTCACAACACCAGAACCAAGGGACATCCACTAAAATTGAGTGTGGTGATGGCGTCTGACCTAGGTGCCTTTAAAAGGGGACTGGACAGATTTCTGGAGGAAAAGTCTATCACAGGCTACAGACCATGATAAGTGGTGCAACCTCCTTATTTTAGAAGTAGCCATTCTATCTTAGAATGCCAGATGCAGGGAGTGACAACGAGATGCAAGTATCTTGTTGTCCTGTGTGCTTCCTGAGGCAACTGGTGGGACACTGTGAGATACAGGAAGCTTGACTAGATGAGACTTTGGCCTGATCCAGTGGGGCTGTTTTTATGTCTTTCACCTTCTGTCTTTCAGAACGATATCTTCCTAAGACATTATGACAAGGGGCCCTGCCGAAATAAACTGGGCCACTCCCGTGCCTCAGTTATGTGGAACAGGACGCAAGTAAGCTTAACCCTGAGCTGTGTTTGTGTTTGTATTTTCAATGTGGATGTTTTGCATGTGCAGAATCCCAACACTCCTCTTTCTTAAAATGTTTCTCTTTTAAACTTCTTCAGATTGTCGGAATTCTGGTGGGCCTGGGTATCATTGCCCTGGTCACATCTCCCTTGCTACTCCTAGCTTCGCCGTGTATTATCTGCTGTGTCTGCAAGTCCTGTCGAGGCAAGAAAAAGAAACATGAGCCACCAACCACCTAAAGCTCTCTGCCTGTTGGGTGTGAATGCCTACACTGCGTATGTGAGAAGATAGGAAGGCCAACCTCTGACCCTGATGCTATACCAAATAATTCACCTTCTCTTTGCCAACTTCTGCAAAAAGTGCCTACTGTTTCACAGGACACATTGTTTGCAAGTTGCATTTCAAGCGATGGGCCATTTTGTGCTGGATCCAATTCCTTTCCCCCCTTCTTTTAAAGGGACAGGACTTGTAAAATCACCCACCTCCTCAAACTGCATTTTCCCCAGATTTTGAATGTTTTGAGCACTTTAATTTTGCATCTCCTGAAGCAGTCATACAGTTAAGTGAAGGAATATGGGCGAATTAATCTGCCCTGTTTTTTTATATAAAATCTTTGTATCTTATATGTGTTAGCTTTGCAAAAGCAGGGTGAAAGGAAAAAAATCATTGTTACTAGGAGTTAATGGGTTTTTAAAAAAATATCTGTACCTGAAACAGTTTTGTACATTTCTGGGCTCTCCTCATTGAAGGTTTCCAAGCATTGTCTGCTCTGAGCAGGGGGTTGAATTAGATGGCCGGTGAAGTCCTTTGGAATGCTAACATTCTGTGAGGAAAATAAGGAGAAATTACCGACTAATAATGTGCATTTGCTGAAACCCCAGTTGAGACCAGTGTAGTATCACCAACAATGACATGAAGCTGCTATTGCAAGAATGCACAATAATATGCTAAGGAAATACCTCAATAATAACCAACCATTAGGAGGACTGAGGTGTCAATCATTAGCAAGCATGGTGTAAGCCGTGGGTGGCCCACATAGGCCACTGGTGCTAGAAGTGGCTCATAGAGGTGGGGATATGCAGTATGCTAAAGGACCTGCTGGCCCAGCTACAGTGTAGAGTTAGGCTCATGTTCCTGCCTCTCCTTCTCAAACTGTGCTGCTGCTGCTGCTGCTCTGATTCCTTTGGACCTGCTCAGTCGAGGAGTCCAAACTCTCCTCAGGCTGCATATTTGCTACAGTGGCACTAGAGATTTGGGGCTTCACTCGTCACTTCAACTTGCAGTCCACTTGCCAAAAAGGTTGGCTGTCATTGTCATACTTTCAGTGGAAAAGAGATATTTATTTACATGCACATTAAAAAAAAAAAGCCATATCATTGATTTACTGTTTTAGGTATGTTTCAATACTGGTGAAATATTGCAACAACAAATACAGCTGTGCTGCATTATTTCACAGAGTTAGGGCACAATCCTATGCCTGTCTACTCAGAAGTAAGTCCTGTTGTGTTCAACTGGGCTTAATTTTGGGAAAGTATGGATAGGGTTACAGGCCCAATCAGAGACTGTGAAAATGACATCAGCAAGTGTATTGCGAAGCAAGTTCTATGTATAAACATAGCTGAGGACTGCAAAGATGCTCTGGCCGCCCCTCATTTATAGCAAGAGCCGTAGTCCCAGAAAAAAGTCCCAGAGTTACAATGTGACAGGAGGAGCAGCTGCATCGTCCAGATCAGTGTGTCGGGAGGGGAACAGACCAATTGCTTGTCTTTCCCATCTGCTTACAAACACTCGTTCTGTGCTCCATCAAAATAAAGGCCGCATTAGATGTGTGTGCAAAGTGCGCAATTTAATCATGCTTTCAACTGGAAGCTCTGTTTTTTTTTTTTTGATAAAAGCGTCAGGTTGAATGGGACAACTCTGGCAAGGGACTAGGCCCTTTAATGTTTTTGACATTAAAAGGTAAAGGTGGCATTGTATAAGTAAGGCATAGAAGCCCTTTCCAGTAGGCTTGCGTATGCCATCACCTCCAGCATCTGGCTGACTGCTGTACCTAAGTGTACCCTCATTTTGTTCTGTACTGAGTAACTTAGAGGTAGACTGCTAATGTAAATAAATCTGATACTTCAAAGAAAGCCATGTTATGTCCTATAGTGTATACCTCTGTGTGTGTGTGTGTGTGTGTGCGCGCGCGTGCGCGTGTGCGTGCGTACACAAAGCAAATATAGCAAATATTTGGGAATGTACTATAGTGCATATGACTATATCAGATCAGGGGGTCACCAACCCTGGCCCGAGAGCCAAATTGGCCCTCTGGAAGATTTTTCTCTGGCCCTTGCAGGTTGTGGAGCCAGCCCATAGCAACCTGCTGATGGGAGATAAATACAGTACAACCTGCTACAGTTGTGTTCCAGAGCCCTCCACGAATACTGGGGCTACCATTTCAAAATGTGCCAAAATGTTTGAAGGACGCTGACCTAGATTTTTGCTTAGTAAGTTCACTCAACAAAAACACATATATTTATTTATTGACATTTTGATAAGATCCTAAAAAAAAACCACCGTTGAAAATTATTACCGCTCTCTCTCTCCCAACCCTTATTGAGAGCAGTCTCTGGTCCAACTTGGAGGGACTGAAACACAGTGATGATATATATGTTTGACTTGATTTGTTCTTTTACGCCAAAAACAGCTTCAGGAGGTTGTGAGTTGGAGCAAACCAACTGTGGTGGAGGTCTGCTTTTTCCCCTCTGGGGATTTTTCAGCTCAAAATTTCCCTTATTATCCTCCCCAAATGGGGAGAAGTATTACTTCTCCCCTGGTTACTGAAACAGAAGTGCTAACTATATTAAATGAAACATTGTTCACAGGGCAAGCTATCATAATTCAAGTTTGGAAGTTTTTAAAACTATGTGCTTCTAAATTTCTGAGCATAGTTTCTGAACAAGCTGGAATATGGCCAGGATACTTGAATTTATACAAAACAGATAACAGTGATTTATGGCACACTGATGATGTTTAATCTTATTTTGCTTTTTATAACTGAATTGTATTAAGACTACATCAACCCTACAAAGTTGTTTAAACTGCTAGGAGCCATGGGAATTTTAGGAGGTGAAAATTCTCTTATTAGTGATGCCTAACATTTCATCAGACTGAAGTGCCAAAGGCAGTTTGGGTACAATTAGAGTGCGGTAAAAAGTTGTCTCAGTTAAGAATCAAGCTAGATGTACCTATAAAAATGTGTGTTTGTCCCTCATATTTGTTTCCTTGTTGACAAACATTACGGGGTGAGTTCTGTGAAGTGGAGAATAAGTAGCTTTAGTACCAAGCACCCAGAACAATTGTGATCATGCACCCCATGCTAGTCCACAAACAATGGAAGCTTTGTGTTGTCTATAAATAGCATGTGGGGGCATATGTGTGATTGTAATTGCAGTGGCAGCTAACTGCTAGTCTTCCTATCCCTTGGCTATGGTTTTGGGTTATTTTGCATGCCCCTAGCCCTGCAATATTTTTGTCAACAAAGGGGAAAAAAAGAGGCCATACACACACTTTTTGGGTTTGCAGAAGTCTCATCCCAGAAATATTACAAAAAAAGTAATATAGTCTCTACATCACAGCTAGAGAAGCCTTTTCTGATCGCAAGTGGCAGACTCCACCTCATCCTATCCAGTAGCATAGCAGGGGGGGCAGTCTGTCTCGGGGGCCAGGCCAGAAGGGAGTGCCATGTGAGACCCAGCCAAGATGGTGGCAGTTGTACCACTCCGAGCCCAGTTGCTGGTGCTACAGTACAGCTTTAAAGATCTCAGGCTAAGTCAAACGGGCTCAGGAAGGCCGAAAATGGCAGAGAAAGGACACCCAATGGGTGTCACCCTTGCTTGGTCTCAGCCATCTTTGGTTGTGCTTATTCCTGTTCTCACAAGCTATGCTCGCAAGAACATGAAGTGACTTGGTCAGGCATAGAGCACCCTCAACTTCACTCTGCTCTGAGTTCTGCAGCGGCCCAGATGCTGCAGAACTCTAAGCAGAGCAAAGAAATGGCTGCTCCAAGCTGCAGCTCGCAAGCCAGAAGTAATTGGCGGTGACATGATGATGTCATCACATCCCCTCCATCTGAGCACTCTGTGGGGTGACACCACAAAGAACAGATAGTGACGCAACTGAACCTACCTGTATATGTGTCAACCTGTGAAACACACCTAATCTCATAGATAATTCTGCATGTGATTATACGACCACCTTTCATCCCCTTTTGTGTGGAGGTTCTACCTATTGATTTTCTGCTGGTAATCAAGGCACAGGAGTTGTATTTGGGAAATGGAGTTGATAGCTCTAGCTCTGAAGAGCAATCTGCTGTTCATATTTGTGGCAGATGTTCCATCCAGCTATAGAGAACTGCACAACATTCCTCCCACTACCCCATCTCATAGGTACTACTTACAGAGAGCTATTAAGGCAGAACAATTGCTCCTGGTTCATGGAATGATTGGATTTCTTTTTGCAGAATGAGAAAAAAACCAACTGCTCATGCCTACTCAGAAGTAAGTCCTACTGAGTTTGACGGAACCGACTCCCAGGCAAGCATGTACAGGATTGCAGCCCTAGACATTTAATCTATTCCAGATACATCTTCACAGTTATATTGGTGTAAGCATCCAAGAAAAGATATTTTACTAGTACTGGCTTGTTCCTTGGGCTTGTTTTCAGCAAATAATCTTTTCTTCACCACTCTTAGCACGGTGAAGAGCCAGCTGTGATCTTTGTGCGATTCATTAGAAGCAGTGGTGGGATTCAGCCAGTTCTCACCTATTCTGCAGAACTGGTTGCTAATTTTAGGTTGGGAGAGGGAAGAAAGGCAGCGGATGGTCCTGAAGGCTGCCCTGAAGGACATAGAACCGGTTGTTAATTTATTTGAATCCCACCACTGATTAGAAGCTATTATTCTGTGTGTGTTTCAAAGAAAGCAGATGTGTGTGAAGATGCTGTAAGTGGTGGTTTAAGATTTATGATTCAGCATTTGGAAGTTTTGAACATGGAAATTACTTCACTGTCCACAGTGTATAGTCACACATTTTTTCTAGCTGTGGAATTTTCCTGCTCTTTCCCTCCGCTTGTCTTCTAATGTCACAACATGCAACATGTGCAAAATTAAAAATTTAGCAAAAGCAGTTTGTCTCAGCTACAGTCTTCAACAAGCAGCTTTTACAGCCAATTATGCGAACATTTAGTAAAGTTTTGTTACCAACAGAGGACACTTCAAAGCCATCTGTCACATTTTAAGATCATTGTGGAGGTTATGCAGAAAAGGCAGCCAGAAAACTGTCTGCTGTAAGTGTAGTTCTGGAATCTTGGTAGATTTATCAGCACGATACATCAACGATAATCTTGTCACTGACATTTCTTCCAAGGGACTCAGGGTGAAAGGCAGAGGCCTATTTAATTTTATTTGCTGATTCAAATTATTTGATTTAAATCTGGGCCTCCCAGCCCAAGTCCCGGTCTCAGTCCACTATACCACACTGGTTATTTGGGCACCCTTTGTGAATATTAATATACTGGTTGTTGACATTAGATCCTCCATTTTTTTAGGGACGTGGTGGTGCAGTGGGTTAAACCACTGCTGCTGGGCTTTCTGACTGGGAGGTTGGGGAGTTCAAGACTGTGTGATGGAGTGAGCTCCTGTTGCTTGTCCCAGCTCCTGCCTACCTAGCAGTTCAAAAGCATCAAAAAATGCGAGTAGATAAATAGGGACCACTTCGGCGGGAAGGTAACGGCATTCCGTGCGCTACGACATATAGTCATGCCGTCCACATGACCGCGGAAGCTTGTCTTTGGACGAACGGCGGCTCTGCAGGCTTAGAAACGGAGATGAGCACCGGAGATGAGCACTAAACCATTTGGTCATGAGGAAACCTTTACCTTTACCTCCATTTTTTACCTCCTCGTGTCTCTACTCTTTCTGTTTCTTATGTGTATTCCCTCTCAATGATTCTGTGATGACCAGAACCAATCCAAGGTTTCATCTGTTGACAAAACTTGTGCAGCTGTTCTCTAGAACAGGGGTCTTCAACATTCATGCCATGACCCCAATCTATATAAAAGAGAACGTGTGTTTGTGTGTACGTATGTTCCGCATAGGCTCCGCAACGCCTGGAGCGATTGACACCAAACCTGGCAAGCATAGACCTTGAGGTCTGGCAACAAACACTCCCAAGGGTGGGGGTGCGCAGGGGGTGCAACGTAAAAATGATCGAAAACGGCCGACATCGGTGTCAAATCTGTCGTTTCTGGGGTCGCCGAAATGAGCGGCGACGCTCCCGACACTGGTGGAGTCTAGGTTCGGCCCCCCCTCGGCGTGGGCGGCAAAAAGAGGTGCGAAACAAAACGTCTGCCATGCCCTGCTGGAATGCCTGGACCAATTAGCACCAAACTCGGCATGCGCAAACCTTGCGGACTGGCCACAAACACTGCGGGGGTCCAGCCCCCCTAGCAGTGGGGGTGCATAAGAACATAAGAACATAAGAGGAGCCCTGCTGGATCAGGCCAAAGGCCCATCTAGTCCAGCTTCCTGTGTCTCACAGTGGCCCACCAGTTGCCCCAGGGAGGCACAAAACACAAGATGCTTTCATCTTGTTGCCACTCCCTTGCACAGGGGCCCCCACGTGGAAATGGTTGAAAACGGCCAAAATTAGTGTGGAATCTGTAGTTTCCGGGGTCACCGAGAGGAGTGGTGATGCTCCCGTCGCCTTTGGAGTCCGCGTTCATCCCCCCCCGGGCGTGGGGGGTGAGAAGGGGTGCAAAACAAAACATCCGCCATGGCCTGCTGGAACGCCTGGAGCAACTGGCACCAAACTCGGCACACGTGTGCCTTGCGGCCTGGCGACAAACACTGTGGGGGTCAGGCCCCCCTAACGCCCCTGGGGGTGGGGGTGCACGGGGGCCCCTGTGTGAAAATGGTCAAAAACGGCCGACATCAGTGTCGAATCCATAGTTTTCGGGGTCGCTGAGCTGATTGGTAGAATTCATTCCTTTTTGTGTCTAATAGAAGCTTGGGATAAATAAATACCCGGGCAATGCCGGGTAAGGAAAAGCTAGTAGGTAATAAATAAACAAAGTATGAGACTGGGGATCCCGCTGTCAATTGCGCCTGCTCCCAGTACCCCATCCACCCACCCCATCTCCCATCACTGCCCACTC
Organism: Lerista edwardsae; assembly: GCA_029204185.1. Classification (NCBI taxonomy): domain Eukaryota; kingdom Metazoa; phylum Chordata; class Lepidosauria; order Squamata; family Scincidae; genus Lerista; species Lerista edwardsae. Next base: position 11,110,110 of record JAJKFI010000019.1, on the reverse strand, counting down.
CCTGCCTCCAGGACTGTTCATTGTAACTAAATATTCTTATTAAAACAGAAAAAGTTACTATGAAGCCTGGCACTAGTGAAAGCTATTTTAGCACAGTTTCTAAGAACTTGAGCAGGACTAGGACACCGTCTCCTGATATCCGAAGGGGTATGCCAGATGCCTCTCCCTTTATCTGGTAGTGCTCTAGTGCAAACTTTTTTCATTCCTATAAGTTGCTGCGGCTTGGGGTCCCGACCTCAAGGTTGAAGAACAAGGTTGAGAGATTACACAGCTTGCTCTTTAGAGATCTGCTGCTTGCTTGAAGGAGCGTTGGTTTGTCTCTACTTAGCATACGCATATTTGTAAATGCATCATGTATTACAAAGCTGGCCAAAGTTGCCATTACAGTCTTATCCCAAGCAAATCCTGGGCTTTAGAGCTCAGGAACCTTTGTCCGTTCAGGAATATAAGGAGCACAGGCCAAGATATTCCTCCACTACAGTTGGAAAAGCAAGCCGGGTACCATCAGAGCAGCCTGAGTTCAGCTGAGGCCAAGAGAGAAGAGTTGGTGGTGATAGTTTGGGTGTTTCTATATTAATAAGTGCACAGGATTGAACATTACATAGAGTTTATAAGATGCATTGCCCACCTCCCCAGGGCTCTGTGCATTTAGCAAAAATCCCAAACCATGTTTACTTATAGTTTTAGATAGCTAAAAGCCTGCTATTAATTTTAATGGTTGCCATTTATATTTCATCTGGCCTTTTTAAATGACAGTGACAATAACGCTCTTGGTTGCTCTCAAGAGGATATGTTTTTCATAATGACAGAATCTTAGCTCAAACCAACAGTGGGAGCAGAAGGAAGAGAATGAAATAAAATACGACACAATACGAATCATGCTTCTGAATCCTCAGCTGCTAGTCCTTTGTGAAACCTGTTCTAACCCACAGCTTGTTTTAAATCCAAGGCCACGGAGATTTTTATTGTTGACGTGGAGATTTCAAAACGCTTTGGGATAAGTGGCTCTTAGCAGGTTTGATTCATGGGAAGGTCTTCTGTCCAAAGAGGTGACAACAGAATCCTGGTGCTGGGGGATATCTCAGAGATGGTTCTGATGGCACCCTCATTCACTACTAGGGTAGTTCTGATTTCCAGTTGTGGTGCCTTTTTCCCTCTATCTGTCTATTGATAATAGATAGCTCATATATTGTAGTACAGCAATTCAGAAAATGAGCTTGTGAGATGGAGGTGGCTTAGAGATGGCTTGTGAGATGGCTTAGACCAGTGAAAATTATTTTAAAACCATAGTAAATTATGATTTTGTAATTTTTCTTTAATGTTGAATAATAATAATAATAATAATAATAATAAATAATAACAAAATACTACCACCAGTATTTATATACCACCTTTCTTGGTCATTGGATTGCTCTTTTGACTTTAATTCAAGGCAGTTTCTCATAGGTGGCTTTTTCTAAACCCTGAGGTTATTTTTTTACAAATATCAAAGTGGTTCTAATCTTTCAAGAGCAACAATATTCAAAGGGAACTTTCCCAATCTGGCCTTCCTTGCTAGCCACCGGTTGCCTCCCACCCTGGCTGATAAATGGCTTTCTTCTCTCTCACCGAAGAGAGCTGGCCCAGCACAACTCCTCTCTCAGAGAAGGCAGCTGGTGACAGCTCATCCCAGCTTATCGGTTGTGTTCTCAAAGTCTTGCTGCTCACGGAAGCTTCTGGTGGTCTCAAACTGGTGACCTTCCAAGCTTAACAGTGCCTCTACCCTCTGGACCAGACCTCCTGCATGTGCAGTTTCTAATAAGTTGCCAAGGTCACCAGGGCCACATCTACCCTTTGGTGGAAGTAATTCCCTTTCCATAGGAACTGTTAGTTAATGGGGGGGGCTGGTGATTGCTTGCAGAGAATTCCCACAAAGTATGATTCCCAAGATTCTTTGGAGGAAGTATGTCAGCTAAAGCAATATAGATTTGGAATGTAGAAAGTATTTGTCATCTTTTCAGAACCAACTAATTGAATGAAGTGATCCCGTTTTATAACAAGGATCCAAAGTGGTGATATTTAGACATTAGCCAATCAGTGGATGATGATACTCTTGTTAGGTTATTGGTGTCTCTCTTGCCTTTTGTGTACCTGTGGTTTTGGCAAAATGATCGAACTACATGCCAGGAATTGAAAGCAGTCACGATATGAAAAATAACACAAAATAGCATCCTGTGTGGTTTCATGGTAGTAGGTTGAGTGACTTGGTGAGTCAGCTCAGAGCATCCTGTCCAGGCAGCGTTCCTCCTACATTGATTATCATTACTGCTATTCTTACCTCCAAAGTGTTTACATTAGAATGTTGAGGATGATACAGTAGACAGTCACAAAAAACCCAGGTATAATTATAGGAAGGACAGGGTGACAACAGCCTCTAAATATGAAATTTCCAGCCCACTCACCATCTTTTGAGGAGTCCACTTCACATTCACTACGGATTCCCTAGCAGGCTGGGGACTGGTGTAATGTTGGTCTGACTTCACTGGCTTGGAAACATTGAAGGCATAGTTATAGCTTGTCATATATGGTTATTGATTGTTATCGTTGCATTACTTTCGTGTGCATGGACATTTTTATGGACAACCTAACTCCTTGTTCAGATTGGGGGGGGAAAGAAGAACCTTAGCCAAGGAGGCTTGATTGTCAACATCAGTAGGAATGTTTCTGTGGGCTGCAAGGCAGCATTTCCATCTCAACCTTTAGCACAGTTACACCAAACCATAAAAATGTGGACTAGTGTTAAAATGAGTTTGGAGGTCATTCTCCTGATAAAATATTTTGAAATAGCTCCTAGTTGCATACACTTTTTCTCTTGCAGTCATTTCTCTCCTTGAAATAGCATGTATCTCGCTGCCGCACATGAAACTATGTGGATCCAGACTACCTGGGCTCAGTGATTGTGGGAGGCACAGTCAAGTACCTGCCAAGGTCTAGTAGGTAGGTCTCTATGTAGATTAGAACCTCCTATTTTATCAGGCATGCTACTCATCTTCCAATATTCTGTCAATCTCTTGCCTGGCAACAGGCAGCGGCTGGCTGGTTGCTCTGGGCCATGACATAAAGGACAGGAATAGAGCAACTCTAGCTGAATATAACATTGGCTTAGCAGTTTGAATTCACCTGCTTTGATAGTCATTACTGGGGAAATCTGTACCAGTTGAATTTCTGCCTCTTGCACAGCATGATCTGCATGGAGCCTTTGTGAAGAGAAATCTCGAGCTGCTTCAGGTTTTCTAAAACCCTACAGTTGTTTGGAAAGGCAGTTTCAGATCAATTCCACATTGTCATGCTTTTTAAAAATAGCACCTTCCTTGTTTCTATTCGTGGTCCTGGATGTGCAGAATGCCTTGGTTGAGAAATGGTACGTATGATGACTCTCAGCCAACACGATGTAACCTTCAGCCATCTCAAAAACAAATTGCTCACTGTATACTGTTTGGAAGTCACCTTGTAATCCACAGTGTCTCCCACATCACAAAATGCAATAGAAAGTAAACTCCCTAATTGGTTCCCTCTGCTTATGGGTATGTAAGATCCTATGGAGTTTTCACTGTGCATTTGGTTTTATGCCATGAGCAAATCTAATATTTTTTTTCCTGTGGTGCGTGACTAAATAACAATACTGGGTTCTGGAAAAATTATAGTATTTGGTGGATGAGATGAACATGGAAACATTGAAGGGCAGAACATAAATAGAGCACAGTCTTAACCTGGAGTTAGGCCAACACAGTCAGGTCAGCAAAGTTTGGCCAGCACAAGGGACACAGTAAAATGCATTTGGACCACTCTTGGAGTCAGAGGGGCTGGTGCATGTCTGTGTGCTGGCCTCTCTGACTCCAAGAGTGGTCCAAATATACTCTACAGTGTCCCTTGTGCCAGCCAAACTTTGCTGGCCAAACTGTGCTGTCCAAACTCCAGGTTAGGATTGTGCCCTTAAATGAGTAAAATATGAATGACACATTGAAAAAGACTACTTTATAAGTCATGGGGGAAAGTAACATGTGAAATTAGCATTTCCTAAACACTGAACAGACAGACCAAAAGAATAGAAACATTTTGTATTAAAACTTTTGAATAGCTATGTGGTAGGAGGGGAGAGGATTGGGGATACTGCCCCCACTCCAAACTGCTGTGATAAGTGATGCTGCCAGAGCATCCCAGTAAGCACTGGCATCCCTAAGAAGGGATCACTGGTAAGCAACTAAAGAATGAGCTCACACGAACAGTGAGCAAAGTATAAAACTTAGAAGACCTGGATGGTTAGTACTCACTCTAGTATGTCTGCAGCTGCACTGGTTAGTTTCACTGTTATAGAACAAGTTCAGATACAATGTTAAACCATGATTGAGAATCCTGTGTACAAGCAAGTGTGAGTATCATGCTCCCTCCCTTGCACATGAGGGTTTGAAATTTTGTGTTTTTGAACAAATTGCTGTTTCCTGCTTAATCTCAATACAGGAAACTGCATTGTTCAAACCAAAATTAGCTAACAAATCAGGATATCAAAGTAAGTTTGACCCTTATTTGATATTCTGGTTCGTTTAAGTAACTGTGGTTTTGTACAAACTGCATTTTTGAGTTTTTTGTTTTGGATTGGGATGAAACAGGAAACTGCAGTTTGTTCCAAAACACAAACAGAAGTGTTACATTTCCCCTTTCACTGCTTATGCAAAAGAGGAAGAAAGGGACAATGCTTGAGGCCAAACCTCTTGCCTGCTACATTCCTACTGCTAAACTACGTGTTAAACCTTAACACTGCTAACAGTTAAAATAACCTGTGCATTTTCATATACCACGTTCTAAGAAAGACACTGATCAGTTGGAAAGGGTTCTGAGAAGAGCAGCCTAGATGGTGAAGGCTCTGGAAACCGAATCCAACGAGAAATCCCCTTCTGACACCCCCTCAAGGTGTGGTACTGAGGGCAATGTACCTCCCAGCCCTGCCTTAACTATGTCACTACTATGAGGACACTCATAAAACTCAGATGTTTTTCGTAGTGTGGTCATCTTTCCTGGCAGCATAGCTCCCATGTCTTCCAAGCTTCCACAGGAAGCAGCTATAAGTCAAGCCCCAGCAGGTTCTCAAGCTGTTATCCGTTCTTGCCAGCTGACTCCTCCACAGTCCTCCACTCTCTCACAGTGGCTTCAATCAATCAATCAACAGGTACTTATATACCGCTTTTCAACACGAAGTTCACAAAGCGGTTTACAGGCAATAGTAATAATAAAGTTAAATGGCTTGTCAGCTCTGCTCTCATACAGCAGCTTGTCAGTGACTTCTGGCCTCCCACCCAAAGACATGACTTAAACCGATTCTGCTTAGCTTCTTCAGGCAGGGGAACAGCTCAACCACCAGACTACACCTCCTGCCCTATATTATGTTCACATAAAGAGATCCATTTAAGAAATGCACTTGATCCTTTACACTCTTTTTAAGGACGCAATCCTAAACTGAGTTAGGCCGGCATAAACTAAGCCAGCAAAGTTTGGCTAGCACAAGGGATATCGTAAAGTATGTTTGGACTACTTTCAGAGTCAGAGAGGCCGGCACACAGACTTGCACCATCCCCCCTGACTCCAAGAGTGGTCCAAACACACTTTATGGTGGCCCTTGAGCTGGCCAAACTTTGCTGGCTTAGTTTACGTCGGCCTAACTCCAGTTTAGGATTGCACTCTAAGTCTTGTACTGTTACACTGAGATCGATCTATCCTTGCATGTGAATAACTTGATGCTTCATGTCTTAGTGACTCATCATTGGATAACTCCATAAATAAGCATATGAATGGTGTCTGTTGAAATTGCTTTGATTTGATATGAGAGTTCTATCTGTACTGTTTGCCATGGCTGTTTGCCATGGCTGTTTCACACATGCAAGTCATCACTTGATAATGTAGTCATCAGGAACTGAACATATGGGAACTCATCATGGAAGCAAATTACAATATAGAAGGTGCAGGAGTATATACTCCTTTTTCAGTATGAGTAATACTTGAACTTCTGCACTGTCAACTTGCATGAATTGCAGAAGCAGGTCTTACTGTTTCTGTTCCTTGCAGGGCTAGCCACAGAGTTACTCAACTTGAGATAGTGGATCAGATGGTAGCAACTATTCATTGATTTGATTGTACAGTCTACTAAATTTATCACTATATTTTTTCCAAATAGTGCACAAAAATTTATTTCTGCTTCCCATAGTGTACATCACAGCATATGTGCAATAGATACTATAATACGTGTTTCCTTATCTCCTATAAAGGAGTTGGAAGCACTGTAAGTATGTGCAGGGGATGGGCTATGGCTGCAATGCGATCCCCAGGATTGCACTGCTGCCAGGGGGGAAGGGTTTTTTTCAACTTATCTGAGGCAGTGCCAGCCTCGGAGAGGTGAGGATAGCCCCACATACGGCTCTGCAGGGCTCCCCAAGCCTCCAAAATAATAAAAAAGCGATCAAAAACCACTTACAGTTTGCGCTCAAAAATTGTAAGTGGTTTTCAATTGCCCCCCCTTTTTTTTACTATTTTGGATGCTTGGGGAGCCCTGCAGAGGTATCTGTGGGGTTCCTCTCATCCAGTGGTGTCATTCAAATGATTTAGGAACAGGAACTTACTTTTGATTGGCACTTGTTGGGAACCCGGAACCAGCCATGGAGCCCGTTAGGATCCGGAACGCCCGTTCTGGTCCGTTCCCCCTGAATGACATCACTGCCTTCGCCCCCCTAGGAATCCAGAGTCGCTCCCTTTAACCCTCCGAGTGCCGGCCAACCAAGAAGAAAAGCTCTTTGCAGAGGAATTGGGAGGGGGGAGGAGGGAGAGTGAAGTGGGCGGAGCCAGCCCTAATTTTAACTAGTGGAACTGAGTTCCCCCACGTTCCCCCTGCATGACATCACTGCTCTCATCCCCTGGAGGCTGGCACTCCCTCAGGTAAGCTGAAACACACACACCCTGGCAGCAGTGTGCTCCCGGGGATTGCATCGCTGGCCTCCATCGCAGAATCCTATTCTCTGTATTAGACCATGCGGCCTGACAAGGAGGTGCTCAGGACTCCGGATTCTATTACTGTCTCTGCACCAGGCATAGAAGTCTTAGGGCCAAATCCTATCCAATTTTCCTGAGCCTGCCCAGAGGGGCGTATGCTGCATCCTGCAGTACGAGGGCAGTCATTGAGACCTCCTCTAGGTAAGGGAACAATTGTTCCCTTTCCTCAGGGCTTCATTGCGGCTGCACTAGCACTGCAAAGTTGGATAGGATTGGGTCCTCAATCATGTCGCCTTGTTAAATGAAATGTTTCCAAGCTAAAAGGCCCCAAACTGCATAGCTTTACCTCACAAGGAAGATGGTCTATCCTGCTGATAATTGTGGTTGCCTTCTTTTGCAACTTTTCCAGCTCTACAAATATCCTTTTTGAGGTGCAGCAACCAGATACACAGTACTCCAAATGTGGCTGCACTACTGACTTGTATAGGGACATTATAGTAGTAGCAGTTTTATTCTTGATCTCTTTCCTCATGCCCTCAAAGTCATTGTTAAGCATGTAATCATTTTATATCATTCGTAAGTGCCAATGCAGCATGCCTGATTCCCAACATTAAAACTGACCAGAGGCATCTTTAAGACATCACTGAATGCAGAATGACACTGATGTTGCGATTAGGGAAAAAATATCAGTACTGTAATTAAAGATTTTATCACAGGTTTTCCCAGCTAAATCCTGGCTCCATTTGCAATCCTATTTAACTAAATAGAAAATGGGAGGGGTGTTGTATTTATTAATTTCAGCACAGACACAACTTAATTTGCAGTCATGTGATGCTGAATTCAAAATTAGTACCAAAAAGAAGCAATAATTCCTCTAGTGGAACAATCTGCACAATCCCCAGTTCTGAATTCTCATTGCAAACTCTGTTTGCATCTATTTCCAGCTTGCTCTTTATTGGTATCTTCCTACAGGGACCACTGAATCCTGAAGCATAGTAACTTTGCACCCCCTGGTGGTAGCACAGTATAGTTGCAAGGAACTTTTCCCCACATAATTCAGAGTTTCCAAGTGGTAAAAAAAATACAAGTAGTAGGTTCGCTGAATTGATTCAGTATGCTGTCACCTAGGTCAACTTATGTGCTGCTTCAGGTAACCACATTCAGTTCGATTCTTACCACCACTTACTGCCCTTAAGATTAACTAAGCATTATGGGAAACAATGTGGGATGATCTTTTATTGTAAGATAGATGTCAGATTCTGGTGACATGGCAGCGATTGCCAATCTTTCACCCCAGTTTTGAAGAATAAATGATTAAAGGTCATGCTCATCTTTATGTTTCACGAACAACACATTTGAACTTTATTTTTTGATGTGTTTGTTTTTGTTTTGCTTTTCATGATAGGAAAGCCCTAGTAGTAGTAGTAGTAGTAGTGGTAGTAGTAGTAGTAGTAGTAGTATATTACTTTCTGACTATGCAAATCACTTCACAGGTCATATGTTGATGTACTCCTCACAAGAAACCTTTAAGGTATGTCTTATCCCCATATTGCAGCTGGGGAGGAAGGGATTTGCCAACTGTCACTAACTGAATTCATGGCAGAAATTAGTTTTGAACTGGGGAAGTCCTGATTCCCTGCTTAGTTTCTTTGTAGTGTTCTTGTGAAACTGATGTGCACCAGAGGTGAATCTCACTGGCAGCCCAATCCTATCCCCTGCCAGCTTGTACATGTAGCACTGCTGATGGAGTGCATTCTGTATGGTAGGGGAACAGGGCCCAAATCGTTTTTACTAACCTTCCCATAGGCTGCCTGGCCTCCAATGGGTGTCCCTTGGACACATGCCAGATTTTTCACTGTTATGCATCTGGGGAGAATCCTGGGAGTGGGTTCAGGGCAGGAAGGGGAGATCAGATTTTGGTATGAGCTGTTGGGACCCTCCCTGCACCTCCCCTGACTCACCCCCAACATGGCCTGTTCCCTATCTTGAACCACCCACATTTCCCCCCCCCCCCCGACAAGCCACCACCAATTTACAAACAACACAGAATAGCACAGTGGGATGCTGGCACCCATGCATAGCCTCCAGCCATTTCTGTTGCTGGCTGCAGACTGCCAAATGGTGGAGGAGCTACTGTGCCACCAACCTGGAACTTACAGCGGTGGATTGTGAGATCCAGCACTGTAAGCCCGACATAGGATTGGGCTGTAAATGTGCTACCCTTTCTCCTTATGGGAAGATTGCCCTTGTAAATGATCCATTGTGGTGCTTCCCCTCATAATTCACTCTTCCGACTATCTAACTCAGAGCGCAATCCTAACCTGGAGTTAGGCTGGCACAGTTAGACCAGCAAAGTTTGGCTGGCACAAGGGCCAACGTAAAGCACATTTGGACCACTCTTGGTGTCAGGGAGGATGGTGAACATCTGTGAGCAGGCCTCTCTGACTCTGAAAGTCTTCCAAACGTATTTTACGGTGTCCCTTGTGCCATCTAAACTTTGCTGGCCTAACTGTGCCGGCCTAACTCCAGGTTAGGATTGCGCCCTCAGGGGTCTCCAAACCTTTCAGTACAAGGGCCATATTGTATATTTTACACATTTTTGCAGGCCGAAAAATGTTTTATAAATGAATGAATGAAATTTAAAAGATTGAATGTGTTTTACCTGGATCATTTTAGTAATCAGCATGATATGATTCAGAATAAAAGAAAAATGTGACCATTACAAAGAATACCATGCTTGAATGATATATGAGTAAAAATGTCAAACATTAGCAAATGCTCTGACAATTAAAAAAAGCAAAAGAAGTTGCTGCAGGCTGGAGAAAATCTTGTGGTGGTCTGGATGTGACCCCCTGACAGTAGTTTGGAGACCCCTGATCTAACTCAACTTCAGCGGAAATTACATGGCAGCACAATGCCTTGTTTTGCCACCACATTGCAAGAAGAGGTTTAAAACAAGGTTAAGGACTTCTTGCAAATAGCAAATGTGTAATTTCTCCTGGCAAAACATGGAGATGTAGAATTTTTTTTTCTTTTGTAGAAATAAAAATCAATGGTAGTCCCTTTAGAGAACTGGGCACTGGAGATTACTCTTTCACATATGCTGGAGACATGCATGGTTCATAGGGGAATTTATAAGACACTTCAGTGGAACTGGGAGCCATGTATCAGGGATGTTCTTGAGAAGATAGCCTCATAATAAGGCTGTAAAGCAATACTCAGTGTCTCTAAAGGTGTATCCATCTTCTCTGTGAAAGGCTTCGGGTACCTTTGGAATACTGGGAGGATGCAAAGCCTGAATTGATTCTCAAAGTCAAAAAGTTCCTGTATGTTTTCCCAATGACCCTCTGGAGGGTGAAGTCAAAGAGAGTTCGCTATACAGCATAGTCTCTAAAGGCTAATATACTGTACTCTTCCCTCGTGGTGAATAGTTTTCATATTACTCTTTGTTCATGACTCCTTTGCAGTTATAACTTCTGGTTTCTTCTTGCCATTAACTGTCAGGCTCTCCTTGTCACCTCCAGAGGATACCCAATCAAGATAATACACAGCCATTCTTGCTTGATGAATTCCTACTTTGCCCCAGATTTTTGTGTTTTTCTCTTTTTTTGGAAACTGAAATAGCACATATGACAAAGCACCCCTTACATTCTGTCTGTAATGTCCTAGTAGTGTATAAAGCTCACAAGATCAGTTACCAGGGACCCGGAGCTCCACAGTGAAATGTCAACATCTCTCTGAAAAGTTTGGACAGCTCTTCCATCAAATTCAGGGCATTTTTTTAAAAATTGACATGATTAAGCGTAGGATTCTTACTGTGTCAGAATGGCAGGCTCTGTAGCTAAGTTTCCCATGTCTGAGTTTCCCAATATCCTTGCCTACAGTATTGGTGTAGGCAAGGATTGAGTGCACAGTAATGCAATTAATTTAATATATGCATATTGTCATTTGTTAATATGAATCATTATTCAAAAGGTTACACAAATATAGAGAAGAACTTTTTGCTCCATGTGGGAAAAAATCTGTGTTGATTTATTTGGAAAATCACCCCTCTTTTTCATGAGTAACAGCTTGGGCTGAAATACACTTTAAATGCAAACCTAAGATGCAGAAAACAAAATGAGTCCGTTCAGACAATTTAATGAGGTATCCATCTGGAATAAATAAGTCTTATTTGTCGGCTTACTTATACAGTTGAGTAGCTTTGAAAATCTAAGAAAGTTTTAGATGTGAATGGTTAAAAAAAAACAAACACCGCACACCCCAGGAATTCTAACTGGCATAAAGCCTAGTGACTTTGAGTCCAAGGACTCAGCAGCTGTAGCAACATCAATACACATCATGGTAATGAAGGTGACTTGTTTGGAACAGTGATAGCTCAGCCCAAAGTGGCAGAGCCTGTGTGCAAATGTTCAGCGAGTTCTAGAGCTGACATGTGATGAGTTTAGGATTGGTTTTGGGAAGGATCCAGGCATGCCGTTCCTTTTTGGAATCCTCCTCATTCCATTGAAGGTGATGAAAACTTCAAAAACGGGCTTGCAGTGTTTTTTTCAAGAGTAACATTTTTTTGGCAATGCATCTGCCTTTTGCCAGCTCAAGGTTGTTCAATGTTGGGCTCCTGATCACACGCTACCAGGCATATGTAGTGGCCCACTGAAGGCTTAAGAATGTAAGCTGAACTCCAGTTTTCTCGCAGAGAGATAGGAGAGAAAGGTAAATGAGGGGACATAAAAAAACATGGAGTTGGCAATGAATTGGCCAGACATGGTTCAGTGAGTTGGGCAAGGACTTGGGCACTCCTCCAGAATAATAGTCTTAGTGAATAAACCTGACACATCATAAAACTGGAGTTGAATAGATGCACAACAATTACATATTTGGGGGAGATACCCAATGAGGGCAACTCATTTTTCATTCCCGTAAAATGCAAGATGACCACAATTTCTGCCAAAAATACATCATTGCTGAAATAAAACCAAGAACAGTCTAGAACAGTGTTTCTCAAACTATGAGTTGGGACTCACTTGGTGTCTTGATGTCAGGTGGGTCGTGGGAAGCAGGGAGCATCCATCTTGGAGGCCGCAGACCTTACTCTTGCTATATTCCTTTTGTGAGTCTTAACAATTTAAACGTTCAAGTGAGGTTTTCTAAAATTTTGTTTTTAGCTCAGTTCTTTTACATAATATTTTTTTTACCTAATCTTCCTTTCTGTCAGGGATGTTTCGTGGTTATACAATTGCTGTAGTCCAAGAATGCCATTCCAGGAGTGTCATTTGATTATGAGCACAATTCTAACCTGGAGTTAGGCCAGCACAGTTAGGCCAGCAAATTTGGACCACTCTTGGAGTCAGGGAGGATGGCACATGTCTGTGTGCTGGCTTCTCTGACTCAGAGAGTGGTCGAAACATACATTACGGTATCCCTTGTGCCAGCCAAACCTTGCTGGCCTAACTTTGCCGGCCTTAGGATTGTGCTCAGTGTCACATCCTGTTAATGATGTCACTTCCGGCTATGACATCACTTCCAGTGGGTCTCAACATGAGTGGAGGAAAAGTCCATCGTTCTGGAGGAAAAGTCCATCATGGGCTATAGGCTATGATGGGTTGTGCAACCTCCTTACGTTAGTAGTAGGCTACTTCAGAATGCCAGGTGCAAGGGAGTGGCAACAACATGAAAGCATCTTAATGCAACAAGAACAAAATGAAAAACCCATTCAGTGCAAGACAAACTTCCCTCCACCTCAGCTCTGAGCCAGTGGCATTACTAAGGGGTTTGGGCTGCACTAGGTGCAGGTTTTAGCGTGTGTGTGTGTGTGTGTGTGTGTGTGTGTGTGTGTGTGTGACACCACATTGCCTGAGCCTCTGTTCTGCAATCTTTGGCCCTCTCCAGACCCAGCTGTCTCACTAATAATTGTATTTTCACCACTCGCCAGTGATAACACAAAATGACCGTGCCCAGAGACAGTAGAAGATCGTTGAATGATAGTGGTCCAGAGGCGGGTCTATCACATTAAAAGCAATGAGGGTGATTATGTCATTATGTCACACCCTAATTTCCAGAACACTGAGCTCCACAAGATAAGCATTGCACTGGGTGTGATGCACCCTTGGGACGCCTAGGTTCTGACCAGCAATCATGAGTACTTAAAGGCACCTCTAATAAAGCTCCCCAGTATGTATTTTAGATAACCTCAAGAGCTGATAAATTTAGAATACCTCCAGGTTTTGGCTCCCTCTGTCAACTGGCCAGGTAGTGTAAAATGTAAAGCACTGTGCAAAGCACCGTCAATACTGACTCATGGGGGTGATGATGTCACATTGCGACGTGTACTAGGCAGGCTTAAAGCACAATCCTAACCTAGAGTTTGGCCGGCGTAGTTAGGCTAGCAAAGTTTGGCTGACACAGGGGACACCTTGGACCACTTTTGGAGTCAAAAGAGGCCAGCACACAGATGTGCACCATCCTCCCTGACTTTGAGAACTCAATCCTAACCTGGAGTTAGGCCAGCAAAGTTTGGCCGGCACAAGGGCCACCGTTAAGTGTGTTTGGACCACTCTCAGAATCATGGAGGATGGTGCATGTCTCTGTGCCTGCCTCTCTGACTGCGAGAGTGGTCCAAACATACTTTATGGTGTCCCTTATGTTGGCCCAACTTTGCTGGCTTAACTATGTCAGCCTAACTCCAGGTTAGGATTGTGCCCTGAGAGTGGTCCAAACACGCCTTAAGGTGGCCCTTGTGCCAGCCAAACTTTGCTGGCCTAACTCCTGGTTAGGATTGTGCTCTTAGTTGTATGGGGTGATTTGCCGTTGCCTTCCCCAGTGATCTTTACATTACCCCTAGAAAGCAGCTTACCACTCAGTGCCACACAAGGCTCACATCCAGGTAGTGTAGCTTTTCTACTTTTCAACACCAGAGTGAGCCGCTTCCCCCTGCACTTTCTCCAAAACCTCAGAATGACTGACTACTTTTAAATTTACTTCTTGCAAACGTATTTTTCAAATGACTGTTGTTTCAATGCAAATAGCCAAGCACTTGACCAGGTCAGCCTGATGATGATCTGTGTACCAGCTGTGTTTAGGACTGTTCTTTTCCCCCACAAAATTGCTATCTCGACCTTAGTATAATCAACTGGTAGAGATTCAGTGTTTATTCTATGTCTGTACTGAAGAACTCACAAACTGAACCAAGTATGTGCAACTCACACATCCCCCTACTAAACCACCGCCGTTTCCTTTTGCTTGTTCTTTCCCCTTCATTATCTTTCCTCCCATCTGTCACTCTATTCGATAACATGCCATGGTTGTTAATGGCATTTCAAATTCTGAATGTTAGCGGTAATAGTAGTGGAGGTGGAAGTAGACAAAACACCTTGCTAATTAGGTAGAGGGGGTTGGCAAAATGTCACCCATCATGTATCCTGCATCTCCTTATAGCACTTCTTCAATGGCCTCTGCAGAGGAAGAACAAAGCTCTTCCACCTTGCACAGGAAGGAGCTCATTACTCCTTATTAATTAGGCTTTCAGTCCCTAATCTGTTTATGTGCGTCTCCAACAACTGTTTACAGATAAGTGTTGTAGGATCTAATTGATGGGAGATAATTAGCTCCTCCCTAATTAGAGTGAAGTATGTTCCCTTCACTCTGTGGATTATCACTTACGGATGAAGGGCCACAGAGGGAAAGCCAAGGATGTATGGTATGGCTGATCTTAATTTGTTTAACCTATTTTCAAAGGCATATTAAATGATGAGTAAAGTATCAAGCTTGGACATGAATCGGGCTTTTCCCTCACTGCATTCCTCAGCCAAATCTAACAAGTATTTTTTAAATGATTTGCATATCAGAATGTGGAATGACCTGTTCTGTAATAATCTGGTGTTGATTGATGTGGCACGAGTCCCTTCAGTGAATTTGAACAGTAGGGCATTAGAAATTAGGGTTGCTTGATCAAAATCAGAAAAATGAGAGGCTGCAGAACTGAGATAGTTCTGTGTGCATAGATTTGGTTTGGCATAATTAAGCCTGAATTGGACTATTCAGATTCACCTCCAACTATTGTCTTGTCCAGCCCAGGAAACGGCCAGCCCTCGTACCTTGATATCTGTACGGCTGCTAATATCTTAAAATGAAAAATACATTGTGGTTTTAAATTGGCTTCCCTGTAACAACTAAGATGGGCTCCTTAAAAATGGTCAGTTTTAAAAACTCTTGCTACACAGAAGTTAATGCAGTGGCATCCTTGAAAGGACCATCAAATCCTCCAAAGGATATGCCATGATCACGGTAGCTGCAGTACAACAGCCATTGAAAACATATGGAGAATGCATATACATAATACTCAGGATGTCAGTGATGAGAGAGGATGGCAGCTGCATAGAGACTCATCAAGAAGGTCAGGGACTGCAGCATCCCAGGAGGATGGAAGAATTTCTGGTGCATGATGGCATCCGTGCTGCAATGGTTCAGGAGTTGGATCTAGACCTGGAAGATCAAATCCCCACTTAGCCACAAAGTTTCCCGAGTGACTTTGGGCCACAAGGTTTTTATGAGGACAAAAGGAACTATGTACACTACCCTGAGCTCCTTGGAGGAAGGGCAGTACAGGTACAGCCTTCTCATCCGCGGTTTTCCCATCTGCTGATTTGACTCAGCGCGGAGGAAAGAGAAGTGCCTTTTGTTTTACTAAACATATTCCTTTAATTAGCAATCCTTTAAAAAAAAAAAAGCTTAACTTACCATGGCAACAGAGCAGCAAACATTCTTCAGGGGCTTAGATTACTATAAATTAAGTCTGAATAAGACCTCCTCCCCTGCCCTGGAACCCTGGGATGTGTAATTAATCACTTCTGTATTGCATTTTTTTTTTGCTTGGCTCCAGGGTGAAGTGAAGAGGACTTATCTCAGATCAAATGGATACTAATTTGTTCTGAGCCTCCTGGAGAATGCCTGCAGCTGTATTGTCATGGTAAGAGAAGCTTTTTAAAAAAAATGCGGACTGCTAATTAAAGGAATGTCTTTTTTATATTAAGTTTTTTAAGTTGTTAAGATTTTAGTTAACATTTTTGGCATTGGTAAGGGTTGAAAATGTGAAAAATAGATATACAGTTGGCCCTTGATATCCCCAGGGATTCCATTCCTGGAACCCCCATGGATACAGAAATCTATGGGTATTGAAAGCTGTTGATTCTGTACCCACCCCCACCCTCCTAAGCTGAGCTCTGGTAAGTCTGGAAGGTTTTAGGAGGCCTGCAGAGGCAGTGCATGACCACACATGGATGACTGTCCTCAGAATGGCCACTGGGGGGCTGCAGCAGCATGGCCAACATCATTTGCTGCTTCCAGAAGCAGTCCAGCAGCACACTGTAGAGCTTGTATTTTGTGACACCATATGTTATATTGCACTGTCAGGATGCAGGTTCTGGCAGTGCAGCCCAATCATAGGATTGGGGTATTTGTCCGCTTGTGTCCAGACCTGAGATGAGAAATGCTGATGTGCATGAAAACGTATTGAAAACAGTGAGGGGTGCTCAAGGACATGCTTTCACAGGCTACGTTTACACTCCAAGCTCTGGAACTTCCTCCCTGTAGGGGCCTGCTGAGGTCTGAACATTTCTCAGAAGTGCTATAAAAATTTTCATCGGTGGCATTCTGGGGGGGGGGGGAAGCGCTAAGATTTTCAGGTGCCTGAACTCCCATGTAAAGTGGCCCCTTCCCCTCACCTTCAGAGCTATTAGCAGCTGCTAGAGCAAAGTGGGGTAATCTCCTCTGCTTTGCTCTCACAGCTGCGAGTGGCACTGAAGGAGAGGGGCAGCCACGTCACACAGGCGTTCAGGCACCTGACAAACTTAGCACTTTGCCCTCCCCCATCTGGAAATGCCACTGTCTTTCATTCAAATTGTGTTTCATTCAAAGTGACTGATAACAGTTTTAGGTGAATGGTGTTCAAATATATGTATGTGTGATCTGCTTATCCATGCACACATTTTTATTACACTTTTATTACTATTTTAAAATTGTTGTTCCCTACCTTTAGCTTAAAGGGATGTAGTGGCACTGCGGGTTAAACCGCTGAGCTGCTGACCGGAAGGTTGGCAGTTCAAGACCACGCGACAGAGTGAGCTCCTGTCACTTGTCCCAGCTCCTGCCAACTCAGCAGTTTGAAACCACGTAAAAAGTGCGAGTAGATAAATAGGTACCACTTGGGTGGGAAGGTAATGGCGTTCTGTGCGCCTTGGCGTATAGTCATTCTAGCCACATGACCATGGAAACTTATCCTCGGACAAACACTGGTTCTTCGGCTTAGGAACGAAGATGAGCACCGCCTCCTACAGTCAGTCACAATTAGACCATTCAGTTGTGGGGAAACCTTTACCTTTTACCTTTAGCTTAACTGTTTCTTTAAGTACATCAGAACTAGGAAGTGATTAATAAAGAGAAGGCAATTAAAAGACAACCTTCAGCCTTCAATTTCCCATTACACAGGCCTGTGAAATTGAGGGTCAGAAAAATGTTTTTTTCCTTCAAAATTGATGGTGGTTTCATATGAATTTGGGGTGCTGAATTAAAAAAAAAACCAGTATTAGTTTTGCTCTAACACATGTGGTTTCGGAGATACCACATAGCCTTGGAAGTGAATGGTTCAAGCAGCTTCCTCGTGAGGAAGCCATGGCACACATGCCTATCTTCTTTCTTTGAAGAACAGTCAGGCTCACAAAGACATACCTCAAATTCTATTTTCACTTTGACTTTTGTTCCCTTATGGATACCAATTAAACGTCTTTCTCAAAGGTTCAGTCACCTGAATGAGACAGTCAATATAGTCCTGTACATTTCCTCCTTGAACATTGCTAGTAGAGGTGAGCCAAACATTATAGTTGTATCCCGAAGTGGGGGAGAAACCTGACCTATTTTTATTTCTGACCCAAAGTTCTCTCTCAGTTACTGGGCCCCTTGCGTCATGACACACAGTTCAGCTTTCCATAAGTTCTAGGAAGGATGTAGGTTTCCATAAACAAGATATGCCAACAGGGATAACAACATAAATTTCCTGTCTCCCTCATGCCATTAAAAAGAGAAACACTTTCCCCTCACAGGTTTCTCTTGGCTCATGAACACAAATCATACCATAAACAAGAGAAAAACCCAAGTGGGGATTCTTTTTTCTTTTCTTTTAGTGTGTATTGAATAACTTATAACTTCTTCAGAGAACCTTTGGGAGTCTCTGAAGTGAAAGGTAACACCTTTCTGTACTTTTATTCATCCCCCGTCACACTGGAGAAAGCAATTTTCTTAGCCTGCTGACTTCTTGATGTCAGAATAACCATACTAATTGGAAAAGGTTGTGAACTTGGCTACCATTGTTAATTTTTTTTGTTTCCTCCATCATAGTTGAAGATCTTTATTTACAGGGGTGGGAGGACACAATTTCTTAGTTTGAAACTGTAACTTAATTGGTGGAAAATAAATTCTTTTTAATTAAAAAAAAAGTTACATCTCCTTTGTTTGTTTGCTAAGAGCTTCATTGACCGAAAAGAATATCTGGAGGAATTTAAAACAATTCCCTACTATTGACACATCGCTCATGTAATGCTGTTTTGAAACAATGTTGTTTCTGTTTGTGCACTGTATTTTGGAAATTTTTCCCAAAGAATATATAAAGCACCATTTTATGCCAAGTCGAACAGAAGGCCAATCAAACCCAGCCCTGTCTATCCAGACTTACACGGTACCTCAGAGCAGATTCTTTTCGGTTCCACTGTCTAAGCTCTTTGAAGATTTTATTATGTTTTACATTGCTGTACTGCTCTTTCTCCAATGAGCTCAGAGCATCATAAATGGTTGCTCCACCACTGTATCCTCACAAGGAAAGATATAATGTGATGTCAAGACTGAGAAATAGTGACTGGCAGCAATGGCAGTCCAGCTATTGGCTGGGGGGGGGGCAAATGCCCCCAGGCTGTGTGCTTGTGGAGCCTGAAAGGGGGTCACCGCCTCTGAGTTGCTGCTTCTGAGCCACCCTCTGGAAAACTGGAAGTACTGTTTAAAAACTGTTAAAATACTTTCACTGCTTAGGCATTAAAGGCATTAGAATACTTTTGGACAGCAGCGGAGCGTCGCATGAGGCTCCACAAAGTTCATGTGTGTTGGGGCGGCAGTCCACGGACCTGCCCCCCCAGGATGGCTAATGGGCAGGGATGTGACTGACTGGCAGGCTTAGTCCAAGCCCCCCACCCCCAGGACCTGAAGTGGCCAGGTGATGTGCTCTCCCAATGTGACATGCCTAATTTCCATGCACCACAGTGTTCCCCAGTACAGATCTTCCCTTTTCCCTCACATGCTCCACTGATGTTTCCCTCACCTTCTACCTGGCTGGCATGTATAACCTTTCCCCATCTTATCCCCTTGCCTTATCTTACCTGGCAGTAGTGCTGGCGCAACTCCTCTTACCTTTCTCATCCTTTTGAGAAGGCAGAGTGGAAGGAGGGTAGAAGATGACATTGGCAGTGCCCGTGCCACCAGAAAGGGTTGGTTTGCTGGCCAACAGTGTGGTGAAGTGGAAGCACACATGGGGTGCGGCTTCCACCAGTCTGATGTACCTCCTTGGTGAGCACATTAAAGATTAAACTCTCTTCCCATTTCAATTTTGCAAATATCCACCTTTTTCAGTTTTTGTGTCATCACTGTGTCCCCTGTCATTGACTGCATGAGTTTCATTCACTGGCCCTGGCAACAATGGCTTCTGCTTCCAGCCTGGCAGTCCTACCCGGCCAAGGAATCCCATAGCAACATCACAATGCCACATAGGAATGTTGCTGAGGAGAAGAGCACTTGAGCGTGGGAGCAAATAAAAGCAATGAGACTGAACAAGTACCATTGCATGGAATGCTTGAAAAGTGCAATGGTATTTTTGATGCTGCCCAAAATGTTTGCCAAAAATGAGCAGTATTAGTTCACCATTTATTTACACATACCAATTTTCCAGTAAAGACCACAAATTTTCCACAAAATTTTCCACAAAAAAGTGACTGTCAAAAACTTGCAATAATTGTGAAAATAATGCTGATTTCAAATTCACCATGCTCCAATCTCACGTGGCCATCGTTTTGTCCTGTGCCTCTTACAGCTGATTGACAAGCAGAAACTGATGTGGTGGTTTTCCTGGCCTGCAGATTCAATGATGTGAAAAGTTTCGCATCTGCATTTTCTCTGGTCACATACCTGTACATACGGGAGTAGTGCCAGAATAGAAAGGTTTGCAATCCAACCCTTATTTCTAAAGAAAATATACTGGTATGTAGGATCATGGGAACATAAGAAACAAAGTACTGTACTAACCAACAAACCAAAATGCCTCCCAAAGAAATCATTTAAGTGTGTGTGTTTGGGGAGATGTCACTACACACTCTCTTTCAAGATGGCTTTCATTAGAAAAATGTCCAGATAGCAAAAATGGTCTGCCGAAATGCAGTGATTTTTCACCAGATCCTCCTTGCAGGATTCCTCAAAGTCAGGTGGCTCTCTTTGGTCTTCACAAGATAATTGGCTTTCATTTATTTGCCTCTGAAGCTTTGCTTTGAAACATGCAGGCCGCAACACCGAAAGCCAAGAGTGTGGTCAGGTGTTGTAGTCTTGGATAATTAACAGCTGGAAGTCATTACCTGATACCCATAACAGAAATGATGGCTGCAAGCGAGGAGCAGCTGCTCAGGGCCCGGAGGACCCTTTGGCTGAACTGAAGGTGGCATAAATAGCATGGCAAATGGTATGAGTAAATATATCCACAGCGCTTCTTTGCTGCTCTAGTTGTGGAAAGTACCTTGCTTATGCTCTGGGACACAAGTGGTTTTTATAGGTCAGTCAGAGGAGCAAACTCCCAGAATTATGTCTCTTGTAGTGATGATTTCAAAGATTTGCTTGAGGAACCCTTCTGAAATTCATTTTTTTAAAAAGTCCAAAACCCGCTTAGTTATTACAAACAAGACTGTGACTGCTACTCTTATATTAGTCTTACAGGGAAAGTACAAAATTAGCTGTTCATCTTGGGTAATGTAAGTTGAAGGTGCTCTAGTAGAGGCATGCGTGCATAGTGCACAGTTTTGCATAACAAAAACGGAATTGCACTGGTGGGCTTCTGTATGCAAAATTGATACAGTGCAAACTTCCTGGATTGCTCAATGGGTAGGAATGAAAACACAAATAGTCACCAGTTCAAGTAGTCCTTTTGTTCCCTCTGTAGAAATGACTTATTTTTATTTGGGTATCCTGTAGTAGGGCTGGTCTTTTTTACTCAAAGAATTCCCCACTGAGTGGTGTTCTTTGGTGTGGTGGTGTTCCATTGGTGCAAGCTCCTTCCATTCATGCCAGCTTTCCTCCAGTTCCTGGAAAGAGTTTTCACTGATAGTATCCTGCTGCACTATGGCTGCAATCCTGTAAAACGTTCCTGGGAGTAGATCCTATTGAACATAATGGAACTTGTGGGTAGACACGCATAGGACAGCACTGTAAAGGCCTTAGTGTTGTTTATTATGTATCACATTCTATTTTCCATGAAGAATCAGCCCCCACCAAAGGGTCCTATACTGGAGAGTTTCAGAATAGAAAAACAACCTGGGACCTCAAGAGCTGTTCCTGTGTCCTGGGATAAAGACTGTAAGTCTGAGATGATCTGAAGAGTAAGGAATCACTTCAGGATGAGGTTTGTCCCCCCCCCCCTTTTTTTAAATGAGGCATATATAAACTCAAGCACCCAGATGTGCTTACAATGGCGATACACATGATAAACAGCCAATAAAAAGGTTACCAGCCCTGTTTAATAGCTTTTGTTATGCGACACTTGTGAATTCTTCACCAACTAAGTCAAATCTTGCTTGAGTAAAATCAAATACAGTTATGAAGGAGTTGATTCTTTTGCATCATTTGCAAATACAGGCATGCCCCGGTATCCACAGTTTCAGTTATCCATGGATATCATGGATACTGGGTCACCTATTAAAAAGATAAAAGTAAAGGTTTCCCCACGACTGAATGGTCTAGTTTCATGTTCAAAAAATGAAGTTTCTAAGGCTGCAATCCTATGCACATTTCCCCTAAAAATGTCCCATCCCATTTTATGGACCTTACTTCTGAGTAGGCATGCATAAGACAAAAAGGTAAAGGTTTCCCCATGACTGAATGGTCTAGTCATGACCGACTGTAGGGGGCGGTGCTCATCTCCGTTTCTAAGCCGAAGAACTGGCGTTTGTCCAAGGACAAGCTTCTGTGGTCACGTGACCAGTCTGACTATACGCTGTAGTGCATGGAACACTGTTACCTTCCCACCGAAGTGGTACCTATTTATCTACTCGCAACATGCTTTCGAACTGCTAGGTTGGCAGGAGCTGGGACAAGCAGTAGGAGCTCATTCCGTCGCATGGTCTCGAACTCCCAACCTTCTGGTCAGAAAGCCCAGCAGCAGCTGTTTAACCCGCAGCACCACAACATCCCTATTAAAAAGATAGGGGAACATTAAATACATCTCCTTTTTTATCCTGTTGCAGCAAAATCACTGATGTTCTCCCATCTTTAAAAAGGCATTTCCAGTATCTCCAGTTTCAGGTATGCGTGGGGGAGTTTGGAATAGAACCCCAGTGGATACCAGGGCATGCCTACATCTTAAGCCATTATCTTAATCAGGGGTCTCCAAATTACAGCCTGGGTACCACATTTGGCTTGCCACAAGATTTTATCCAGCCCGAATCAATGAAGTTTTTTGTCAGAGCATTTGCTAATGTTTGACATTTTTACTCATTATATATCATTTAAGCATGGCATTTCTCTTCTGTTCTGAATCATATCATGCTGATTATTGAAAAGACCAAAGTAAAACACATTCATTCATTCATTCATCTATCTATATATAAAAGAGAACTTGGGTGTATTTGTGTGTACGTATGTTCCACATAGGCTCCGCAACGCCTGGACCGATTGACACTAAATTTGGCACGCGTACACCTTGCGGCCTGGTGACAAACACTGCAGGGGTCAGACCCCCCCCCGGACCCCTGGGGGTGGGTGTGCGCAAAGGGTGCAACGTAAAAATGATCGAAAATGGCTGACATCGGTGTCGAATCCGTTGTTTCCGGGGTTGCCGAGACAAGCGGTGACACTCTCGATGCCAGGGGAGTCTGCGTTTGGCCCCCCCTCAGCATGGGGGGCGAGAAGGGGTGCAAAACCAAACCGTCCACCACGCCCTCCTGGAACGCCTGGAGCGATTGACACCAAACTTGGCACGCGTGTGCCGTGCAGTCTGGCAACAAATACTGTGGGGGTCAGACCCCCCCAACACCCCCGGGGGTGGAGGTGGGCAGGGGCCCCCATGTCAAAATGGTCAAAAATGGCCGAAATCAGTGTTGAATCCGTAGTTTCCGGGTTCACCGAGACGAGCGGCGACGTTCCCGACGCTGGTGGAGTCCTGGTTTGGCCCCCCTTGGCATGGTGGGGCGAGAAGGGGTGCGAAACAAAACGTCCGCCATGTCCTCCTGGAACACCTGGACCAATTGGCACCAAACTCGGCATACACAAGCCTTCCGGCCTGGCCACAAACACTGTGGGGGTCGAGCCCCCCTAGCTTCCCCAGGGGTGGGGGTGCACAGCGGGCCCCATGTGAAAATGGTTGAAAACGGCCAAAATTGGCTTGGAAACAATAGTTCCCGGGGTTGCTGAGACGAGCGGTGATGCTCCCGATGCAGGTGGAGTCCAGGTTCGGCCCCCCCTCGGTGTGGGGGACGAGAAGGGGTGCAAAACAAAACATCCGCTATGCCCTCCTGGAACGGCTGGAGCAGTGGTGTCATCCAAATGATTTAGGAACAGGTATTCACTTTTGATTGGCACTTGTCGGGGTCCGCCCACTGGAAGTGACGTCATAAGCCAGAAGTGATA
The DNA here is from genome assembly GCA_029204185.1 of Lerista edwardsae. Classification (NCBI taxonomy): domain Eukaryota; kingdom Metazoa; phylum Chordata; class Lepidosauria; order Squamata; family Scincidae; genus Lerista; species Lerista edwardsae. The sequence continues at coordinate 11,086,179 of JAJKFI010000019.1, read as the reverse complement.
TCATGACAGGAAGTGAGGTCATAGCCGGAAGTGAGGTCATGATGGTTGCCATGGATGTGATCATGTTTGTAATAACTTCAGCTTGTGGTTAGTGTTGATTTAATTTCTATTGCTTTGTTTTCTAGAAATGTGTATATACATATTTTGCTTCAACTGTTCCCTGGTTAAATAGCAGGCTAGATTGTGAACCCTTTTGGGACAGGGAGCCATTTAACTTGAATGTTAAATTCAAGGAGCTGGCAAGGAGCAGGAGGGGGAACGGGCGACCAAAAAAAGACCGCGTGGAGGTTGGGGCTGGGGGGAGGCTGCAGGAGAAACCGGGACAGTGGATCTGCACAGCTGGAGGGAGCGGGAGCCCCAGGCAGCCTACCTTCTCATGCTTGCTGCCTTATTCCCGGGTCTCCCTCGCTGCTGCTGCTGCTGCCACCTCCGGTCTTCTTGCTCCGCTGCTGCTGCTGCTGCTGCTGCTGCTGCTGCTGCCGCCGCCGCCACCACCACCACGCTGCCTGCCTGCCTGCCTCCTCACAGAAAGTGCAGGCAATGGCTGCCGGTGTGCAGTATGCATGCGCAGCTGCTGAGCCAACCAGGCGACGGGGCCAGCTTTGAGTGGGTGGGGCCAGCTCAACTTCTAGGAACTGGTACTCACGTAGTGGTGCGTAGTGGGTGCATGACATCACTGGCCTGGAGCGATTGCCACCAAACTCAGCATGCACAAGCCTTGCGGCCTGGCTACAAACACTGTGGGGGTCAGGCCCCACTAGTGCCCATGGGGGTGGGGGTGCGCATGGGGACCCATGTGAAAATGGTTGAAAATGGCCGACATTGCTGTCAAATCCATAATTTTCGGGGTCGCTGAGCTGATTGGTAGAATTCATTCCTTTTTGTGTCTAATAGAAGCTTGGGATAAGTAAATACCCGGGCAACACCGAGTAAGGAAAAGCTAGTTCATTTATAAAACTGATATTTTTTCCAGTCTGCAAAAACATGTACAATATACAATGTGGCTCTCATACTGAAAGGTTTGGAGTGCCCTGCACTAAACAACCAACCATTTCTGCCCAATTGAGGAAACCAGGAAGCACCTCTGGCTTATTTGCCAAAATGTATGCCTTGGGTGAAATTTTGCCATAATTGATGAAGTGGGCAGCACTAGTTGATATGATAGGTAAAATTCTTCCTAATTTGTGAGCATCTTCGACTATGTGTAAAAAGAGCAAAGCTTGTCATGAAACTCAGACTATTTCGAATTACTCAGACTTTTCATAATTTTACAGGACAAGTGTCACAAATATGGCAAATATTTATTTCACTAATTAGGCAGAGGAATTGTTGAGTTCAGGGGTCAGGCAAGAGTATACATTGCATAAATTTGGCAGGGACATCTTTGATTCAGTTTGCTAAGTGAAGCTAAGCAGTGAGGTCGGCATTTAGTATGGCACACATAAGTAATTTAGATTTTACAATTTAACAAAGAGCAAATACTAGATAAGTTTAGGTGTTTTTTTTTACTCCTGTGCCTTTAATAGCATTTATGTGCAGACATTTGCAAACATCACGCTCCATGCTATGAAAAGCATCCTTTGCTGATTCCTACCTACCAAGCTGCTGTTCGAAACAGAATCTCTGGCAAGTAAAGGTATATTTTTGAGAGGAGTGAGTGTGATTTGATTACTTCAAGAAACCAGGCATTGTATGTTCTTCATTAGGGTTAAAATATTATGCACATTTACTTGTCAGTAACTGAGGGCCAACCCATCCATGGAGCAAAGAATGCAGCTTGCATTGAGTGGGGACCAAGCAGGAGATTCAGCATGGCCTGTCCCTCAACCCTGAAGGTGCAATCCTAACCTGGAGTTAGACTGGCACAGTTAGGCCAGTAAAGTTTGGCTGGCACAAGGGCCACTGTAAAGCGCATTTGGACCACTCTTGGAGTCAGGGAGGATGACACACGTCTGTGTGCTGGTCTCTCTGACTCTGAGAGTGGTCCAAACATACTGAGTCTGCTGCCATTTCTCTCTAGCCTACTGCAGGTGGAGCCACACTGATTAACCCATCTAATCTTGCTTGTACCTTGTGTGGTTCTTTTCAAAAACCTGGAAGTGTGGGGCCTTCTCCTGTTTAATGGGGCCACACGAGGAAGGTGAGGAGGCAAGGGACTGTTTTTGAAGGGGTGTGGATGAATGCATGCTTGTACCTTGGCAAAAGAGGCAGTGGCATCTCAGGAATGATGTTGGGTGGTGGACCTGGTTGGCCATCCTTGCAGCAACCCTACTAAAATCAGTGGGATTACTCTCAATAAAGACATGTAGGATCAGGCTGCAGGACTCTAGTTCTCAACTTGTGCCACGAGGCTAGGTTGGCAGACTAACATTTGACACCTGAAAAAGAAAACAGAGGGACAGTGAAGAATGAGGTCTGGGCTCCACATGAATATATGATATATTCATATATGATATATTGATATATTCTGGAATATACAGGTGGGTCCCTGTATCCATAGATCCCATATGCATGTTTTCAATTATCCACAGAGGGGGGGGCTTACCTTCCTTTATTCTTGCTAAAAAACCTTCTTACTCAGGGGTGGTGTGGCAGGGACTACGAAATAATCCTATAATTAACATAAGGTTCCCTCTTACCTGTAATTTCAGGGATCCAGGGCAGGGGAGGAAGAAATTATTCCCCGATGGATACTGGAGCACACCTGATTTGTCATAACTGATGCCATTGGGTGTTGTGTAATAAGGGGCATTTTCTTAAACATGAAATGTTTTCAGGTCATTAAATAGGAGAATTTCTTCTTTAGCAACTCTCTCATTCACCCTATTTACTTCAGGAAGGCATTCAATATTAGGGTTGCCGAGTTTGTGCTGAGTAGGGCTTGTAACAGCTGGACAGAAACTGGCATAGCTGGAGAGGGGGTTGCTAAGAATTGACGGTGCTACAACACACCACATAAGCGCCCTGTCCCCCTCACTGCCCGTGCCATACCGGGTGGTGAGAGCAACGCAGAGTTTGCTCTTGCCACCCTGGTCTGGCTCTGCCCATGAGTTGGAGGAGCTGCTTACACTGTGTGTTGCAGTGCCTTCAATATTTAGTGTTGTGTGACCCCCTTCCAGCTATGCCACTGAACAGAAAACAGCAACAGAGAACAGTGTTTGCTTTTCTTGTCACTGAATCTTCACCACAGAAAAAAGCTTCTTCTGCTTTCTGCCTGCTACTGAAGACACAGGAGTTCTGCCAGGTGTAAAGCTGACAATGCTAGTTTGAAGTGCTATTGAGCTAGCTGGTATTTGCTAAAATGAAATGAAGCCTGTTATAATCAGTGGCGCTGGTGATATGCCCTGTAATAAGGAACATCCCCTTAGAATATGGAATATAGCTGTGAAGTCAAAGATATCACTGCCACCACTTTTCCCTTCACTCCCTTTGCCTTTGTTGGGGTGGATAACTTCAAGAACAAGCCTCTGCAGCTGTGCCTCCAACCACAGTTTGATCTGTGGACATTAGCAAATGATAGTGCTTATCTCCATGCTGTGAAAAATATAATCTGCTGATTTATGCAGATCTGTCTGCTCTTAAAGGCACAAGAGCAGGCCAGGGGTCAGTGGGCAACCCCAGCAGTTGAGTAGCACAAGCTTTTTAAGGGCTGGGCCTACAAGCAGAGACAAGGGAAGATTTGCTTCTGAACATATTTCAGAATGTTCACATTTCATTTGCTCCTGTTTCCTGAAAAGGAATGTGGGAGTGGGAGAAAAAGGGAGGCTTGTATTCTCCCCCAATGCAGGAATCTCCCTAACCAGGCGGCCAGTGATGATCCCAGGAAATGGCTCCCCTTAAATAGTTAAACGGCAGCCTCTTGGCTCACACAATGTCACATTGAATGTGAAACAGGGAACTTTTTATATCTCCCCTCCCCCTCCCCGATTGTGCTGGCACCTGGCAGATGCCTATTTACCACAGGCATCAATACACATAGTAATCAAAGGAAATCAGAGGCACAGATTAGCAACAGCTGCAAGTCATTAGTGGCAGACATGGGGAAAGCACAGCTCCGCACCCAACTTTGAAATAACTAATATGAGTGCTGCAGAGCACCAGGGTTACCGCAGGGCACATCTGAACATGAGAGGCGGGAAACAATTGCTTGGCTTGTCTCGCGCAAGAGCCCCCTCTCCCTCCCCAAAAAGCGTTTCAGTTCACTCTCAATTGTGGGATTGCCAGATCAACTTCTCAAAAACCAGGGCACTGTGGAGCTGGTGGGGAGCTGGTCTTTGGCGTTCGGTGGACTTCAGAACAGAAGGCCTACAAATCAGTCAGCCAAACTGTGTGGTTCATAATACTGATGTGCTGGTTAAAAGGATACTCTTCCTGTAATAGGGACTCTTGTCCTGGGGAAGGAAACAAGCAAAGGCACCTGCCCCCATCTCCACAGTCTCCCCTCCCCCACGTTTCCCCTTTGTCCTGGTCCCCCACTTCCTTTTCCAATCTTGGAAGGAAAAGGGAGAGCAATGGAGGCAATTAGGCAGAAAGAGATGGGCACCTCACGACACGTTTGTGACACCAGCACGGGGAGTACACTTGTATCGGCCAGACAGGAGGGTTCTGGATTGAGCCCTTAATATATTAGAAATATCTGTATCTGAGGGTACAATCCTAACCCAGAGTTAGGCCAGCACAGTTAGTCCAGCAAAGTTTGGTTGGCACAAGGGGCACCGTAAAGCACGTTTGGACCACTCTCGGAGTCAGGGAGGATGGTGCACGTCTATGTGCTGGCCTCTCTGACTCGGAGGGCACAGTCTTAACCAACGTTCGACCACTGGGGTAAGGGCTATGCAGCTCCGAGGTAAGGGAACAAACATTTCCTTACATTGAGGAGGCCTCCGTGACTACTGCTCCACTGCAGAATGCAGAACATGCCCCTTTGGCATGGCTATGTAAGTGCTGGAAAGTTGGGTAGGATTGCGCCCTGAGAGTAGTCCATATATACTGTATGGTGTCCTTTGCGCTGGCCAAACTTTGGAGGCCTAACTCCAGGTTAGGATTGTGCTCTGAATGACTTGGCAACCTCTTTAGGATGTAGTCCCACCTGGGAGTCTCTTCAGGTGACAGTAACAGGGAAAATTAGGGATATTCATTGCACTATTGCAATGAACACATTGTTTCCTGTGTTCAGTAGATTTTTACCACAATGTCATGCTCACAAGCAAGAGATTAAAAAGTGGTGGGAAGGGCAGGTTGTTCTTTTTGCCCTTTCTTGATACCTGTTTATGGGTGAATTGGGAACGTTGATCCACACTGATGATTGCAAAGAATCAAAGTGTTCTTTGCAATAGTTCAATCAAAGCGAACTGTTGATTCAGTGTCAACTAATTTGACACTAATTCATCTCATGCATGTGGCACTGTTTGCAGGCGCATTGGTTCATTCGCCAGGGCTGCCAAGGAGCTGGACATTCTTGCAGAAATCGTATTTTTTTTTCTGCGCTGAAGGCTGTGGGGCCCTCTGGAAGTCGCACACTGTTCAAAATCAGGGTTTGTGTGTCATTAGAAAGAAGTAATATTTCTGGCAGCCCTAGAGACCTCATTAAATTGTGATGTGTGGTGTCACATTTCAAGCCTTGGCAATTTCTGCTGTCCCTTGTTTATCATGAGATATACATTTGCCTGAAGAGTGGCCCAGAAGCTGTTTTTGATGCTGCATGAAAACAACACCAAAATTATCAGCAAATTTCAAACAATTATGTGTCTTTAACACCTTCTGCCTGAATGTTTAGAGGAGCTGAGCACCCCCTTCCACACCATTGCACTCATTTTTTAATTTTTATTATTAATAACAAAACAAGTATGGGTTCCAAATTTACAGGACCACAAATCCTTCACATTCAACAAATGGTCTTAGACATGAACATAATTCCACATTAGCAAAGTTTTCCATATTTGTGTCAGGCACCAAAAAGAAGTAGTATGATCTGATCCCATAATGTGTGTGGGCCCACCCAGTGAAATCTTTGATTTCTTTCTTTTGAGTGACAAATTCCTATGCTATGAAACTGCTTTTCAAACTTTCCCCAGTGGGGGATCCCCGTAGATTGAATACAGGTTGTGATGTGACCTGAGGTCCTGTCACTTAAGTCAAAGACTGCGCTGATCATGCTCATGCACATTTTTGGTCACAAACCAAGATCTGGATCCAACCCAGCATGTCTGTAGTTCTAATTTAAGGTGAATGGTTTGATTAAACAGATACAATATTGTTAAAATATGTTTTTGATGTAAAAAAAAAAAGTGCGATGTGAAAAAAGTGCAATGAGTAGTTTATTCCATTTTCCGGGTTCCCATTTTGGTTATGAACTTTGCCCAACATTCAACTTGTTAAAAGTATGCATCTTTTCAGTAATAATATCAGATTATTTGTGTTGCAGACACTGCAGTCCAAACAGGCTAACCCTTTGAGCTGAGAGTACTATATACAGTAGTTGGAAATAGGGTGGAAAAGAAGACCATTGCCTTCAAATGGGTTCAGCAATTACCAGTTAGCAATGGCCCTTCCCTCTCTTCCCAGACTGGGGAAAACCAATAGCTTTTGCTGCCACCACCCAAGACTGAGAGAAAAACTGCCCTCTAGTTAGAAAAGGGTTCCCTGGTCTTGATGCAATCTCTGGCCAAGACCAATCGTCTTCATGGAGGACTAATGCCTGAATGCAGATATAGATTCTGCATACTTGTAAAAATTACACAAAAAGAATATTTTTACAACTGTATGTCCAATGACATCATGGCTGCTTCTTTGTGCTGTTTTATCAATGCACACTTATGGACATGGTCACTGGTAAAATACTACACAAAAAGCATTTGATGCAATCATAGACATGCAATCATATCGATATTGCTTGATATGCAGGTCCATGCTATCAATATTGCTGGTGCAAGTCCAAGTAGACCTGGCGGGCTGGCACAGGAGGAGGCTGACCCCCCCCCCCGGGATACAGTGGGTGCCACATTGACATTGTTGCATCACAATGTGGGGTGTTACAGTGGATTGGGCTATCTGTCATGTTTATGATCCTACAAACCATGGTTATTTGTGTCATCTCCACTGATTCTATATTGATCTGAAAACAACAACAACTGGTTTGCCATTGATGTTCCTGCAACAGATCAAGTTATGTATATTATGTTCAATGGGTGGATTACCAGAAGGACAGCTTTGTACAAATTTTACAGCACAATGCTATGTACAATTACTCAGACGTTAGTTCCTTTGAGTTCAATGGGGCTTTCTTTCAGGTAAGTATGTATCAGGTTGTGGCCAGGCAGCCCCATTGTAATGAGACTGCCTGTGCCGTGGTACTGTGGTGCCAAAACAGCCACCACTGTGTTCTGCAGGGCCAGGGAGGCAGAGGTAAGGGAACCTCATATTAAGCCCTGGCAGCTGCTATGGGTCTGCTTAGACCTGGACCAGTTCAGTCACTGGCGCAGGTCTGAGCAGCTCATGTTGGGCTTCCAGGCGTGAGAAAGGGGATAGCATGTGGTGGCACTCTGCTGTTGTCCCTACCTCTTCCAGGCCTGAACTCTCCTTCCCCTTCGCTGCCCAGTTTTGCCCCGCCTCTCCCTTCCCTGGAATGCCTTCTCACTGCTTGGTGGGGAACGTACCACCAATAGTTCCCAGGGTTGCTCTGACCAGCATAGAGGTCTCCCTGTGGGCACCTCTGTTGTTCTGGGTACCACAAAGTGACTTACGGCACTTTTGTGACAGCTGTCTCCCAGGCAGCTCATGGGAAACTGGCACTGGACTGGGGTTGGATTGTGCTCTTAATTTCCTTAAAAGGGATTAGGTGTTTATAAATTATGTTTGGAGCCATTTCAAAAAAAAAAAAAAAACCTTAAAAAAATTAGATTTTACTAGGTAGTGAGTTTCTCTTTCTTCCAGAACAACCTTGCTGTGATGAGATTGCCAAAGGATGGGCTCTTTCTCATTAGCCCACTAAAATCCCAGCTCTTGAGAATCACTGCTAATTGATACTTTTTCCATTTTAATTACATATAATTTTTTTGTTTTGCTATTCAGGGAACAAGGAGAAGAAAATAATACTCTGCATGCAAATATTCCAATCAACAGTTTAAGACCTTTTTTGCTCTTGAATTTTCTATTTATATTTTTGAAACAAAAATGGAGTGTTTATGCATGCCCTTATAAGTTTTCAGCATTTGGGAAATCTTTGCAGTGAAATGAAGAAATTATTGCAAAATGGAATAACCCATCTTTCTCTTCTGGCTGCCTCATAAGAAAATTTACACATACAGAAGTTGTTTCAAAATATTAAAACATTGCCTTCACCAATCAAAAGAAAAAAATGTTTCATAACACCTGACTACCCAGGACTATATTGCTTAGTATGCATAATTCTTCCTGGATGAATTTTGGCTCTTTGGACAGAAATGCAGGTTGCATATTGGAGATAAGCTGTGGCTTGCATAGGTAGGGTTACTGCACCTATATTTCTAATTTTTGCTCATTGTTTCAGATTATCCAAGCTCCATAGAACACAGAATCATAGGATACTTCCTGTGTCCAATGATACTGAGGCTTCATAAGCACTATGTTCCAAAATCATAGCACAACTGTGTTGATGTGCGATGCATTCTCAGAATTTCTATTCTTATGATGTTTATGCTTTCTGTATGAAATGGATTATTAGACAAGCCCCGTCAATGGCATTCCTACAAAGGGGGGTGGGGAAATGCTAAGCTTTGCAAGAGCCTGAGCTTCTATGTAATATGGCTCCTCCACCTTGCCTTCAGAGCCATTCGCAGCTCTGAGACCAAAGCCTAATAGCTGACACCATAGGGCAATTGCATGAGTACAGACACCCGTGGACATGTTTTCTTCTTCTGCTCTCAGTTAAGAACAAAACATTCCCATTCTATTCCTATAGCCAGTGCAGCTGACTGAAGCTGAAATGCTAATGTAAGTGAGTGGCTGAGTCACTCTAAAGAAGGATTGCCATTTCCATTCCCGCTAATCCAATTCTGCAGCTTCTTGTTGTGTGCAGTTTCCTATCAGCACAGAAGGGGGGCGGGAGATCAAGTTTTCAGGAAGTTCTGGAAGTAAATAATGTTGTATGTTTTGATCTCTTGGCCTCTGGGGTTAAATTTGGGGACATTCTACATTCCTTAAAAACTTCTGAGCTATACAGGTTGTACCCAGTGATGTCATTCAGGGGGAACGGACCAGAACGGGCATTCCGGATCCTAACAAGCTCCGTGGCTGGTTCCGGGTTCCCGACAAGTGCTAATCAAAAGTGAGTTCCTGTTCCTAAATCATTTGAATGACACCACTGGTTGTACCTCATTATCCAATTACTCCGGAACCTCCCAGTTGATGCCAAAATCAGTGCACACTGAAATCAATGGGAAAATAGCTATAAAGACCCAGTTTTCTTGCTCTTCCATTGTTGCCCTAGAATGCATTGGCATAGATGCTATACTGCAGTGGTTCTCAAATGTTTTAGCATTGGGACCCTCTTTTTTTGAATGACACTCTGTCCAGGACCCACTGGAAGTGATGTCACGGCCAGAAGTGCCGTCATCGACTACAGAGCCTGCTGCTTTCATGAGAATGCAGCAATAAGTTGGGTTATTCTCAGCCACTTTCCAATAGCAAAGTGAATCAGAAAGAAAAAAAAAGCCTATTTAGACCTTTGACACAAGCAAAATAGCCACACAGCCCTCCTCCTTTCAAGTGTCCCATCTTTCCATATTTTCAATCATGGTTGCCCTAGGTGCTACATGACCCACCTGAAATTGGCTCACGACCCACTTAGTGGGTCCCAGCCTACAGTTTGAAAAACACTGCTGTGCTGTTTCCAGGTTGAATAAAGGAATCTAATGGAATGTAGGAAGGGAGAAAATGGGACTTTGACCCTTTTTTTCTGGTTCAAGGCATTTAAAGGTGGACCCCAATATCAGTGGTGAGTCAAGTCAGTCAGTGGATACCGAGGAATGACTGTATGTTATTTGCTTTTCTAAAAAGTCAGATCTGCTTGGTAAAACTGTTGGTCAGGAAAGAGAAAGGGTAGATGAAGAGAAGTTGCTTAAACCTCTTTCCCTCAAGTCATTTTTCCCCCATTCGGAATTCCCCTTCCCAAGCTGTTCTTTCATGTATGAGGAAAAATACATGCCGCTCTCCTATCTTCCTGGTGTCTTCATTCCCATGAATGAAAAAAGCTGCTTGGTGTGGTGATGTTGAACTGAAATGACCAGCAGGAACAAGATTAAGCAGTTTCTCTCCATCCAACTTTCTTCTGTCCTGAAGGTCACAAAAATGTCACTTTAAAAAATGCTGAGAAAACCCCCCACAGAACTTCATGTAATGTAGTTTGTACTACAGTTGCTCCTTGAACCTGGATTATTGAACCTACTTATTTCCAGTCTGTGTCCCACAGTTAGCAGCAGGAAGTGGGTGTAAATCAAGGAGATTTGTGACAAGCCTGGAACCTTATGAAGGGCGAATCATACTAGACATGCTAGAATTTATGGTTTCCAAAAGCATCTCAAGACCTATTGGAAATTAGCTAGCGAGTGGTTTGGACAAAGTGGTCTTTGCATACAAAGCTTCAAATATATCTTTGAACCTCTCTAATACTATTTGTGGCCTTTGTGGTGCTTGCTAATGAAGGATAGATTAGGGAAATAAAGCTGAATGTACACAGTCACCAATGTGAGTTTTACATTAGTGGAAGTTTAAGGAAAACCTTGTGTGAAACTGCCTATTGTTTTAGGGCACATTTTTATTTTTTTTAGGGTACAGTTTTAGGCACATTCCTAACCAACTTTCCAGCACTGACATAGCAGTGCCAATGGGGCATGCACTGCATCCTGCAGTGGAGTAGCAGTCACAGAGGCCTCCTCAAAGGAAGGGAGTGTTTGTCCCCTTACCTCAGAGCTGCGTTGCCCTTACTCTGGGGCTGGAACATTGGTTAGGATTGCTCCCTTAAAAGCACGGTACGCCCAATGTCATGTTCAAACGCAAGATTGTGCTGAGTTGCACATGTCAGAATTGAACAAAAGGGACGAGCACTCTCTTCTTGCTTGGCTTGTGAGCTTCCAGAATCTTCTGGCCAGCCACAGCTGGAAATGGAATGCTAGAATAGATGGATCTGGATCTCTCTAGCAGGGCAATTCTTATCATTTTCTTGACACACGTACTGTATGACAGGAGAAGTTGCATTGGACTGAAGTTGGCACTGTCCAGTCGGTTTCTGTGAAATGTACATTATTTCAAACCACACAATAGCCACAGAAGCACTGGCTGTTGAAAAAGTGGCATCTTCCTTTCAGGAATTTGCCGTCCAAGTGCTGGAAATACATAGTCTTTTGCAAATAATTCCCTAGTATTTAGAGTATATAGAGCCACCAAAGGGAAAGGGGGAAATGATCTGGAAATTATTCCTGGAGATTTTTTTTATGACATAATTTTTTTAAGCCAAGGAGACCCTGTTGAAATCTCCAGGATTGCTTTCTGTTGTAATCACGTGGAGATCAGTTCTTATTCTGAGAGATTCCAGGCCCATATCCTGGAATCACTTTTTCCAGTGACTCTAACTTCAGGACACAACCAAACAACAGGTGTGTAGGCCATGAGAAACACCAGCTGTCGTAATACATGGGTATTTGTTCCACTCTTGTGACATCTATTGATGCCTTGCCAGTAGTAAGAACAAATACTTGCTCAAATTCAGTGTAATCAGTTTAAATATATTCAGCAGTGAATGTGTTCTCTCTGGGCTGCCCTTTGGCAATTTAGACAACATATTTAAATGTCACCATCACCCCTCTTCTCAAGTGGCCATTCAAACACACTCTGTACATTTTGTAATCAGCACAACGTATTTACAATTAACTGGATCTGGCTGAACAACAACTACAGTAGTTAGAGACATTGATCCGTCTCTTACTACATATCCTGACTGCAGATATCTACTCAACATGACTTGCTTCCCATCCTGTTTGTTGAAATTATATCCCCTCGTTCCTAAACAAGTTCCCTCAAACTGTTGTAGCTTTGCAGTAAGTATGTTGCAATGAGGTTGATTCGGCTGACAGACAGGAATTACTCAAAGCTGCCCTGTGAGCTGAGCAGGAATTTGTTCCTGGGTTTCTCCATGCTCAAGTCCTATACTCTAGCCACTGGACCACTGGAATGCTGCATGTATTTTAAAGTCACCATTGCCATGCATGGGAGATGCTGTTGGAGGGCAAAATAGATATAACACCCAACAACTCCTGTCTTTCCCACCTTCCCTCGTTGGAGGTATTTGGGGATTTGCTGTGCTTCCATTGCCATCACCAAGATGGGAAGCAAAAAACTGGATGGAGAGAAGCTACCATAGAAACCTCCCTCACTGCTCTGTAAAGGGATTCCCAAAATCCTTTTGTCACAAATAGTAGCAAGAAGAGGGAAAGCTGACTGATCCACTCTCTGAGGCCAGACAGATGATCAGTTAAATAAAAAAGGATGTTATTGAAAGGACTGACAAGACAAGGCATATAAAGTGGGAAAAGGTGCAGGAGTTCAGAAAACATAAGAAACAGACCAAAGGAAAAGCAGGGCTGTCTCAAAATGGAATTTGGCAAAAAGTTGGCACAGATCTTAAAAAGAGAAGCAAAACAAAACAAAACACAAACAAACAAAAAACCACAAACCCACAAAACCCACAAACAAACACAAAACAAAACCCTGAATGCAACTTGCTAAGTATTTTCTTCTCTTAGGGTTGCCATCATATATACACTTGCCCGGAAGTAAGTCTCGTTGGACTCAGTGGGGCTTACTTCTGAGCAGACATGCATAGGATTGTGCTGTTAGTTGCTTACTCTGTTCAAGAGAAGGGGAAGGGGGGGTCCAGTCTCAGATCTCCTATGACAGGTGAGTGAGCCTTTCTCTAATGCACAAACTGGTGCATCAGGTGACAACCTATAGGCAACAATGCACAGCATCAGCTTGTGTAGACTTTAAAAACTGTCAGTTTAATAATGTCACAGAATCATCTGGTTGGATAAGTGAGGACCATTTGAGCTTCTTAGTCCACCCTTTTGCTGAACCAGCTGGGCTTAACTTTCTTTCCAAACAGTGGGCAAATGCCAATCCCAGCAAGAGGGTTAATCAGAACCTTCTGCCTGGGGGACACCATATATGAAGACAGAGGATCCACATTCTGATATTTGGCTGTTTGGTACAGAGCCGTTCTCGGTGACATCACCGTACACCCAGTGCAGCCGCCCCTCCCCTGGGTGTCGCCCAGCCATACTTACCTGCACCGGGATTCGCTCCATTAAGAACTGAGTGCAAGGGAGGGTGGGGGGATTCTGAAAAGCGTGTGGGTTTTTCCACGCTGCTGTGCCCTGCTGCAGCCAGCGCCCACCACACCCGCCTCCCCCCACGGCACCCTCCCTCTGCCTCTGGTTTGGTAATGGTGCTGAATTAGAGGAGAGAGAAGGAGAGCTGCTGACAGATGTCCCAGCCATTTTTAGGATGGAAAGACATCTCTGAAGCCTCTTGGGATTTCAATGGCCCAACTTTCAGGGGAAAATAGGGCAGAACATAGAGGGAAAATCGGATATTTTTATTTTATTACAAGGGAAATACAAGGATGTTCTGCATATAGTATCAGCAATGTGCAGTGCAGGGGGTGGAAGGTATGGCAGAACTGTGTTGCAGTTTCACATCTCACAGTCCAGAACTGGCTGAAACTGGCATTCCGTCTCTCCGTCTAAGGATCAGATAGAACACCTGTGTGTCCTTCAGCAGGCAGCTTCCCAGCTTGTTAGGGATAGTAGTTGTACTCCCTTTCTGATAGTGTAAAATAAGCAGGCAGTTTCACACGGGAAGCCCTGGCTGGAAACACTGCACATTCCCATGAGCTCATAGTGTTCTAAGAGTCACCCCATTGGGTAAAATGGGGCACAAGGGGTCTTCAGGTATCCACCTACCAGATACACTCTGGCTGCATCCCTTTGTTCTGTTGTTAGAAGGAGTTTTTTCACTGTGTGTGCTTAAGATGTAAAGCTGCACTGAAACGCCGCCTGCGAGCGGCCCAGACTTCACCGGCTTCCTAGCCGGCAGATTGAACCTTTGTACCTTTCTTACTTTCGCTACAATAAAGAGACTTTGTTATGGAAATGTGGCGATTGCTTCAATCCTTCGCTTCGGAGCGCTAAGGCAAGGCGCTGGAATGGGTCTCCAAGCCCCCAACTCTGCTACTATTTACACAAATACACAACAAACTGCCCCACTGGAATTCTTTGAAAAGTGCTGCCAGTGCAGTGGCAGTGCAGTGGCTGTGCCAGTGCAGTGGCTGTGACACTTTCAGGCAACAGGCTCCAGCTGCTCAGAACCAGTGAGTTGTGTGATCACAGCAATGGCAGCACTTTTCGAAGAACTCTGGCGGGGCTGTTCTGACCCACTTTCCACCCCTGCACCACTGTCTACTGTCTCCCCCTTGAATGCTTTCCTTGCTCATTCTTCCTAAAACATAGGACTAAAACACTGCCTTCTGGGCTCCATTGTATTTGTTTGCCTGTGGTACGATGAAGGATGCACCCCTGTCCCACAAGTCTTTGTGCCTTTATTAAGATTTATATTATTTTAATGTCCTGTGGTCCCTTTTCACATTATTCCTGTGGTACGGCAGCCACAACGGTGCGGTTTCTTCCATGCTACGAAAGCAAGTCCCCATCTGCTGCTTTTTACCCCAACCACTATGGCAGGAGAGCCCAGGTGCTGTATCTGAAACCCTTTTTCATAGGACTCCAGCTGAGAAGAAGTTCCAGGTTCAGCAGGAGGCAAATGGGAGAAATGTGCTGGGAACATATGTTCATATCTAGGATATTGTCTTTTTCAAGGGCTACCTGAGAGACAATATGCAGCTCTTGTTCCATTGTCTACACTCCTGTGCGAATTGATTTGGGAGTACATTCTGATGAACATAACAGGACTTAGTTCTGGGTACATATGCCTAGCATTCTGATATACAGTACCTTTAATATTGACTTAAGTTATTTTTCATTTTGGTATAAAATAGACATGTTTTAAACCATTACTATGTATTACAATAATTTGGGATGAAATGAGCTTCCTCTTTAAGTATAATAGGTTTCAAAGTAGAAATAAGAGAAGAAAATATTCTAATGAAGACATTTTGAAGTTGATCTTCGTTGTTGTATTGGTCTTGGTGGAGTGTGGCTGTGGGGGCATAGATATGGACATGTGGGTCATGATGAGTGTGTGCACTACCATTACACCATGGTTACCATTGACTTTGAATAGGCATTTGCAGAACAGGAGTGTAAAATTGAAATCTGTGTTGGAACATGTATTACCTTGATAATATACCAAGGGCTGGGGGTGTGGACTGATTGTTGAGCTGCTTGCACTGCCTGAAGCTAAGCAGGAGAATCTGTGGTCTATTTTTGGATGGGAGACACAATGTCATGTTGTGACAAGCTGCAGTACCTGTTGTGGCAGAATGGAGTTGCTGTTGAGCTGATTAGCCAGTATGGGAATGTGTGAGAAGGCCAGTCGGCAAAAGAACGAAGAACGGCCTTGAGGACCTGTGTAGGCTTGACCTACAATTGCCTGCTGAAGCTCGATGGCACACAGCCAGAAGAGAGAACCACGCAGTGAAGGCTACATCTGGGGCTGAGAATTTGGTGAATATCAAAATACTATATATTTGTAAAAAAAGCCTTGTTGAAAAATGATGGTTTAGCCTGCCCATGTAAGCCACCTTGGGCATTTGCTTTAGCATGGGAAAGGAGGGATATAAATTCTTCAAACGAACAAACAAACAAATAAACCCTTATTCTAGGATCATGTTTCCTTAATGATTCTGTCTCAGTGCAAAAGGAAATTTCATCTAACAATTCTTTTTTTTTAAATCAACCCCCCACTTTCTAAACATTCTATCTCCATTCACAGAGCAGAGGAGGAAAAAGGAGGAACATCCTTTTTGAACAATTGCAAGGCATTGTACGTCTAGCTAATGTCCCCCAAACCATTGGTCCACCTCAAGACATAACCCAAAATATACTTATCTGACCCTTTCTGCATTCTTCCAAGGAGACGGAAGACTCAGGAAGACACCATGCAGAGCATGAAAATGAGGTATAGCAAATTACATAAATCATATGTGGAAGGCAGCACCTTCCTCTCAGAGACCGTATCCTTGCTGTTTAGTGTGGCGTACTTTCCCAGAATGTGTGCTGGTGAGCATCCTTGGAATGATTTGCTAGGCTGTCCTTGAAAAGCAAAGAGATACATGACTCTCCTATAGGCTTTGGCTTTATTCCAAACTTCCTGGCATACCCTACAAGAGCTGACTTCTGCTGCTGAGTGCTGGTGTTAGCACATCTGGTTCCAATATCTGCCTGCTCTCGCATCCGAGCCAACCTTCTTTCTCTTCATGCCCATTCACCCAACTGCCCAGTCACCTATAGAGAAAAGTGACACTACAATCTAGTTTCTAAAATGTGAACAATTCCCTTGTCCATCACATGGCCTTCACAAGGCTGCTTTGCTGTATGTTTCTAATCTATATTCTTCATTTGAATTATGCTAAAAAAATGTCCTGGTGTCAAGTACACAGTTAAAAACCTTTTTAGAGTGGACCTCCTGCTTCTCTCTCCCTCACCCCAGCCCAGTGTGGTCTTTATCTTCATCTAGTTCAGTGGTAAACGTTTTAGACTGGGACCAACCCATGGCCCTGCCTTAAGAAGTAATGCGGCAGAATTGAAGCCAGGGGGCGGGCTTAGCGGCCATGTTTTTGAACTCAAAACAATGCTGATTCCAAGCATTTCAGATTGCTTTGCGCGTACTGTTTAGGACTGAATAGTTTACTCCTGAAATAAAAACTTACCAAAATAAAAACGTGTATTATTCTCGTAGCCTGCTACGCCGCCTGTGCAAGAGCTGAGCCGCCGGCTTGGAACCGAGGCACGCAAAAGGCGTGCGAGCGGCGTTCCTCTAATCTCAGCCCCGGTTTACGCATGGGTTGCTGCCTGCTTACACAACCACCGCGGTTCGGATTGCACTATTTTGACAGACTTATTTTTTGAAATCGACACAAGCAAAAATAAAACGGTCATGCCCCATAAAAAAAAATTCTGTACTCACTGAACGGTAGTTTTATTGAACCGATGTAATGTGAATACATGAATCTTTCTGTGGAAATTAAATCCCATTTTTCGTACAGCGATTCGCACACCCATATGCAGAACTCGCAGGCATGCTTAAAGAGGTTGAAATTAACTTTTACATGTGTGCAGGGAGATTTTTATTTGTGAATTCGCGGCAATCCTCCTCCTTCGCGGCGATGATCTGAGTCAGCCATATTGATAGACCCATGGCTTCAAGAAAATGACATCATGTCCTCTCCAGTGTATAATACCTCCATGACTGGGACACACTTTTTAGATGGGCACTTGTGTTGGGACACCACCGGAAATGATGTCATGAGCCTGGAAGTGATGTCATAGCCAGAAGCGACAACATCAAGCAGGAATTAATGTCATTGTGATATAATAAACGACACTCCTGAAATGCAAACTTGGACTGCAGCAACTGCTCAACCATGAAACATTCCTGACAGAAAGCAAGATTAGGAAAACTATTATGTAAAAGCACTGAACTAAAAACAAAATTTTAAAAACCCTCAGTTGAAAATTCAAACTTAACCCTTATAAAATTTACACTCACAAAAAGAATGTAGCAGGAGTAAGGTCTGCAGCTTCCAAGGTGGCTGCTCCCAGATTTCTGCGACCCACCTGACATCAGGTCATGACTCACCAAGTGGGTCCTGGCACACTGTTATAATTGGTTTGAACAGTTTGAAATATCTATCTTGGTCTAGCACCATCAAATAGTTATGTGTGAATGATTCACTGATAAGATTTGTAGTCTTAATTCTATCAAAGCAAACAACAATAACACGCAAATGAAAATACAACTGTCATGTAAAAATCATTAGCTTATATAACTTTTATTAAAGTGGACAAAAGAAAGGGAGGAACCATGCAAACAGCTCTGAGGTCATTGGAAGAACAGTAGTATAAAAATGTGAAAAATATGAATGAATGAATGAATGAACAATTTTGTTATATGGGGGAATGTTAAAAATTTATGGGCCCCGAGTATCAAACAACCTAGCTACGCCACTGTGGGGGTGTCACTGCAGGCTTGGGGGCAGCAGGAGGGAGCATGCTGCTGTGGGGAGGATATGGGTTCCTCCCATTTTTCATTTTTTTTTTAAAGCCAAGACATGCTGTCACTTCCAGAAGTAACATCAATTCTGGGACATCGTTTTACCCTTGGCACCAGTCTACACTTTCATTAACTATGCCACTGGTCTCTACACTCCCCCCCCCCGCAAGTGTAGGGATTCATAGTGTGATAGAGCAGCTCCACACAAGTGCTCTCCAACATTGTGAATGATGACCATGTGTATGGGAACTGTTTGAATAGCATCCTTGCAATGAAAGCATGTGTGATCCATAGGTTAGTTGCCCCTTTTACTGTGGTGGCACAAATGCGATCATTTTTGGTCCAGTTGGTGATGTGGAAAAAAGGCCTTAAATGTAATGTTTTATTTAATAACTTCAATAAACCATTGATAATAGAAATGACAGTCTGGAGCTGTGGTGTCTGTTTTGTTGAGTGCTGCCGAAGTGTTTTGTTCTATGGAACATCCATTGTGCTCTTATGAGCTGTGATGTGTTCTGGAATAATAGGACATCTGGCAGCCCTAACTACAAGGCCAGTTCTTGGGAGGAAGACAGATGTTATTGCAGGCTTTATTGCACAACAAGAATCCTTTGTATTCACAATCATGCCAGAATGAGAGGGTTAGTGTGTAGCTGTAGCAAGGGCATGAAGCTGTTATACAACATGTACTAACTAGAACTTCAACCTCTGCTGTGTATTGAAGCCAAGCTGAGAATGCTGTCCCGCAACACATTGCAAGTTATAGCTGGTATACAAGTTTAAATGCTCTCTGTACAGTTGACTCCAAGGGTCCTGGAATTATAGGCCAGTAGTATCAATTTGGGAGAGATCATAACATAACATAGACAATGTACCATAGTACCAGCATAGTTGGTAACATAGTCCAATGCCCTCTTCAAAAGCATACAGCTACAGTACTAGACAAGTGTTTCTCAAATTGTGGTTTGGAGCCACTTGTTGGGTCGTGGTCTGATGTCAAGTGGCTGATGGAAATCTTGGAAGCTGCAGACCTTACTCTTGTTATAGTTCCGTTGTGAGTGTTCACAGTCTGAATTTTCAAGTGAGGGTTTTTAAAAATTGTTTTTAGTTTAGTGCTTGTATATAATCTTTTGTCCTAATCTTGCTTTCTGTCAGGGATGTTTCATGGTAGTGCAGTTGCTGCAATCCAAGAATGCCAGTTTGCATTCTAGGAGTGTTATTTTATTATGTCACGATGATGGCACTTCCTGCTTGATGATGTCACTTCTAGCCATGACATCACTTCCAGATTAATGACATCATGTCCAGTGGGTCCCGACATGAGTGCCATTCTAAAATGGGGGTCCTGGTGCTAAAACGTTTGAGAACTACTGTACTAGACCATTACAGATGAACCCATGTGAATCCAACTTTCAGAGGGGCATCTGGGACTGTTACAGCAAAAGCAATAAAGGGTCTTGTACACCTTAGAGACTCTAGTTTAACTCCAACTTCAGCTACAAAGAACAGGCACAATACAAGTGCATACAGAGTAATCGTTTTGATTATTCACAGGAGTGGATCATGGCACACACAGGAAGACATCCCATGCTCCCCCAACTCCTTCTTGCATGATTGAGATGAAAATTCCTTGACCCTATTAATCAGTGGTGAGATTCAGGGGGTTCGCCCAGGTTCTATAGAACCGGTTGTTAAATGGCGGGCCCCGCCCACTCGCTTCGGGATTTTTTTTGCTCCGGCTATGACGTCATAGAACCGGTTGTTAATTTATTTGAATCCCACCACTGCTATTAATGCGGCACAAGCAAAACATACCTGTGAATAATTTTAGTCTTTGTTTTGTGTTGCCTCAGAATATATCTCATAAGAAAAACCTAATCTCCTCTGTATCGTTCCAATTTTAGTATATGTGCTGCCGAAGTGAGCACAACCGTAAGAAAAACCTGAGACATCCTTGGGTGGTAAAAACCATGAAAATGGTAGTTGGGCTTATCAAACTGCTATGCTCTTGAAAGGTGTTGTTGCCAAGTCTAGCTGTTAGACTTACGTCATGAGAAACATCTGCATTATCAAAATGTTTTGGCTGCAGGGCAAAGGCACTTGGACCACTAATTAGAAATTGTCCTCCTCCGTGCTATTCAGGAAAGCGTGGGTTAAATCAGTTTTCGAGACCCTTCCATGGTTTTAAGCCTCTCTGATTGGTGGGCACTTTCGAGAAGGTGAGCTAAAGGTATAAAAAGTCACCGGGGTGTGTGTGTGTGTGTGTGTGTGTGTGTGTGTGTGTTTGTGTGTGTGTGTGGCCACCTATTTTGCTGGATTTAGTTGGCCACTTTAAAGGATGGTTTGTTTGTGAAGCTATACTCCTAAAAGGTGCAGTCACTTAAGTTTTAGCTAGGCGTTAGCATTGCTATTCACAGTCTGCCTGTTAAATTCTTAAATTATATATTTGTGGCTATCTTTCTTCTTTTTAATACATTTATATAATTTATCTCAGGGCACAATCCAAGGCGTGTGTTGGGCTGACACATGTGCATTGTGTTGGCCCAAGGCTGCTGCAAATGTGCTGTAAGGCATGTCTGCGCCAGCCAAAGAGGCACTGGGCTGATGCAAGCACTTCTGGGTCTGGGCAGGAGCGGGGAAGGAGTGAGGTGGTGGAACAGGGACGGGAAGGCATTCTCATGGGTGGGGCTGCCCGGGGAGGGGGTGGAGTTCGGATGCGGCCATTAGGATGCAGCCAAACCCCATACTTAGGCTTTGCAGCCCAGTTTGGGCTACTGTGGCATGCTCAGACTTGCCCCTGCTAAACAGCAGGTGCTGATCTGAGCAGGTCCATCCTGGGGCTGGGGCTTGCCCCACAGTGAGCTCTGGAGGCAACAAACCTGCATTGGATACAGTACAGGCCAGTTGTCCTGCTTGTTCCAGCGCAGTTTAGGATTGTGCTTTCAGTGATTGTGGGTTGGGACCCACTTGGTGGGTCGCAGCCTATTGTCAGAGGAGTCAAGGGAAGCTGGGAGCAGCCACCTTGAGAGCTGAAGGTGTTACTCTTGCTATATTCCTTTTGTGAGTGTTAAGCATTTCAATTTTCAAATGAGGATTATTAAAATTTTATTTTTAGTTCAGTGTTTTTACTTAATATTTTGTCCTAATCTTACTTTCGGTTGGCGCAGGGCCGGCTTACCGGTGGCTTGCTCCAGCTGGCTATGTCGACAGTGCGTCTTGTGCTGGGGTGAAAGTGCCTTCTGGAACATTGATGACAGCTCTGGGCTGACACAGGCTCCATGCATTGGCCTTGCGGGTGCCTTGGATTGCGCCCTATGGCTATAGGTCTATGCCCACTTTCTTAGGAGTAAGCCCCATTGAGCACAGTGTCTTATTTATGAGAAAACATGCATAGGCTAGGACTGTTAAGGTGCATAATTCCTCCTGCATAACTCTGCTTTAAGACCATTAAAAGTGCATACTTTTGGGATCCTACAACATGCATCTTTCCATCCTTCTTGCTTTAGTAGCATCCACTGTGATGATAATACAGTATATAGTCTCAGCAAATTGGGAGCTTGCTTAAGGTTTTGTTTCCTTTTGGCTGGTAGTAATGGAAGTATTACATGACTGTAGCTCTTGGATTATTACTAACAGGGAGATGGTAGGATTCATCTTTGCAGTTTTTGGGATGTGTTACTCAGCCTAGCTATTTGTGCTTAAATAATTCTTGATGTATTAGAGAGCATCAATGCGCTCACAATGTTTTCTGCAGGACTTCCCCATTTAGTGTACTGGAGAGGCAGATCTACTGTATAGGCTGATGACTTTGCTGAAGCGGACAGAAGTTGAAACTGGTAAAACCCAGTCTTATGTAGATGGATGGCTGTTCATTCCATTAATGGCCAGCTATATAAATGAAGACATGTGCCAGCTATTGTCACACATTACATGTGACTAGCTGTGCCAGGTTGAGGTATGGGATGCATATTCAAATATACATTCAAATTAGCATTGTGTTGAAAGCAATGTGGTGCACATATGGTACTGGATGTTGATTTGAAATGTGTGTTTGGATGCTCATCCAATTTCCATCCTTCATGCCTAATATGAACAAGTGATATTAATATTTAGAAGCTTTTGCACCCAGATCTCCTTAGCTGGATTGGGGTGACGATGGCCTTAATCTTTTATTAAAATGCTGTCCAATGCCACGGTTTAGTGCTTTTACTGAATCACTGACTTGTAATTTTTATAGTAGGCACTAGAGGGAGGGCAACTACGTGGAATTATTCACCTATCAACATTTTTCTGGTATTGCCCATCTCAAGCAAGATCACTAAATGCTTGCTCTGTATTTGGCCTATATGCTTTGTAACCATTAGAACAGGGGTCAGCGAACTTTTTTACCTTTTGCCCCAAAATATATTTAGATACGCCGACGTTACCCCCTTGATGTTAGCCCCCCCCCCGAACAAAAGAAAAAAAATTACATATTGGGACCCATTGCTTTTTATTTGATTAATCAATGAGCTTAATTAATGCTATGTAAATATGAAGATGTAAAGAGTTTGGGTACACCTGCAGACCTTGAGAGAATAGAACCCTTCTTATCTGGGTTACAACGAGCTTACCTTTTTGACAACAGGTTTAGGTGCTTGGACTTAAGATTTCTCTCTATAATGAATTCAGACTGGGGCTGGCTGGCTGGCTGGCTGGCTGTCTCTCTCTCTCTCTCTCTCTCTCTCTCACACACACACACACACACACACACACACAGAGAGAGAGAGAGAGAGAGAGAGAGAGAGAAAGAGAGAGAGAGAGAGAGAGAGAGAGAGAGGCCAACAACAGCAGTTCTGATTTTGTTTTGTTTTCTGCTGTTCGCCTTGCCTCGTTGCCTCCCGCCTCTCTTTGTGTCCCTGACTCCCTGCACAGGCGCAGGCACCCCAGCCCTTCCCCCGCTCGCTCGCCCGCCCGCCCCACTCCTTGGGACAGCAAGACAAGGCAAAAAGCAAAAAGGCACATCCACAGAAGTCCTCTCAACACAAACACACACACACACACATGCACACGCACACGTGCGCGCCTGTGGGCACATGCGCACACACCCCTCAGCCACTCACCAGAGCCTCCCCACACCTGCATGTCTCGCGTCCCTGCCGGGCTGCTGGGTGGCGGCGACGTCGGCAGCTCCTTGGCCTCCCCACCCGGAGCTGGTTTGGGCTCTTCCCTGGCGTCGAGCACCGCTGACTCTACGGCTGCCTGAGTGCCAGCCGGGAGCGGGTCTGCACCAGCCTCGCTGCCCAGAAAAGGCTTGGCCTCGCCGGCTCCCCCATCACCCGGCACCGCCGCAGTTGCAGCCACGGCCGCCATTTTCTCTGCTGTTGCTTCCTGCTCCCTCTACCAGCAGTGGGGTTGATAAGCACACGCTTCTTCGCCGCCTGGGAAGGTAGGGGAATGCTGCCTATTGGGGGCCAAGTACCTTGCTGCTTCTAATCTCCTGTTGGAAGCAAGGGAAATCCATCAAGTGTGAGAGGAACTTCCCATTGGTCAGAAGAGAGAACGTTGGTCATGAAGGAAGGATGAGGGAAAAGGGGGCGGGGCATACTCCTATCTGTCCATTACCCCCAGGAATTTCATTTTTACCCCATTTGGGGTAATTTACCCCTGTTCCCTGACCACTGCATTAGAATCTAATAACTTGAGAGCTGGAATTCCTCCTCCTGAAATGGAGTGCACAATTGAAGTTCCACTACGAAGAGTTCCATAACTTTGTCAGTACCTGTAGAATACAGAGGGGTGTGTGCAGTGGTGTCATCCAAATGATTTAGGAACAGGTACTCACTTTTGATTGGCACTTGTCGGGGTCTGCCCACCAGAACTGATGTCATAAGCCGGAAGTGATGTCATGACTGTTGCCATGGATGTGATCATGTTTGTAATAACTTCAGCTTGTGGTTAGTGTTGATTTAACTTCTATTGCTTTGCTTTCTAGAGATGTGTATAGACATATTTTGCTTCAGCTGTTCCCTGGTTAAATAGCAGGGGCCAGCTTCGAGTGGGCGGGGCCAGCTCAACTTCTAGGAACCGGTACTCGCGTAGTGGTGCGTAGTGGGTGCATGACATCACTGGGTGTGTGGATAAGGAAATCTCGGTCAGTAAATGCTGGCTTTTAATCCAGGTGTGGGAGCTGCAAAGCTTTGCAAAGCTTCATTTGGAACCCAACCGTTGTAAAATAACTGTAGGTTCTTCTGCGAAGGTCACAGCTTCGTTTTGCCTAATCTCTCTTAGCACAGCCTGCCCAACCTAGCTGATGCTTAATGGAAAAATGATATTTTAAACCTGTTTTAAGCCATTCAAAAACACGTCTTTGGTTTTTGGTACCAAAGACAAGTTCTTGGTACTTGTTCTAGGGGAAATTATTGTCACTGCTTTGGCTGTTGGGGGCAAAATACAACCCAGTCCTATGCAGGGTTGGGCAGTTGCACGAAAGGGTTTATAACAGTGGAACAGAGTCCTGCCGTTGTAAAATGGCTGCCAATGGAGCTTGTAGTGCTCCATTGGCGGCCATTTTGTGAGTGCTGCTGTTAGAGGTGGCAGCACCACAACCCCACCAGCAGACGCTGTTGCACTCAGCGGACAAGGAAGCAGTGCAGGGTGAATGGGGAGGGAATGAAATTGGGAGGAGGAGGAATGGGGGCAAGGAGGCAGTGGGAGGAGTGGATCTGGTGGCAATGGGTGCACGTCAGATTCTATCCTCTCTTTTTCAAACTTCCCTGCTCCTTTCTTCTTCTTGGAATTGCACAAGCTTAAGAGCTGGTGGAGGCCTGAAGAGGCCCATTGTGGAGCAAGAGGCCTATGAGAGGGTATGGGGAAATTTTCCCTTTCCCCTCTGTAGCCTCCCAATATGCCCCCCTTACTGGATACAACACATGCCTTTTTGGCACAGCTGCATTGATGAGGGGGGAAGGATAGGATTGGCTCTTAGTGTAAGTTGCTTTAGTGGACATTCTTTAGGGTTCAGTGCTTCATAGGAACTTGAGGAATTAATCATTAAATCAGATGCCTCACCTCTTGTGTCATGCATTCACATGAACACCAAGGCATCATGCAATGTACAGTCTGTCAATTCACACACTACAGTTGCTCAGATATTTTTTAAGCTTCATATAACCTATTCTAGAGCAACGCTAGTCCTGTTTGTACATTATTGTAACTGTAGATGAATGAATAGTTGAGGAGGCATCTAGTGTGTGCTGGCCAATTCCTTTGAGAATGAAACAGGAATGCTGTAGTAATGTCAATTTACCCACTTTAATTACCCACATGTAGGCTGGGTAAATTCCTATTCATTGTCATAATGAAGAGGGAAAATTTTGTCTGAGAACAGGTGAGTTCCAAGTTGTTCTTGGAAACCATCTGAGGAGAGGTGCCCATGGGCTTAATCCTATGATGGTGCCCAGAAGTTAGGGCGAGATGAACTATTGAAATGATGAAGTGAAGTGTTGTTCACTATGTGAACAAGTGAAGTGAACAAGTGAAGAATGTTGTTCACTGAAGTGAAGTGTTCACAACAATGAACTGTTGTTGAACTGTTAGGGAACAGTGACCGTATTGCTATCTGGTTCAACATATATGTAACTGGAAAATTATGAAGGCGGTCCGCCACAGATTGTCTGGACTTCTGTTACTTCTGTCTTTACTGCAGAAGAGGTTGGGTAGATACCTGAGCTGACCTTCTCAAGGATGGAGTCTGACGAAGTGAGTCAAAGTGAGAATGGGTGAGGTTCTAGAGTGTACTGGCAAATGAACTATGAATGCATCACAAGGTCCAGATGGCATCCCCCCAAGAATTCCTAAGGAACTGCTGATTTTCTCACCAATATATGTAGCCTGTCCTTTTAAGCTGACCTCTAGGCCAGAGGACTGAAAGGTAGCCAATGACTGGAAATAAAGACACTTCAGTTGGCATTGTATGCTTACTTTCAAAAGGCTTTTGACAAATGGCTCACCCTCACCAATGGCTTGTGTCTGACAACCTTTTTATTTATTTTATTTAAATAGAAGTATGATGTCCATGGTGCTGGGTGCCTGTCAGGGAGCATGACCTAGGCCAATAATGTGGGTGCAATCTTAAGCAACCTTCCAGCACTGGGGTAAGGGCAATGCAGCTCTGAAGTAAAGGAACAAACACTCCCTGACCTTGAGGAGGCCTCAGTGACTGCCCCCCCCAACTGCAGGATGTGGCATGTGCCCCACTGGCACTGCTATGTCAGTGCTGGAAAGTTAGGATTGCACCCTTTAAAACTGACCTGAAGGTGAGAACAGAGGCGTATCTAGGGTATTGTGTGGGAGGACAAGAGCAATGGGCACCATTTGCCTTGGGGGTGCCGATTGCCCTCAGCTTCCCCCAACACAGCACCCAAGAAGATGCCTCAGCCATGGCCCCACAGCTCGCCGAGCTGGAAAGGCGTGCAGTTTCTCCCAGGCGTGGCTTGCCCAAAATTGACCAAGTGGCAGCCAAGGAAAGCTGCACGCCACCTCTGGCTCACCGAGCCAGGGAGGGTGTGCAGCTTCCCTTGTCCACCGCTCAGGCAAAACTGCACCAGCAGCAGCCAGGAGAAGCCACCTGCCCCCCCCCCCCCGCTCAGTGAGCCGGGGAGGTACACGGCTTCCCCCGCCCACCACTGGGGCAAAACTGCCTGAGTGGTGACTGGGAGAAGCCATGTGGGGCAAAACGAGAGGGGGGGTGGTTCGGCTTCTCCCCACCATGGCTTGGCCAAAGTTGGCTGAACCATGGCAGAGAGAAGCCACCCCCCCCGCAATGTCATGGCGCCACAACATTGTGACATCATGACGTTGCTTGCCATGAGCGCGGTTTTGCCCTGGTACGCCTCTGGGTGAGAAGCCTCAGGTCCCACAGACTAAGAGGAAGATCATACATTTATTTGTCACAGCAATCGCCTCTCCATCGGGCAAGTCTGAAAAAAGCCTTCCGCAGTTGTTTTTTGAACAGTTCCATGGGTGCCCCCTCTTGCTTGCACAGCACATGTGGCCTGGCAAACAAATGCCACATCTTGTGAGTTTCCTGACTTAGA
The DNA here is from genome assembly GCA_029204185.1 of Lerista edwardsae. Taxonomy (NCBI): domain Eukaryota; kingdom Metazoa; phylum Chordata; class Lepidosauria; order Squamata; family Scincidae; genus Lerista; species Lerista edwardsae. The sequence continues at coordinate 11,058,841 of JAJKFI010000019.1, read as the reverse complement.
GTGAACAAAGACATTAGAGACACAAAAAAGGATCTCCAAGGACAGCTGATCTCACAACTCCATGGCCAAATTCAATCAAGGAGTCCATGCTACTGGCCACCAGGACTTGTTACAAGTTCTTTGTTGCACTCTTGGAAAGGTGCAAAATAGTAATGGCACCCTCTGCTCCTGCCACTGTTGCACCTACTCCAATGGGTGTGGTTGGAACTGGCCACAGTCACAGAGCATTGTCACATCTTGCAGCAGTGCTCCCAGAACGGCCTCTGACGGGAGTCTCTGCGCACACTTGGCAGCCATTTTGCAACTGCGAAAGTGTCTTCCATGTTGCAATTACTCAGGATTGCAGCAGGCCAATCCAGGGTAGGATTCAGCTGCAACTCTCTCACAACACATAAGTGAAACTGACCAAGAGTCTTGCTCTTTGCCTATAGCTCCTGGTTCAGGATACAGAGAACTGCAATCCAGCCACAGCATTTTGTCACAACCAGGACTCTGGGAACCCTTTTCACTTCTCTTTTTTCTCCTCCCCAGCTTTTCTCCCCATTCTCCCTGCTACTGCTAAACCTCCAGTTCTTCAGCCCTAGTTCCCCCAGTGAACCTCCTAATACTATTTCAATGGAGCTTCTTCAGCCATGGGTCATCAAGCAATTGAAGGAAATCAAGTGGTGGATATGAATGCGTGGACCATTTCTTAGAAGAACTTGTTTGTACAATGTGTCCAGCACCAAGCCAAATGTAGCCCAGAAGCCATATATTGTGATACTTATATCACACCCCTTTATCAAAGAGATTTATCAAACCCCTGCCATATATGGCTGCCAAAATGACCAGTTTGCTAGGCCATGTGTTTTTTCTGCATTTGGCACCAATCTCTCTCTCTCTCTCTCTCTCTCTCTCTCTCTCTCTCTCACACACACACACACACACACACACACACACACACCAGCACCTCTATTCAGGGCCTCTGAGGGGAATTTTATCAGGGGGTACACAGTTTCTTTTGGGGGAAGGGTGAAACAGAGGGGAGAGGAGGTTAGGCACAGAGGTGAGCAGAACAAGAGAGAGGAGGGGATGAAACAGTGCAGTGGAAAGGTGATGACAGCTGGAAAAAACTTGGAGCCCAGGTCTACCAATCTTCCCACTGTGGAGCCTGTCTACCTGCTTGCGCAATATTGGCAGCTAGATACAGTAATATAGTAAAACTAAGTGCACTCCCAAGTCTCTCTAAAATCTTTTAAATATTCAAAATAATTGAATATCATCGCTTTTAGGTTCACTCTAGATTGGAAAGTGTCCTGGGTGTGCCAAAACTTACTTCTGCAGCAGCTGCAGCCCCTTAGCTGTGTCCCTATGCACTGCTTCGTGGTAAGTGGATCCACAAGCCAAAGAGCTACTGAAGCTGGCCAGTTTCCTCCCAGATTTGACACGCTGTTAAGGAGTGTCATGTATTCATTCCTCAGCCCCGGTGCATATGGCTTGCGGCAGTGGCAGCTGCTGTGTGCACTGCGAGTCCAGGTGAGATTGGAAAATTTAAGATTCCAGGACGTTTCTGGTCCTCTCCTTTAGTTCCTGGGCCTCCTTTTTGAACTGGGGCCTGGGTACAAATTACCCCCTGTGCTCCCCTCTCATGGGCCCTGCACCTACCTACCTACCTACCTACCTACCTACCTACCTACCTACCTATCATTGTCTTCTCCCGCAGCTGAAACCATAAACAATCTTCTAACATTTTTTAAAAAAATAAAAAAAATGTTTTTTTTTATTTCCAAACACTGTGAATTGACAATTCCACAGTAGGAATAAATTAACAAAATAGATCTCTTCATTTTCTTAGAAAGCTAATGTTCAGAAGAACATTTTCCACAAGCATAAGTTTAAAGGTGTCTGGATTAATTTGCAAAAGAAAACGAAACAATAGATGGAGAATCTGTAGAAGAAGAATCTGCATCATCTGGAAAGATGAAGGTTACAACAAGCAGAGCCCTCGATGGTGCCTCAGGGACTTGCCATTTCCCATGGAAGCGCTGAAACATCTGTACCACTCGGAGAGGGGAAAAAAAAAACAGTAGAGAGGATGCTCTGAGCCTGAATCCTTGTTTCCAGCTCAGGCTGAGTTTGAAGCACAGACCCTGGTCACAAGCACAGGCGGTGTTTGAAAAGAACTGCTTAAGTGAATAAAGTCAGTGGCCGAAAGAGGCAGTCTAAGTTGGCTGGAAGCCTAACTGAATAATGACCGTGGTCTGGAAAAGGAGATGGGTTCCAGGAAAGGACGGGTGCTGGCGAGGAAGGTGTGCCAAGAAGATGTTTCTGGCAATGGAGCAGCTGGCAGCCATGGCTGATGCAGATTGGCCGGCCCATGAGGATCCTAATTGCAGCACAACTGCTGCCTTCATAATCACTGCGCCAGAAGCAGTGCAGACCAGAAGGCCTGGCAAGGGCCTGGCTGCGGCTTCAGAGGATATGGGGCTCGGCGCTCTCCGCCTTGGCTTTCAAGTTGCAGATAAGATGACAGATGTCGGGACAAAAGAGGCCTTCATGAGAACAGAAGGGCAGAAGTCAGATGCATTCAGAGACGTCAGATGCACTGGAGCTTACATCGCATCAGAATTTGCCCCGACACTAACACGTAAACAGGCAGGACCTGGTACAATGAGATACTACGTTACAACTTCTAGCTGGAGCCTGGCATTGGACACCAACTCAAAGCACTGCACAGCATAAAACTGTACTTTGACTCCAAAGCACAGGCAATGGTCTTCCTTTCCAAATGTGGTGCAGTGACAAAATACAAAACTGTGACACGGCTCTTAGGCAGATGTGAAGAAGTGGTGCAGTTGGGCTTGATATAACCTGGGGTGTTGGTTTTGTTGTTGTTGTTGTTTGCAGCATCTTGGTCATCACATTTATACTTGCATGTCCACAGCAAAAGCATAATCTGGGTCAGTGATGTCATGCACCCACTATGCACCACTACGCAAGTACCGGTTTCTAGAAGTTGAGCTGGCCTAAATCATTGTTTTTTTGTGCCAATCAAAAGTGAGTACCGGTTTCTAAATCATTTGGATGACACCACTGATCTGGGTGTGTGGATTGATTTGGTTGACACTCCATGTAGGACAATGGCTAGGAGGAAAACATTAGCACTATGGTCTAGTTCACTGTTTCTCAAACTGTGGGTCAGGACCCACTTGGTGATTCGCTACCTGGTGGGTTATGGAAAGTGGGAGCGGCCATCTTGAAAGCTGCCAACCTTATTCCTCTTGTGAGTTGTAACAGTTTGAATTTTTAAGTGAAGGGTTTTTTTTTAATTTTGTTTTCAGTTCAGTGCTTTTACATAATCTTTCATCCTAATCTTGCTTTCTGTCAGGGATATTTCATGGTTGTGCAGTTGCTGCAGTTCAAGAATGCCAGGCGTGTCATTTTATTACATCACGATGATGACACTTCCTACTTGCTTATGTCACTTCTGGCTATGACATCATTTCAAGATTAATGACATTCCTTTTGGTGACATCCCTTTTTAGAATGACATGAGTGCCATTCTAAAAAGTGGGGCCCAGATTAAAACATTTGAGAACCACTAGTTTAATTCATCCATCTGATCACTGTTGAAGGCATATCTCAGGGCTGGGCTTAGTTTTTCTCTGTTGGAGTAATCAATTGGAAAAGTAGGATCTTGATCCCCCTGAATCCCATAAAGGGGAGTGCTGGAGTGAAAGGTAGTGTATTTTATTCTAGCATTTGCAGATATAAGTATGGGCCCTATAGGTGAACAAAGGAACTGCAGCTTAGTGTGTAAAGCTAGATACAGTAAAATCTAGGTAGCCTGTGGTCAGATTTAATTTCATTTGCCTTTAATGTCAAGCCCTGTTTGCTTTGACTATTTGAGCTGTGGACAAGCAACTTTATTTTTGAAACATCTCCATCCTATTTAAGGCAGACCTGAGCAGAACTATTTCACCCAGCTAATGCTACAAGGTTGTGTGTATAAGATCTGGAATTGTCCAGTAAAGTTGGAACCCCAGATGCTTCTATAATAACTGGCATCTGTGTTCTGTGTTGATGAAACTGCAGGATTTAGGCTTTCTCCAGATGGAAGGTTTACAAGGGTGCCCCTTTTTTGATTTTCCTTTTCAGGTGACAGGAGCTATGCTTTCTGGGACCGTCAGTGTCATGGGGTCATGTCTGAGACATTCAGACCCAAATCTACCCCAAGATGCAAGGAAGATCAGGGGCATACCCTGTGCATCTTGCATCTTCCCCCCAACACCACTCAGTGGGCTGTAGTCCCATTGGATCGGCATTGCTTATGCCTTGCAGAGGATATTGCTTCAGGTTCAATGATTCATGTCACACTGTGTGTGTTCTGGCTATGTGCAGAATTTGGCACACATAACAGTCTGAAACCTGTTAAAACGTTTAGAAGTGAATGTGACCACTGGATTTCTTTTTCTTTGCTGACCTTTGTTTTATTTCTGAAGGTGTGATTCATTATGCTTCCTATGAATGACAAGGTGGCCAGCTTTCTGGGTGAGGGATACAAGAGGGTGAGCTCAACATGGAGATAGGGATTTAACAGCATTGTTTCCATTAGTCTTGATGCTTCTGCTATAAAAATTTATTATCTGGATATCCTTTGAGGTCTTGAAAATGGATTGCTGGAGTAACTCCCTCTGGAAAACAGAATAGGCATAGGAATTTAGCTGCATAACAAAGATTATTTTCACTACTGATTTATGTCTTTGAAGGCAGTGTTTTAGAAGGTAGTTCTAGGCATATACAGGTGTGCCCCTGTATCCACTGATTCGGTATCCATGGTTTCCATTATCCATAGACACTGTGGATACTGGGACACATATTTAAAAGATAGGGGAACATTAAACAAATCTCTTTTTTTTTAACCTTGTTGCAGCAAAACCACTGATGTCCCCCTATCTTAAAAAAGGTGTCCCCAGCATCCACAGTTTCAGGTATCCACGGGCGGGGTGAGTGGGTTGGGGTTTGGAATGGAACCCCAGTGGGTCCTAGGGCATGCCTGTACTGTTATTGCTCATAAAACCCTTTTCTGATTTCCAGGTACAACCCTGGTAGCCTAATCTTCAAAGTCAGAAACATTTGGAGGTGAATGTGAATACTGGGTTTATTCACATTCACCTCCTTCTTGCTGAGGCACCAGCATTCGATGCTGCCACAAAGTGCTTTACAGCATTTTTGCAGCAGCCACACCAGTGAAACAGGCACTCCACCAGCGCTGCCTTCAATCAACATGGGGCCTTAAGATTTCCAAACTTCTTAATTGTATTCCTTTTTATACATTTTTTTAAAAAGGTTGCCATAAAACCATCAGGTATGCAAACATATCGTTTGACCTTGCGGATTACAATAATTGTGGTTTGTTTCAGGTGCCCCAGAAATGTAACAGCGCAACCATCATTCTTATTTTGCATTGCGGTCATTTCCAGAAGGGTAGCTCTGTTTATCTAGTGCAGCAAACACAATCAAGAGTCTTGCAGCACCTTAAAGAGTGACTGAAAATAAATGTGTTAGGGTCCAATCCTATCCAACTTTCTAGCACCGATGCAGCCACAGTGAAGCCTTGAGGTAAGGGAGCAAACATTCCCTTACCTTGAGGTGGCCTTCTTGACTGTGCTCCCACCTCAGGATGCAGTGTGTGCCCTATTGGCAGAGCTGCACTTGTGCTGGAAAGCTGGGTAAGATTTGGCCCTTAATCTTTAAGGTGCCACAAGACTATCTGTTGCTTTACATAGTGATACTTTGCTCAGAGTTGTGGATTGTGATTTAGGCAGGAAGCCAAAAGAAAAATGAATGGGAATTAGAGAGGCTGAGATTTAACAAGCAGGAAGGACGGAAGGACGGAAATAATGTCATTTCATGCAGTTTTGAGTTAAGGGTACAAATTTTCCCTTACCTTGAAGAGGCCTCCGTGACTGCCCCCCAACTACAAGATGCAGCACATGCCCCATTGGCACAGCTATGTCAATACTGGCAAGTTGGTTAGTATTGCTCCCTCAGTCATGACCCCCTCCCCAGCACTTTTTCGTTGAACCTCCGAGTCTGGCTAACTTGCTTGAATATCTCAAAAGTGTCACAAGAAGTTTCTTCTTTGTTCCTTCCTTAGCCCAATTTGGCTACATGACAATATAACAAAACTCCCTGTATGGCGATGCAGCCACATCAGTGGGACGTGCTGTGCTGTGCATGTGGGACGTGCATGTGCATGTGGGACGTGCATGTGCATGTGGGACTTGCATGTGCTGTGCATGTGCTGTGCAGTGGGACGTGCTGTGCACTAGCCACTTGTGGCAGCAACTAGACTGTACTGTATGGTGCCTCACAACAGCTATGAATGACCTTGTGCTGCTGGAGCAGGCTGAATTAAGATTAGGCTGAGAGGTCAAAAAGTTGGTTCACAAATGCATGTGCATCATGTAATTTTTCAAGACTTTGACACTATACACTTGATGAGTGGCAGATGAGAGACTATCAGCTCCACTGAAAAGACATTGATACAAGGATACAAAGGCTGCCACAATGGTTCATTCGCTATCCTTGCAAATCCTCGCCTTGCAGATAGTCACTAGATATTGTAGCCATCAGGTCACAAATGTGCATGTGTGAGTCAGCCCTCCGAATGCAATACTTTGGGTCTCGCCTACTGTGAACGCTGCAGAAGCAAGAAATCTGGTTTTGCTGCATCTCTACCTGGTGCTTCTTTCCTTTGCAAACTTCCACATTCCCCGATGGGAACAGCCACTGTGCCATAAAAGCACATGAAACACCAGTCCCATTCATTGACAGGACAGGATGTGATACTGACTTCTTCGTTAATCAAGACTTTCCCCTGTGGTGTGGCCTGTCAGGTGGCCAGACCAATAATATTGATCTGTAAGTATGACAGGATGGTGAGCGTTTTGCTTTATGTCGACATTTTCGCACTGCTGAAGCTTCCCTTGCCAGCAAAAGCAGGAACGTGGCAGGACAGAGACATAAAAGGGAGAGCGCATGACAGCACAATGCCAAGATGACAGGCTCTTTGGCTTTGCCATCTGATGCTGCGAAGGTGTAATGATGCACACTAGAAGGTGTCTTCAATAACATCTTTTCATAATTTAGTGCTCCTGTTTTCATAAGCTAGGGCATATAATTTGTGCAAGGATTACAACCCAAATCTGTTTTAGGCACCTCTGGTGTCTGACACAGTGGCAGCTTTTGACTCAGCGGTATCTTCTCCTGCTGCTTAATCTCTCCGAGGCAGCCAATTTGAAGACTGAGGGAATGTTTGCTTTATCTGCACCAGCCACACTTGTGGTTTATTCTTTTGCATCAAGGAAAACGGCACGGTCTCTGTGCGCGCACATATGATTACATGTGAGGAACAGACACTGACAGTGGCAGAAAGCATATGATAGGTAGAAGCCACCCACCAATCAGCTGATGGCATTGGTTTTGGCTTTGAAAGGTCAGCTGAAGGCTACAACTCTCTCTCTCTCTCTCTTTCTCTCACGCGCGCGCGCGCGCACACACACACACACACACACACACACACACACACCAGTTGCCTTACTGGTGTCTGGGATTTTCATGCAGCCAGATCTGATGCATTCTCACTCTGCTGTTACTCCCATTGGCTTCAACAAGACTTACTCCCGAGAAAGAGAGAGAGCAAAATGCCTAATTTTGCTGTTGCAATTGCTATTTGCATTAGCTAAGCTGTGTGGTCAGTAAAACCATGTAGGTTTTTTTTTAAAAAAGGTTTTCTAACGTGAGTTCAGCTTTTTTGCATGATTTCTCTAGGAATTAATACTCAGCACCCTGGACAGTGCCTGAAAAATACATGTATGTAGGGTGCCACAGGTTACCAAATGCAACAGTTGTTTTCAGGTATGTGGAAATACCTTGAAATTTGTTCAAAAACACATTTCTGTTTGGAAGTTTCATTAAATGGTGTGCAAATGCATCTATGGTAGAAAATGGATTCTGTGACCCCCTGAAAATCACCTAGAGAACTCCCAGGAAATCGCAATCCCCAGGTTGGGAATCACTAGTTTAGAGCAAGGCAGGGTTCCCAAACATTTTAACACGGGAACCCACTATTTAAAAATGACACTCTGTCAGGACTCACCTAGCTTTATGAGACTTTAAAAAAGATGATCTAGAAAGAAATAATATTAATTCGTCTACAAGTAATATTTTATTTAATTATTTGCAAAAAACCCCACAAAAAACTTGATCCATTTCTTGTAATGAGGCAGCCCTAATGAATAGCCACAAAGCTTGAGGAGCTTAGTTATGTGACCCAGACTTCACCTACCCCCGCTACCTGCCATTGATGGGCTTGGAAAAAGCAGACACACCAGAAAAAAAAATGCTCAAGCATTTCTCTCCCAATATTTACACAAGCTTGCAAACTGCAGGAGCTCAGCTCTTTGCAGGGCAGTTAGCAGCTATCTGGTTTTTGAATAGTCTCAGGGCTTGGGGCATTTAGTTATCTGTTATTTCCATCACCCATGTGTTCACTGTAGGCTCTGTAGGCCCACCAAGTGGTTTAGAGTGAACAGTATGTGCATCAGGACTGTGACTTTTGTTCTGTGCACATTTCCTTCGATGTCATTTCATACATGTCAGTGGAACTTCCTTTTGGAAAAAAAAACATGCATCGAACCATGCTGTATGTGCGATAATGAGAGGGTAGGTCCTTTGACCTTTTCTTTTTTGAGAGCTATCCTGATGTAACAGGGAAGCAGAAAAATAATAGGAAAACCGTTTCTATCTAATGCTGCTGCTGAATCCCACTAAAGGCAGAATTTAGTTTGAAATTTCCAACGGCACTGAGCTAGAATAGCATTCTGAAGTGTCTGGCAGGCTTGCAAAAAGTCTAATTTTCAGCCAATTCCACAGTATGATTTTTCATTCAGTGCTGTGGTTTTTCTCAACACCTTGGCAATAAGCATTCTGTATTCCTGCAATATCTTTATCCTTGCACTGTTTAACCACCTCCTGTAATCTTCCTGGATTTCATGATAACCTTTCTGTCAAGACTATTTATTCTCCAGCGTGCTTAGGCAATGCGCTCATGAAATGGTACTGTGTAGTGCCATGAGGAAAGCATGTGTATGTAGGAACAATGGTTGCTGCTTATACAACATTGGAGATTATAAACCTAATGCAGTATGACTACGAACCAAATATGTCCGTGTGAAACTTAGTACTGAGCCCAACTGGGAAGGGTGTGTACACACACACACACACACACACACACACACACACACACACACACACACTCTTTCTCTCCCCACAAAAAATGTCTCTTACTTTGCCAGTCTCTCTCTCTCTTTCTAAAAGACAGGGTGAACTGATTTCTTCTTTTATCAGGACATGTCCTACTTTTCCACCTTCTGTCCTGAGTAAATTTCATACATTTCAAGACAGGCAGAGATGCCAGCATCAAGAGGGGCTGCCCGCATCACTTGCTTGCATGTGCGTCCTTCGTTCCTTCATTGAGTTGCATTAAAGGAGGACAAGACACCCCAAAATCAATACATATGAGTGTTTTTAGCCTTTGTAATGTCGTACATTTTTCTTGAATGTCCTACTTTTTGGGATGCGGTGTCCTCCTTTGCGGAATGACATCTGGTCACCCTCGGTGAAGATGTTCATGCTTATCATGGTTCTGTGCTCGTTCACAGTGCTAGTGCTCTCCCCTGCAACTGCACATCTACTCTTTCAGTGCTTTGCTTTCTGGTTTCTTTGATCCTGTTTGCACCCTTGATCAGGTTCTGCTTTGGTGCTTCTTTTCATTGTTCTTTTCATTGTTTCTTCCTAGACACCACAAGGGCATAACGTAGCAAATCAGGTCTAGCTACATGGAGTCATCACATATGAACACTAGGACATATCACATATTAACACTAGGAGCAATGGCCTCACTCTGAATTATTTGCCCTCAGAGATATCGTCATGCAATCAAATAGACAAGATGCAGTGGGAGAAAGGACAAGGGGCGCTCACCAATGAAGTTCAACCCAAAAATAATGCAAAATTCTTAAAGGGATATTGGTCAATCCTTTGGATTGGCAGAAGTATGTTAAAACCATAGTAATTCCAGTATGCAGCCATGCCAACGAATTCCACTCTGTTCGCCATAACAAATAAGCTGATCTATAGAATGGAGGCATGAATGAGCAAGGATCCCCTTCCACTGTTCCTCAGTCCAGGAGTGCTCCAGGTGGTCTCTCCTATGACAAAAAATGTAAAATGAGCACATTGGCAACAGATAACCAATAAAGGTGGGTGCTTCAAAACGTAGCATTGGTGGATGGCGTGATGATGATGCTGAACTGTTCCTCTGCTTGGCCTCCCTCCCTCCCCAAATTAGTGTTAATTTTTTTCTCCAGTAGGGCTCCATGACCAGAAGTCATCCTGTTTGGAGAGAGAAAGTTTGGAACAATGGTTTCTGGGTGGGAGCAGCACAGCTGGAGAGAAGTGCCGCTTTCCCCTCCTGTTCACTCAAGGTGCACTTAAAATCTCCCCCATCCTCATTCAGTAGGACTCAGACTTGGTCATGCTTCATCACTTTGAGTGTCATTTGGAGTTTATAGATGAAAGAAACCCACTGACTGCAATAGAAAGAAATGGGGCTTTGAGTGAATCATAGCAGACGTTTGTGAAGGATATAACAGACGGCTGCATCGCCAAGCAGAATGGGACATACTAAAATAACCATGGCACCACATGGTTTACACAAAATCGCCACATGCGCAAGTGGCAGGTTTCAAAAGGAGTGTTTTCTACTGTCATGAATAAATTAAATTTAATGAATATTTAACAAGCCACCTGCTTAGCGATGGTAATTAAGTAGTTTACTGTAGGCGCCATGGTGCAGCTGGATCATGAAGTGACGGGAAAGGTGACCAGGTAGTGATATTGCAGTTTGGGTTGGGAAGGGTGAATGGCGCTAGTGAAACCTGGATGAGGAACCAAAGACCAGGAGTTGTTCTTTTTCTCTGTTTGTGAGGACGAGACATTTGGGGAATGTGGCTTCAGAACTTAAGATGGAGCAGTGGCATAGTGAAGGGGGTGCATGAGGGGCAACTGCACGAGGCAACAAGCTTTGGGGGGCAGCAAGCTGAGCTTGACACTGTTGGCCAAAATGGTGAGAACCTTGGTAAGTATGAATAATACAATCATGTTATATATCATTAGAAAGGTAGTTTACTGAAGAATGCAATGAAACAACCCATATTGGAATATCTATATTCTATCAAAGGCTATGGCCAATTAACGAGAAAATATTTTAATTATGTACTTAATTAAATTTGATTTCATTGTGGAGGGGTGGACTACAAAATCTTCTTTGACTCGGGGTAGCTGATGCCTCAGCTAAACCACTAGGATGGAAGAGGAGATTTGGTACCTGCTTGTCACGTCTGTCATGGCGGGGCCGCGGAGATCCCTGGCGAGAGCTGGGTGCGAGCGTGGCAACGGGGCAACACTGCTACATGAATCTTTTTGGCTTGTTGGGCAGAACCAGGTCACAAAAGCACTTTCAATGATCAGAGTAGATTCTCCATTGGGATAAAGCCCTCAAATGCATTCATTGATTCCACATCTGCTTGGGCACAATTCTTTTCAAAGGAAGATGCTCACATGCTCAATCACTGAGAAGTCAGTGGATAGTGGAGACTTCTTAACTAATGCCATGGATCTGTAAATCAGTTCTGGAGTCAGGGGCAGAGGTAGTAGTGAAGTAAGTAATGAGGTAGTAATGAAGAGGTAGTAATGAAGTAAGATTGTAGACTTTGGAGAGGCCCATAATCTCTTGCAACTCTTTATTGGCCTTTCCCTATCCCCCACTGTAACCCTATCTTGCCTTAGGACTCCATTTCTTTTCTTTAAATATAATAAGGATTGCTTCACAAGTCATATCAGCACCAGCAAAATCCGTTACAGATGTACTATGGACATTAAGCTGCATGTAAATATTTGCCCAAATAATCCAAAAAGGGTTCTGATTTGTCCTGGAGATAGCTAACTGTACTATATCCCTTCTATTACATTTAGAGATATGTGAATTATTTGCATGACTCTCACACACCTGTATCTTTGTAATGCAACATGAGAACTGGCCCGGAGTCATCTCCTTTTTCTGCTAATGCATTCCCTTTCAGTGTTTTTATGAAGCTTTTTTTTTGGGCACCAAATAACCTTCCTATTAGTACAGGAAGCTGGCAGGAGCTAATCTGCACCGTTTAGATAGCCAACTCATTAAAGAGAAAGCAGGTGTGAAGGGATCTATTCAGTTTCTAAATAAATGTGAAAAAAGAAAGTTACTGGTCTGTGAGTGTTAGCTGAAGGATTCCTGTTTATACCTTTAAAAGAGATGCAGAAAAGGGATAACAGGGGCAAGTGGAGCATGATGTTCTCTTATTTTAAAACTTTTGAGCTGGAGTCCATTTAATTTCTTAATGACTTGTGTGAAGGTCATCTTTGGTATACAGTTCACTATGGTGATTGGTTCTACATTCGCATGAATTTTCAACCTGCCCTAAGAGTCATCACTCTGTCCAGGTGACTTCTTGCTCCTTTATAGTTTTATCTGTAAAATTTGTCTTGCCTTCCATCAAATATTTCACGTACCATGATCTCCAAAAGGGTTCCGCTAGGGGTCTATTGAATACAGAGTGGGTTAGAAATAGGATTGCAGGGGATCACTCTCCATTTTTCATGTTGACATTTCCATGATGTTGAGATTTGTCTCCTGGAAAAGACTTTGTGCAAATAATAACTTAGAAACAAAAACATGTTGTATCCAAGACAATTAAAGAGTCCTATGACCATTGATGGTCATACAAATGGGACTTTAGTTAGGTGTGACTAAAAAGATTGCAATGGTAATTAGTTATCACTAATTTTCTTTGGATACAACTCTATGTATTTGGTGCCATTGTTTCCTTTTACTGCTTTTTCTTTCAACATCCTTAAGTAGTTAGCCACTAACGAAAGACGCAAGCCAATCAAACGAGCAAAATGAGATGACATCATGAATATAATGCCATACAGCCAATCATACTTAGCGATGCGATGTCATTATTGAGGGTGATCATTTTGTACTGTGACATGGCCAAGAAAGGTGTAAAAGCAGACTAGCTGTGTGCAGCCATGTTCTCGCAGGCTGGAAAGCCACGTGTAAGCCCACAGAGAACTCCTGCGGTCAATACTGAGTGAGAGCAAAACCAAACTTTACAGAACGAGAACTGCAATTGAGATGTGCCATACAAATCAATATTACGGACTTTGAAATACTGTGTAAAGAAATATTGCAGGCCACGGAGACTCTGAAGGGCTGTTCATAGAAATCAATACTTGAGAGTGGTTCGTGAAATACTTCTCACTTCTCAGACAAAAGGCCTGGAGTGAATCTTATAGAAGATTCACTGGAGAGATCCCATGCAGAGTTCCAACAGAGGCTTTCAAAGATGCATTTATAGGAGATGGCGCAGCAGGCTGGTGTAGCCTTCTTCTGATTCTATCGGCAGAAGTGGCCATTTCTATGGATTTTCTATAAATAACCATTTCTGAGCTGAAAGTTCACGAATAATGTTGTCCTTTTTACTCCTCCTGGGCAAAGCTCCATTGGTGGTGCTGCATGCTTTGGACTGGCAGGGGATAGGACGGGGGTGTTAGAATCCTAAAACATAATATGGAAAAGAAGCAGTGATATAAAAATCAACAGCTGTATGTACAAGGACAAAAAACAACAACACACCCCACAGACCTAAAACTAGGATACAGAGCAGATGTAAATAGAAGCATTAAGTTGTGAATTGTTGAAAAATGATTTCTTAAATTAGAAAGTCCTTGTGAGAACACAATGCAAACCCAGAGTATGCAAAGGAGACAATGTTTCAAACTGCAGGCGGCCACTGCTCAGGAGTCTCTGCAGTGCACTGTGGCAGATCTTGTCCGGTTGCACGAAGGGATACAGACTAAGGCTTCCTCTTCAGATCAAAGTCAGCAGTGGAGTGAAGACACTCCCTCAGGCAAGGCTTGGCAACCTTTGCCAGCTTAGGTGCCGGACATTTGGAAATGACATCCAGACAGTTGGAGATGATGTCACCGTGTTGCTGAGCTCCACACTGTGCCTCCCGCCTGATTTGCTGCACGCTGGAGTCCTGGTGCGTCTGGGTGCTGGAGTCCACTGCCTCCAGGATAACGGTACCATCTGTCAGTTGGCAACAGCCTCAGGATTACGATCTGGATAACCAGATCTGGCCATAGGTGATTGACCTTCTTCCCCTAAGATATGCAGAGACATTGTTTAGAAAGAATCTGATATGAAATTTTCATGAACAGAAGGTGGCGCTTATAGTATTGGTGATGGAATTGCACCACTTATGTCAATAGCAAGCACAGTGGTGGTCCTACAATTACCTTGGGGGGGGGAAGGGCTCCTAGGCATTGGCTGCCTACTCCTCTGGAGGGCCGCTGTACAATATTTCTGGTTTTCGTTGGAAAGCTGGAAGTATTGTATAAAGGCCTTCTGAAGGCACTTTCTGGAGTGCAATGGAAAGTTGCGTGAAGTGATGGGAGCTCCAGGCAAGTGGGGGAGGGGCAGTGATGTCATGCACCCACTACGCACCACTACGTGAGTACCGGTTCCTAGAAGTTGAGCTGGCCCTGCCCACTCGAAGCTGGCCCCGTCGGCTGGTTGGCTTGGCAGCTGCGCATGCGTACTGCACGCCTGCAGCCGTTGCCTGCACTTTCTGTGAGGAGGCAGGCAGCATGGTGGTGGGGGCAGCGGTGGCAGCGGCGGCAGCACGGGAGCAGCGGCAGCAGTGGAGCGGGAGAACTGGAGGCGGCAGCAGCGGCAGCAGCGGCAGCAGCAGCAGCAGCGAGGGAGACCCGGGAATAAGGCAGCAAGCATGAGAAGGTAGGCTGCCTAGGGCTCCAGCGCCCTCTAGCCACGCAGATCCAGCGTCCCGGTTCCTCCTGCAGCCTCCCCCCAGCCCCAGCCCCCACGCAGTCTTTTTTTGGCTGCTCATTCCCCCTCCTGCTCCTTGCCGGCTCCTTGCATTTAACATTAAAGTTAAATGGCTCCCCGTCGCAAAAGGGCTCACAATCTAGTACAGTCTAGCCTGCTATTTAACCAGGGAACAGTTGAAGCAAAATATGTCTATACACATCTCTAGAAAGCAAAGCAATAGAAGTTAAATCAACACTAACCACAAGCTGAAGTTCTTACAAACATGATCACATCCATGGCAACAATCATGACCTCACTTCCAGCTATGACCTCACTTCCTGCCATGACCTCACTTCCTGCCACGACACCACTTCCAGCTTATGACATCACTTCCAGTGGGCGGACCTCGACAAGTGCCAATCAAAAGTGAGTACCTGTTCCTAAATCATTTGGATGACACCACTGGACAGTGATGTTATGCACCCACTATGCACCACTACGTGAGTACCGGTTCCTAGAAGTTGAGCTGGCCCCGCCCACTCGAAGCTGGCCCCGTCGGCTGGTTGGCTTAGCAGCTGCGCATGCGTACTGCACGCCCACAGCCGTTGCCTGCACTTTCTGTGAGGAGGCAGGCAGGCAGGCAGGCAGGCAGGCAGCGTGGTGGCGGCGGCAGCAGTGGCAGCAGTGGAGTGAGAGGACCGGAGGCGGCAGCAGCGGCAGCAGCAGCAGCAGCAGCAGTGAGGGAGACTCGGGAATAAGGCAGCAAGCGTGAGAAGGTAGGCTGCCTGGGGCTCCCGATCCCTCTAGCTGCGCAGATCCAGCGTCCCGGTTCCTCCTGCAGCCTCCCCCCAGCCCCAGCCCCCACGCGGTCTTTTTTTGGCCGCCCGTTCCCCCTCCTGCTCCTTGCCGGCTCCTTGCATTTAACATTAAAGTTAAATGGCTCCCTGTCCCAAAAGGGCTCACAATCTAGTACAGTCTAGCCTGCTATTTAACCAGGGAACAGTTGCAGCAAAATATGTCTATACACATCTCTAGAAAGCAAAGCAATAGAAGTTAAATCAACACTAACCACAAGCTGAAGTTCTTACAAACATGATCACATCCATGGCAACAATCATGACCTCACTTCCAGCTATGAGCTCACTTCCTGCCATGACATCACTTCCGGCTTATGACGTCACTTCCGGTGGGCGGACCCCGACAAGTGCCAATCAAAAGTGAGTACCTGTTCCTAAATAATTTGGATGACACCACTGGGGAGGGGTGCTAGTCACTGCACGGGGCACCAGTTACTAGGGGGGTGGCGTGGCAGCCTGCGGTCCTGGCTCCAGGGTGGCAAACGGGCCAGGTCTGTAACTGATCAAGCATTGCTATGTGCAAAGTTTTGAGAAAACAAGTTTCAGGAGTTCATGTAAGGATGGTTATACTGTATAGGTACACAAGATCCTATAGGGATAATAGAGTTTACCTTCTAACAGTAAATTATCTGTGGTCTGCAGAAGTCTCTAAAGAAACAAATTCCAGATTGCAGTAATAATCTAACAAGTGGTAAACTTTTATGTCATACCCTCCCATTCTAATTATATTAAGCATATTTTGTTTCCAAGGCCAATATTGCTGCTGTTTATCTGGGATGCTGCCTGCTCATTTTAGATGGTGTTGGATGAACAAAGAGAAGTGAAGCCCATATTAGTAGCCAGAGGGTCTAAACACTGCAAAAAGGAAACATTGAGATGCACCAGAGACCAGTCAGTGTACAAATAATGTTACTATGATGTTTTAAACAAGATTGATTTGGGAGAAAGTCCTGTTTGCAGTCCTGCATTCTGCTTTGGTACCTTGATTTTAAGCCTTTATTTATATGCCTAATTGTTGCTATGGAAATTCAATATTTAAAGAGGTAATTATTGCTGATCTTGTTGCATGTGTCCATTGCAGATGTCCAGCTGTTAGCTCTTTAGCTCCAGTCTAGCAGATTAATTACTACTATTGATTACTTTGAGCTTCCCTCTTCACACCTGCAGTTTGTGTAATTAGCCAGTGGCCTCCTTCGAAAATTAGGAGCAGTTTCATCCTGGCACTTTGCCATTTCCCAGCCATGTGCTTTGCTTTGAGGAAGGAAAACAAATCTCCTTTAAATAGAGATATCTGGGCTCCTTTACCCTTTTCAAAATACTGCAGACTGCCCAATGTTGGTAATTGTTTACCTTATTAGAAAATGTGCTTCCCCTCCACATTCCTAAACATGGAGAATTATGGCAATTCCCCATCCACAAATATGGGTGCTGCTTTTTGCACATTGTAAGCCTGGGTTCAGACTGGATCTTCCCATCCTGGAGTTCCATGAAGTTCAAAACATGTGGCTCGTTTCATATTAAGGAAGGTTTTAGCCTGTTAACAAGTGACTGGTCCTAGAGTGCGACTGGTCCTAGGGTGGACGGGGATGCTCACCCCCACCAGCAGCACATAGGGTAGATATAATGATACATTTTGATCTCACCTGGATAGAGATGTAGTTTGAAATACTTGAAGAGCAAGTAAAAGCAAGACTCCCCCAAGCAAAGCTATTCTTTGGGGATGTGTTACAAGAAGCATTGTTGCAAATACTTATTTTGAATCAAGCTCGGAATGGAATGGCCTGGACTTGCTGCTTCAGGAAAAAAGGAAGCTGGGTTCCATCTTAACCCATCTGGCTGACAGCGACAATCCAGGGATCTTTTCCCAGTCTTACTTGGAGATGCCAGGGATTGAAGCTGGGGCATTCTGCATTCCAAGCAGGTGCTCTACCATTGAACTTTGTCCCCCTCCACCCCTCCTAAATAAACATCCCAGGGAGGCACTACACCAACCACAGTATCATCTGGCCAAGTCAACCCCACAATGCTTGTGGTAGGGGCAGTGCCCAGGGCATTATTGGGGTGTACAGTGGAAGCTGCAGCGCAGGGCTTTGCTTCAGGTGCAGAACAAACTGGCACTGATATTTCCACCACAATCAAAGTGTTGGGCTCCTTTGCAGGACCTTGATCTTCAACTCCTGTCTTTTCCCATGGAGGGGGACAGGTTGAATGCATGAAACCATCTTATTTCAGATCATCAGTCCATTTAGCCCAATATTGTGTACTTAGATCTGCTAGGACTTCGCAAGGGGGGGGGAGAGAGAGAGATCCATTTCCCAGACCTACTGTCTGCTCCGCAATTGGAGATGTTGGGGACTTAAAACTGCAACCTTCTACATATGCAAGACACTACGTATGGTTTGTCACCAACCCAAAGTTGCTTCTCTGTACATTTCTAGTCCTTGTGATTTAAAATAAAAAAGTTTGATTATGTCCTGACACAGGGCTGGCTTTAAGCCAATGTCGTCAAATCGGGCCCCGCGCTTCAGGGGTCCCCGCACTAGGAGGATGAGCAAATTGCCTGTGGCTGCAGCTAGGATCTCTATGGGTTGTAAGTCAGTGGGGTGAGCAGAGCAGCTTTACTTTGGTCTCTCCCACCTGGCTCTGCCTCTGAACAGCCCAAGATGGGCCACCTGGAAGCAGTTGGCGGTGATGTAATGATATCACCACCAACTACTTCCGCATGCCATGCTTTGCACGTGGCACAAACAGCGCTCTCCTTGGTGAGTGGGGGTCCTGCGAGGGGGGGGCCCACAGGAATGCCCCACATTAGGACCTGCTGCTGCTAGCAAAATACCTGTCCAAAAGGGCCTTTAAAATGAGGTTCCTTTCTGATGATTCTCCACGTTTCAACTTATTCTGACTGGGCTTCCTTGAACATTTTTCAAATGTATAATTTTATAATAGACTTGGGTTCAATTCTGATTCTGCTGACTCATCAAAAGAGGCTGTTTTTGAGTGTCAGGCTTTGGACTTCAGAAAGGCCTCAGTTGGGATCTCATCACTGTCGCAGTTTCCAGATTAAATTCTAAACGGTGCAGGGTTGTTCGGAGACCTTTCATGCCTCGTATTACTGCAACCTTAAGAGCTATTTGAACAGAAGCCCAGTGTGACTGTGGCTGCTGAGTCCCATTTGCCATTTTGACTGCTGTGTGAGTGCGAGAGGCAAACCCAAGTTGCTCCTGCAGACAGCGCACAGGGAGATTCATGTTCTCACAGCAGCAACGGCAGCGGAATGGTCTGATTGTCTTTTTGCAAAACCATTCTTTGAACTTTCTTGCAGGACAGGCTTGCTTATATCTGAACGATTAGCCTGGGCTGCCCATGTTGTGAATTTGTGTTGGTTAGAGCAGAGTTGGGGGCTTGCGGACC
>JAJKFI010000019.1:11009872-11032198 GCA_029204185.1 Lerista edwardsae | reverse complement strand
CTCTCTCTCTCTCTCTCTCTCTCTCTCTCTCTCTCTCTCTCTCTCTCCCCCCTCAAAGAGGACCTGGCCTAGCAGCTGATTGTTCAATATGTTGCTTGTTCTTTTCCTGCAAACCTCACAAGCTGTTTCAAGTTCTGGACATGCTACAGATACAGAGAAATAGATTTGCATAAATGTCCTACATGCATGCGTGTACCACATTTAGCATATTTTTAGCCCCTCATACTTATGGACGTTTTGCACTCAGGCAGAGACTCTGGGTTCCAGTAAGTTTATCCTCACTTGTGTTTGGATCCTCTTAGTCTGGCTGCTTGCTCACATTTGGTCATACTAGCTCCATTGCCTTCTCTGACTTGCTCCCCCCACTATCCACTGGCTGAAATTTCCCTTAGGCTCCAGGTTGGAGGAGTAATGTCTCCTGCGCTCCACCCCACTCGCTCTCTAGTGTTACGGCGGCACAAGTGGTGTGAAAGCCAGGCTGCCATCGTGCACTTCGGGACTGCTGCTCTACATGGGCAGCAGTGCAGCACACACAGCAGCGGCTCCAAAGGCCCCCATTGGTGCTGGCAAGTTGGCAATGGGGCATGTCAGGGGAGGGAGGGGAAGCTTCGGGGAGGATTAGGGAGAGCAGGTGGGGAAGGGTGAATCTTGGTGGCACCAGCATGCCACAAATTGTATCCCCTCTTTTTGTAACCTCCCTGCCTCCCTTCTCTCATCAATCATACACCACCAAAATGGTCAGCATATGTCTGCGGAGACCCATAGAGGATTGGACAGCCTAGAAGGGATAGGAAGTTTAAAATATCTTTGCTTACCTCCTTCATGCAGTCTGATCACCTCCCTTCCACCCAGTGATGTCATTCAGGGGGAACGGACCAGAAGAGGCGTTCCGGATCCTAACAGACTCCGTGGCTGGTTCCGGGTTCCCGACAAGTGCCAATCAAAAGTGAGTTCCTGTTCCTAAATCATTTGAAGGACACCACTGCCTCCACCCATAGTACCCGCAGAAGCTCCACTGAGCGCTGCATGCTATAATGTGGCAGGGGATAGGATTGGGCAATATGTCTACCTCAAGCCTTCCATCACAACAGAAGGTTACGAAATAGATGTGATGCCTCCCCTGCCCCAGGCGTCAAATGGGAAGAGTGTTTGCCTTCTCCTCCCAGGGAGCTACACTGTTGGCTGGAACACTGCCAGACTTCCAGCCCAAAGCCGCCCTCTTTCCTTCTCATCCTTCGGCTTTATATATAAGCGGCAGCAAGTTGTGCATGCGTGGGAGGGGCTGTCCAAGACTTTGTCCAAAGTAGTGCTGTTGAAAGAGCAGGGTGACATCCCACTCTTTTCTGCTGCCCACCCCACCTCTGAAGCCTCCTGATCCCACTTCATTCCGTCCCGCTGGGCCTTGGAGATGCTGTGGGAGTAGCCCACACCCATGACTGTGAGGTCACCTGCGATGGAGACACAAGACATAGTAGCACACGCAACAATGCTTATTGACAAGGAATTCACTATGACTGCCCAAATAGATTTTGTAGATTTTAGGTGCATGCGTATACCAATTGCAAAAGGGTCTTTCTACTATCAGAATCCCACACCTTTCTTCACGCCACTAATACAAAGATGGAAAGAATGTTGAATTCTGTTTCTACTTCTTTTAACAATGCAAAAGGTTCAAGAACATCCATCCTTTTATTATTATGGATTATTTTGGCCGCATTTTCGTCGCAGAAATGTGACTGGGGGTGGATGGTAAGCGTTGCAAATTGCTGGAAATCTGGGAAACAGAAAACACTATGTCCTTAGAGACCTCCTCCATCTACGCAAAATCCATCTGAATAAATGAGCCCCTTATTTAACTGGGAGTGCTCTGTGTTTTCCATCTGCAGCCTGAGTGATTACTCCATTTCAGGCCTCCTGACTCCCATGGAGCCATCTGGTATGTGGTACTTTGTACGAATAGGTGAGGATTCCTGCTACACAGCAGCCTTCAATGAGTCACAGCCCTGATATTTAGCACTTAGTTTCACATCTGCGTGCAAAGCCATCACAAAACCCCAACCCTTCCCCAAATTATTATGTAAATGAAACATCATTTTCTTCTGGGAACTGAGTTGGGACTAGAATAATTAATTCAGTAGCATCAGGAAACACACACACATGCACACACACACACACATGCGCGCACACACACACGTATCTGATGCAGCTAACCAGGACCAGTTGTTTCAATGCTGTTATGACACCACGAACTTGTTTCAGCTCCAGCAGATTCAGGGGCAGAGAAAGAAATCCAGTTTGCACTGTGATCTGTCAGGATAGGCCCCAGGACGTTCTTGCTGCCTCTGTAAATGTCCATTTTTAATGTATCTCGCCACTTGTTTTGGGACTGAGTACAAAGTCACAGCAATGATTTCTTGCATCATTTCTTCTAACTGGGAAGCTGAAGCAGGTGGTGCTAAAAATTAAGCAGGGACACATGGAGACTTGTGTTCTTTGGTTATGCTGTAATACACAAAGTGGGACTTTCAGGTTTAATCGGGGGGGGGCAATCCACATAAACTGAGCTCAAGTTGTTCCCTGCAGATCAGGCCCAGCAGTCTGCACTGTGCTAAACGTGCAATGCAATCCTGAGGGTTACTGCGGAGGTATGAAGGTAAATGGGTAGCCAACCTGCACAAGTGGAACATGCAGTGGGAGCTGGTGGCACTCCAGGATTCAAGTAGGAGACCCAATAAACCGGACTGTGGCCTAGAGTCAAGCCAGCACACTATCCTGCTTCTCCTGTGCTGCATTGCTCTCTGTTTTCTGATGAGCAAACTAGAAATTAAAAAGCCCTGAGATTGGATTGCATGCCTACATTAGTGCAAACTGAAGATGCTCAGCCTCATGCCTTGGCCTTGAAATGTGACACCCCCAAAAGTTTGATAACCACTGTGAGCAATCCCCTCACCGACTCCTCAGTCAGCCAGATTTACGGCCCAATCCTATCCTCAAGTTACGACAGCAGAAGGTCAAATGGCACTACACTGCTGTAAATGGCGCTCCACTTCTGAGTGCAAGGGAGCCACTAGTGGAAATGGTTGATTGCTCCCCACACAGATCAATGGCCCACCTAGGTTGACCAGATGTCATAACCACAAAGTCCAAAATGTAGGACATTCAAGAAAAATGTAGGGCGTTACAAAATGAAAGCTATAAACACTCATATATATTGATTTTTGGGGTGGTACCGGTGGTGTTATGCTGCTGGAACGCTGGGCGGGACATCTGGGTGATTGACAGCCCGCCCGTTGTGTTCCGCAGCGTTATGCCGTTTGCGTAACCAATTGCGCCGCTTGCGTACGTTACGCAAATGGCGTAACGCTGTGGAACGCGACGGGCGGGCTGTCGATCACCTGGATGTCCCGCCCAGTGTTCCGGCGGCATAACACCGCTGGGTGGTACTCTTGTACTCCTTTAATGAAGCCCAATGAATAAAGGAACAAACATGCAAGCAAGTGATGCAGACAGCCCCTCTTAACGCTGGCACTCCTGTCTCTTGAAATGTAGGACATTTTGAAAATTACCCAGGACAGAAGGTGGAAATGTAGGACATGTCCTAGAAAAAAGGGACATCTGGTCACCCTTCACCCAGACTGTGACTAGGTACAGCAGCAGAGGGGTTGGTTGTGGGTGGGGAAGGGGCAGTTTGGGACAGGAGGGTGAGGAAGGGGCTTGATTCTATTTCAGGATCCTAGGATCCTATCTCAGATTTTCCAGCCTGACCCACCCCCTTCCTCTCCTCAGACCTATGCTGGCATGAATCCAAGGAGACCCATAGGTGACCAGAAAGGTAAGCAAAAATGAAAGGTCCTTTTCCTACTGAAAGGTAAGCAAAAATGTTCTTACCTTTTGTCGGCCTTGTTGCTACCCCCATCACATGTGGCATGTGTTCTGTTGGTGCAGCCGCATGCTATGGAGAAGTGGGGATAGTATTGAGCTGTTACAGGGCTGTTGTGAGGCTAGATTGAGGGTGCAATCCTAACCTGGAGTTAGGCTGGCACAGTTAGGCCAGCAAAGTTTGGTGGGCACAAAGACCACTGTAAAGCATGTTTGGACCATCAAACACACCAAATGGATACCATAAAGAGCATTTGGACCACTCTCTGCGTCAGGGAGGATGGCGCATGTCTGTGTGCTGGCCTCTCTGACTCCAAGAGTGGTCCAAACACTCTTTATGGTGTCTCTTGTGCCGGCCAAACTTTGCTGGCCTAACTGTGCTGGCCTAACTCCAGGTTATGATTGTGCCCTAAGAATTGTAAAGCACTTTATACACTGAAAAGCACTGAAGACATGATTGACAAGCAACTGTAATAAATTGTCTTTCATAGAACCTTTAATGTTTTAAATGCCACTGAATTAGATCGGTTTTAAGGAGACCACTTTTCTGAGTGGCCCCCTGATTATCAATTATGTAATAGTATATTTCAACAAATGTGTTCAGTTCTATAGACCAGGGTGGTATAAAGGTTATATTCATTCTCACTCAAGGTCATTGTCTGAAGACCACATTTCTACTTTTGTTTTTTTATTGTGAGGGCTGGAAATGAACTTTTGGCCTTCCCTTTGTTTTGCAATCCTTTTTGTGAATGGTGCAGAAATGCGCAATGAGTACTGGCCCATTACAATGCATGTTTTTTACCGGAATAGGATATTGTCATAATATCCTTCTGTGCTGTTTCACTTTTTAAATAAATTGTTGACCCCACAGAAACAGGATCATTTATAGACAAGGAACTCAGCTATCGCATCCATTATAGGATATGATTATAGGATTCTAAAAAAGGGCTGTGAGGAACTCCTTTTGTCTGCTTGGGATTTCTTCACTTGCTTGCCTTGCCTGATTAAATTAGTAATCATGGAGATAGTCATGCAATTTGGTTACAAAGAGCCTTGATTGTGTATTATATTTACAGACTACAGTTTCTTTCTCAATGGAGTCTTTTGTCTCAAAGGACCTTAAGGCCCTGTTCAGACTGTGATGCAGACCAGTGTAGTTCCCAGACGAGATGCTGCTGGAATGCCAGGATCTTGGGCAGGCAAAACTGCAGAAAATACTTTCAAGTTTCAATAACAGACGCAGCTTGGGAAAATCCAAGCCAGGCACATGGCTTAAGTGGAGTCTTGAGCCATGAAAAGCAGCACTATGCTCAGTTGGCCAGAGCACCCACACCGCACAGCATTAATGAAGCCTTCAAAATACAAGCATCGATTTTGGAGTCAGAACAAGAGACAGAATTTGTCAAGTTCTAACTGTGAAGACAGGATGCATGTTGGGGTTAGGACCAGTGGAGCTGGGAAGGAGGAAGGATAGAGCAACCACACTCCATGGACAGTTTGCAGGATACTGGTTGCTTGTGGTTGCCTAAATAAGTCTTAGAAGGTATTAATCAAGGTGGACCAAGGTGGATCACGATCTACTGATAGATCCCTGAGTAATTTGTAATAGATCAGCACGGTCTACTCTCTCTCAAATTCAGATCTCTTTCCAATTCAGCTGTTAGAATCCCAGATCTACAGGAACACAGGTATTGATTTGTTCTTGTATATTCAGGGGAACATACATGGCTCATTATGGGCTGATGACTCATCACAGCATAGCTCATCATGGGGTACAGCAGGGAATTAGTTTCAGGGGGATGCAATGGTCTGATTAGCCCTGCTATAATAATGATGATTGTGATACAGTACAATACAGAGCAATGGCTTCACTATAGAAACAATGATCTGGCTCCATAGTCTAGAAGAGTTAGCTGGAAGCACTAGATAGATAGATGATGAAGAACATCTGTGAACTAGATTCTGTGTAAATTAAAGTCAAGTACAATTATATTGGAAGTTCCAATCACGGAGCACCACCATGTTGTGTAGTTCCGACCTGAGGCCGCTTATAATCAACACTGCCTTTGCTGAAGCTGCAGCCAAGAAAAATGGATGTGTCAAACTATGCCATATAATGGTCAAATTAAACATAGTACAAAATGGAGAATGTTACACTCTCCACCACAGCTTCAACAGGATCGGGTGAATTGAAGCGGCAGCCTTTATGGCGGTTTTGACTTTTCATAATGGCTGTTTTACTTCTTTCTTGACTTCTACTGTGATGTGGCAAGTGGGACTTGCAATGAGCTCCAGAATCCATCTCATAGTGGAAAGGAGTCGAAAGTCCCATTTCCCACTTTACAGTTGATGGAAGAAGACGAAGCTCATAAATCACTCCCATTTCCTCTTTTGTTGTTGCTTTAGAACTTGTGAAGCATCTCTCCATCCAGTGGATCTTCCACATCTAGGAAATCTTGTAGGATTTTGATGCAACCATAAACTAATGTTTTATTCTGAAGGGAGCTGTGACTAGATTTATGAATCTTACAGTTCTTTTTAATGTATAATCAAGAGGATTGCAGCAGTTTTCTCTCTGTGAATATAGGTCACAATATGCTCAGATTAGGGTCATTTGATGCTTGGTATTAATAACAGCCTTATAAAATGTCTTCAAGTAGAAGGCCACCAGCCTGGTGCTAAGTGTCTAATAAATCTGATTCATCCTGGCTCCCCACAGGGCCCTCCCACTTCTTACTAACATTTTATATTTTAATTAAGATCACCCTCCAAGCAAAAACCTATATTACAATGACAAATTTTCTTTCTAGAACAAGAGAGCAACAAAAGGCCAATTTCCCAGCCAAGCAGGCAAAGGTCGGCAGCAACCTTGAGAAACAGTTTGCACCTTCTGCAATTGGCCTTTAACATTCTGGAACTAGTCAGGGTGAGGACAGGCATACATTCTGAGTTGGGGGGGGAGAGATTATGACCTACACCAGTGGTTCCCAAACTTTTTAGCACCAGGACCCACTTTTTAGAATAACAGTCTGTCTGGGACCCACCGGAAGTGATGTCATGGCTAAAGTGCTGTCATTGTGACACCAGAGCCTTCTGTTTTCCTGGGAATGCAGCAATAAGTTGGGTTATTTCTTAGCCATTTTCCAAGAGCAAAGTGAATCAGAAAGGAAAAAAGCCTATTTGCAACCTTGACACAAGCAAAATAACTATACAGCCCTCCCCCTTTCCAGCATCCCATCTTCCCATATTTTCAATATGGCTGCTCTAAGTGCTTCGTGACCCACCTGAAATTGGTTTGCAACCCACTGGTGGGTCCTGATTCACAGTTTGGGAACCACTGACCTACACTTTTTGCCCTTAAAAAGAAATGTCTAGGAATGCAACAAGAACGGCAGGTCTCATCTGCCTTCAAAGACAATCAATGTGGTTCAGGTCACGTTGTGGAGCAGGCAGGCAGAAGTCCACAAGGCTATCTTTGTTGCACTGCAGCACTATGCCCAAGATGATGGCCAGAGAACATGCTGCTGCTCATCAGGAGTCCAGATAGGCCATAAACTCTGGGGAAGTAATTTTGAATGGAGGAGCTTTGGTGCAGGTCCATTTTGGAGTGCAGTTCAGAGTGATAGTTCTGATCTTTAAAGCCCAACATGGCTTGTGACCTGGGCACCAGAAAAAGCATCTCCTTTCATATCAATCTGCTCATGTGGTAAGATTGCCTTCAGTGGCCCACTTTGGGGTACCACCATTGTTTAAAGTGAGGTGGGTGACCACCCTTAGCTGTTTTCCAAGAGCAAAGTGAATCAGAAAGGAAAAAAGCCTATTTATAACCTTGACACAAGCAAGGTTGTGAAAGGTCCTTTTAGATAATGGTGCCTCATTTATGAAACTCCCTCCACAGAGAAGCCTGCCTGGCCCCTACACTGTTTACTTTAAATCTATAAGTATAGCTTTTGTTTCAGGCATGGGTTCCTTAGTCTGAGCAACTTGTCACCCAGACCACTGCACCTTCATTTGCCTCCTTTCCTTTCCCTCCTTGTATGGCCACCTTTGAAAATGCAACTATCAGCCTGGTTCTGCTCTCTTTCTTTTATTCTCTGTTCATGGTGCTGTGAAATATGAAGATGATCATGATAATTTGGAACCCCCAACACTAAAATATAATGCCTGACATAAGGGGTAAAAGCAAAGAGGTAGTTGATGAAGTAAGTTAGCTGGTGTTCTCAGGCCAAGGTTAGCCCGATAAGGGGCATGAGAGTTGGGAACAAGAGACAAAGGACAGGGCCCAAAAGTTTCGTTTTAGGCCTCAATTTCTCAAAGGCAGATAACAGTGTAACAAATTGCAGCTGACCACAGCAAGAAAGCTCTAGCCGGGGGAGAGTGACATTGCGCAAGCATGATGAGCCTAATGATCATGGGTTAAAGCATGCGCAAAGGAGGGGTGTACATATGAAGGAGGAAGGGAGGGGGGAAGTAAATTATTCTGCATGAGTGCTAGCAGTTGGCTGGGCAATAACCAATGACGGTACAGTAAGGAACTCCGCCTCAGTAGTATACATTGTTGCACCCATTTTGTGCAAGGGTGTGGTACGCAGCTTGTTCAGTTTGGCATTTGCTTGCCACCCATATTTGCAAATATGACAATAAACCTTTCTTTTGAACCATAAATTGGGAGCCAGAAATTTATCCTTAACAGTGCCACTGGATTAGTGTGCTTGACTTCATTACACTGCTTCTCTAAGAACACAATCCTAACCTGGAGTTAGGCCAGCACAGCTAGGCCAGCAAAGGTGCCACTGTAACGCGCTTTTGGATCAGCCTTGGACTCAGGCAGCATGGTGCATGTCTGTGTGCTGGCCTCTCTGACTCCGAGAATGGTCCAAACATACATTATGGTGGCCCTTGTGCCAACCAAACTCAGGGCTGAGTTGTCCCTTTCCTGCAGGTTGCAGTACCTCTCTCAGTGGTGCTTTCATGCAAGGGTGATGGTTAGGGTTTAGACTTAAGTACAGACCCCTGAAACCTAGCTTATAGATAAGCAGAGGCGTTGTTGAACAGTAGAAAAATCTGGCATTTTCCATTTTACTGATTTTAAAGAAAAATATTACAAACAATAACTTGGGAGGCAATGGGAGGTCATGAATAAATAATGAAATCACAAAAGGAAAATAGAGTAGAATGTTAATGTAGTTAAGAATTTGGTCATATAGTAAAAGAGGTATAAAAATGTAGATGACTAAACTAATATGTATGCAAAGGAATAACAATCCGTACTAAATTGTATAATGCTCAATAAGTGTGAATTGTTTTTACTTCTCTGAGTGTTTCATTTAAATGCCTAAGAGATGTCAGGTATAAGTACTGAGATTAAAAAAAAAAACCCCACACATGATTATTATAGATTTCTGGGGGCCAATAAGCAAAACTTTCAGAAATCCCTTGTCTCCTATTTCTTTCATTAAATTTGGTCCACCTAACTACATTTATCACTGTTTTTGAATAGACAAGTGTGCGTTGCTTAATGACAGGACACATTCTGCAAATCCCACCGTTAGGCACATGGTTGTTGCCCAGACAACAGCTAATGGCTGTTGGGTCACACCCCAGAATTCCTTGCAGCAACCCTTTTAACACCTCAGGAAAGCAGGAAGAAGGCAGTTACCGTAATTGCAGAAAGCACCACGGAAAGCATGCGAAGCACTGCTCAGTTGGCTCACAGAGGGAAGGAAGCAAGCTCAGTGAATTTGGCAGGACCACAGTTGTATATGCAGTGAGTTGTTCGCTGGAACCTCACTCTGAAGTGCATAGTCTCCTTTCCCTTATGGCACGTTTGCGACAATTGGGGCCAGAGCTGCGTGTGGGCCACTGGTGCTGCTCCGACATAGGATCAGGCCCTTAGTTTCCAGTCAATGAGTCATTTACCAATATTTGCTAAATCCCCATGGAATTTCTCAGAGACAGTACATTTTATGTTGAAAAACTGCGTTCTGCTGACTGGATTGGTTCAGTAGTCAAAATGGTCATTTTATACGTAAAAACTACCCTGCTGAAATGGACCTTCTGTTATTGACTGTAACCATGATGAACTCATGATGAGTGGGGACTGCAGAACATTGACAGCCCAATCCTACACCCTTTCTGGGCATAGATTGGGGCTGGGGGGACTTACCAACGCCTGCCTTGGCATCCAGTAGGGTTGGAGAGAACTGTGGACCTCTCTGCAGGGCTCCCTGTGTGTTACAAAAATAAAATTAAAATATTGTGATGCACTTCCTGGTTGTGATCAGGATACCAGAAGTGGGTCATTATTATTTTTTAAACTTTTTGAATGCATAGGGAGCCCTGCAGAAGGGTCCGCAGATCTCCCCAACCCTACTGGACACTGGAGCAGGCACTGGTAAGTCCCCCAGCCCCAATCTATGCCCAGAAGCGACACAATCATAGTGATTGCGTCACTGCTGTCCCCAGCCCACACCCTTTAAGGGGACACAGGCAGACTGCCTTTCAGGCAGACTGGAGCGTTGCAACACCTCAGTTTGAAAACGACATATGGAATCCCCACTCACCATAGTCTAAAATGGTGGCATTTGGGCCAGTTTTTTCCTACTTGGTTTTATTAAATATATCTGAATTGGTACTGAATTTGTGCACGCTGGCCGTACAATACACGGTGCGTGAATTTGTGTAGGTTGGGTGTAGAAGTCTGCTCAAAGGAGGGAGCAAAAGTTTACATTTGTCAGAGCGAAATGAAAAGGCCTGGAAGTACACTGGGTGCTGGGATGTAAGCACCATAGCCCCTAGTCTAATGGGTAATAGAGTCATTAATTCTGCTGATTAACTTGGCCTTGGGGTTCATGAAAATGACATCCACCTCTTCCCCCCTCCTTCCTCTCTCTCACTCACTTTTTTTTTTCTAATCTCAAACTGTGGAACGAGGGAGCATTAAAAAAAAACCCAAGCTAATTAGAGAGAAACCAGGAGAAAAGAAGCAGGGAGAGACAATTTGAGCATTAATGAAACTTGTTTGGGGAGAGGATGTGACAAGCTCTTCAAAAGCATCATTGTCAAATGTGTCACTGTTTCATAGATGGCTAGAGCTACCTTTTGAGCTTCATGCTGATAGTTAATGATTTGAAACTATAAAAAGATTGAAAAGGTAAAAGGAAAAATGTCAGCCACAACTGGATTTTAATGAGAGTGTTTTTCCCCCCCCCCCCCATGCAAAACAGTCTTGGAAAGTAACAAAAGTTCACTTTCTCTCCTCTCTTCCCCATGAATTTTCCTTCTCTCTCATAATAACTGTTTACAAAGGAACAGTAGGGGAAAGAAATCAAAGCTCCATCTTGTCTTAACTGCTGGAACAAAGCCTTCAACAGCGTTGACTTTACTTCGGTGAGAAGATCGGTGGTGAGCAAGGGCGGGGAGGTTGTGCAAGGATGTGGATGACAAAAATAAGCAGAGATTGATGGGGAGACAGCAATAGCTCTTGTTTGTTGTTTTGTGACGTGCTGAGCAGAAGCCATCTTCACACTGTGAAATGTAACAAAGAAATCTAAAGTGATTACACAGGTTCATTTGTCAGTATCAGTGCTGAAGCGATTGCTGTGTGCGGCAATGAGATGACAAGGCATTTATTGCTGATGGTTGGTTATTAGTGGCATTATAGGAAACATTAACACAGTCTAGGATACATAGACCGGGAAGACAATAGCTTTCTGGGCTCCAAACTCAGCAGGGGGCCCGTGTCATTAAATTTGGTACTGCCAATTTAATTTTTTTTAAAAATAAATGGAAACGAAACTTTGATGAAACTGAATTTGTAACCCCACTCTTATCTAAAGGATGACTGGTACATTTTCTCCATCAATATCTATATATTATAACTATAATATAGCTATAGATGGAGGTATATGGATCTCTCTCTCTCTCTCTCTCTCTCATTGTCAGCTTCCTTGATAAGAGCTACCGCACACTGTCTCTCTTACTTCCTTCTCTTGTGCTGCATGCAATAGTGGAAAATATCTTTTTTTCCCTATTTTAAAATGTCCTTTATCAATGGAGTATCTGCTCATAATTGCTGTTAAGTTCTGCTTTGTAAATAATCTGCTTTACAAGTAGACAGCAGCCTTACTATGGCAAAAATTTTTACCTTTTTGGGTGTAAACGGGCATTTGTATTACGCTCATGCAATATAGTTACTTTTTGGTATAGAATTGTTGTTGCACTCATATTCGATTATAAACTTTCTGTCAGAACCTTATTTAAATTTGATTTGATGCAGGGCTGTCATCCTCCATCATATCAATGTTTACACAGAAGTAGATCCCTCTTTCTATCAAACATTGTATCCACATAACCAGAAAAGGAAAAGACAACTGCCTTCTGTAACAAAAAGTGGATTTTCTTAATTAAATTCAAAACTGACCAATGAGACTGATGGTTCTGTGAGCCAATTAGGTGTTATTATTATTGGAAATTTCTTATTGGTGATGGGGGGAAAGCAGAGTAGGGTAAGCAGCGGATTCCCCCTTAGGACATCACCTCACGGGAACCTCCCTCATCCAGGCTGACTGCTATTTACAAAAGACACATGAGGCAGAGGCTTGTAAAGATGCAAAAAGAATGGTTTACCCACAATTCCATCCAGAGCATATCTACAGTGTCTGATTAGGATCAGAGGTACAACTAACACTTGGAAGGCAATGCCCTATATAGGTGCATCGCCATGCATGGAGGTGTGCTTAAGATGGCGGGGGCATCTGGTTTGCACATCTTATCAGGTCGGTGGTCAGAAGATAAAAGGGACGTGCTCAGAGGAGAAGGAAATATGTTCAAGGCCACACCCCTGCAGGAATCACAGAGAGGACAGGAAAGAAGGGTCTGGGTCATAGGACATCACATTGTGCCCCCTTCGGACATTAGACTGCCCCCTCTAGACAGCAGATGGAGTTGTGCCAACTCCAACAGTTATGACACAGCAGGGAAGCAAAAAGGTGTTCGAATGAGTCAGTTCTTGTTTCCATGCGTCAGAGTTAATAATAGAACTCTTATTTAGTTGGCCACTGTTTTTTTGTTGGTTACTGATTTGTTGGGTGACCCATACTCAGAAGCTTTTGGGCCCAATGTAAAGCATAGTGTGGGCCCACCCCACCCCCATGTTCACCAGGGTGAGCAGCGGTGTGAGGCACCCAGCAGTGGCACCACTGCCAACTGCTTCCGGGGAGGTCAATTTCAAGCAAATCAGACTCGGGGTGGGTGGGACGGAGAGCTGCCCAGGAGCAATGCTCTACTCACCACACTCTCCGTGCAACACCTCCGTAGGGAAGATTGCAGGCCAGCTACAGAGTGAAGTGCCAGAC
Organism: Lerista edwardsae; assembly: GCA_029204185.1. NCBI lineage: Eukaryota > Metazoa > Chordata > Lepidosauria > Squamata > Scincidae > Lerista > Lerista edwardsae. The sequence goes on along the minus strand of JAJKFI010000019.1, from coordinate 11,018,963 downwards.
GAGATTGCAGGCACTCTGCTTGCTGCTCCAGTGCAGCCCCCCCCCCCCCGGTCACGGGACTGAGTTTGGCAAATTGCCCCAAGGTCAGCCCTGCCTGTATTGTTATATATTAAAATAAATAAGTAAATGAATGAAATTAATGGGGATTACATCTACCCTAGTGATGCCACTGCATTGAGGCTGTGCGTATGTTATTGTCATTTAGTCTGTATTGTCTGGTATGGAAGTCTATCACAGTGGTGATGCAACGAGCGCTAGTGACGCAAACCCTAGTGACGCCTCAGGGACCATGTAATCAAAAGATGCTTTGTTTCTGACTCCTAGAACTTTTATTCTCCCAAAACGTAGCTACGTGGTACAAGTACCTCTTTTGGTTAAATAAATAAATCAGTGGGTAATCAAATTCACGGATTTTGCCCACCCTCCGAACCCAATCAGAGCTGCTGGCTCCAGTGGGCTTTGTGGGCATGTCCACCTCGGCAGCCTCAGCATGCTTCAGAACGGCCATTACCAGCAAAAAAACACAACTTCCAGTTTTCAACAAAAACCAGAAGTTGTGTTTTTAATGTCTTATAATCAGTGGTGTCATGCAGCTGGAACGCTGGGCGGGAGGAACGGGTGAGCGGCAGCCCACCTGTTGCGTACCGCTCCGTTTTGCCGTCTTCCCCTTCCCCGCAGGGGCGGGGAAGATGGCAAAATGGAGCAGTATGCAACGGGTGGGCTGCCGCTCACCCGTTCCCCCCGCCCAGCGTTCCGGCTGCATGACGCCGCTGCTTATAATGTATTATGAGGCCCAGGGAAGCTCCGGAGAGCATGTGCTCTCAGAAGAGCCTCTGGAGGCAACTGGAGCATAGCTCTGGTAGCCTTAGGAGGCTTCAGGTTGGGCCAACTGACTCAGTTCATGTCTGGGGGACCTGTGTTGAGCCAAATCCGTGGATAAAAGATCTGCTGATAGTTAGGCTCAACCTATACTTGTTTACTGAACTGTGTTTAGTGACTTTGTGCCATTTATTGTGCCAGCATCAAATTGTTCTTAATTTTTTGATTTGCTCTTGCTGCAAGCTACTTGGAGTATCACTGAGACAGAAATGTAGTAAACTAATTAAATTTGATTGGGCCCAAGCCAGCCTGTGCCTTTTGCTAGCTTTGGTTGATTTCCATATTGGAAGATGGAAATTTGGTGACTGTCATCCAAGCCATTACTATTAAAGCACACTGTTCAAGATTGTCTTTGGGCACAATTTGTAAATGTCAAATGCTACAAAAAGTGGACTCTTGATCACTGAGAGTGGGGAAGCATATTTTGGACAAGTCAGTTGGTCAGTTTTTAAACAACTTCATTGGCTACCTGATTTTTTTCCCAAGTTTCCTTCAAGGTGCAGCTTTTAATTTTTAAAATTTGGTCTAACTAGGGAGGAATCACCTCTGAATAGTTTGAGTCCAGGGACTACGTTCACTATATGTAGGGTTACCAGATACAACCTGGAACAGAGTGCCTGTACCTTTAACCATCATATAGAAGAGGTAATTTGGGCAGGTGTGGTTTTTGAAACCCTTCCATCATGAGCTGCACTTGCCCAAATTACTGCTTCTATATGATGGTTAAAGGTTTAGGCACTCTGTCCCAGTTTGTATCTGGTAGCTCTAACTATATGATCCTCTGAGCATTGAGCTCAAACAATGAAACTGTGTTTGAAGTTTTTTTTAATGGATGTCTAGTTGTCATCTACAACTAGCAGGGCATTTTGTGTGGCATCCCCAGGTGAAGTGTTAGTCCTTTTCACTTATCCTCTCTGTGCATTTGAATGCATGGAGGGAGGAGCAAGATTGCCCACACCAGCCTGGTTTCAAAAGCCATGCATTGGTTTTACAGGGTTATTTCCTAGACACATGGAAGTCTTTGTGCATGTACTCCTAAGTGCATGCAGAGGCCTCAATCAGACTTTCTGCTGAACATTCAGTGTTTGGCCATGATCCTGATAAAAGGATCCTGGGAACTGTAGTTTACCAAGGTGCTGAGAATTTTCAGTGACATCTGTTCCCTGAATATAGTTAATGTGGAAAAACCTAGAACCTTCATCAGTTGTAAACGTGTTTTTTTCTTCTTTTGAGGTTAATGTTCCAGATGGACCTTTTCCTGGGGCTGATGATTCTTTGCTTTTCATAATAGCTGCAATACAGCCCTTGTTGCTGATCAATTACTTTCTCTGCACTTTTGCCCATGCGTTTCTATTTTGAGCCTCATTGATCTCTTTTTTCGTCATTGCTATGCCAGTTCTCTGGTTGCATCCTTGATGTTCTGAATCTTAACTGGCATTGAACATTGTGTTACCAAAAGAGCTGGTTTGTGGGGAATCAATATTACACAGTCCTTTTGGCACGTGGGACTTTAGGCTGGATAATAGACAGCGTTCTACAGAAATCCCTCTAACCTCAAGATAAATACTTTACTCAGAAATCAGTTTTATTGTAAAATAATACAGATTGCTAAGGATATGCTTCTATGTAGAGTGTTCCTATCACTATGTAGAGCCGTGGTATTCGAACGTTTTAAACTGGGACCCACTTTTTAGAATGGCGCTCCTGTCGGGAGCCACCAGAAATGATGTCATTAGCCTGGAAGTGACGTTGTGGCAGGAAGGAAAGACTGCAGCGTTTGGGGCTCTTCAGTCTAGAAAAAAGGCGCCTGGGGGGGGGGACATGATTGAGACATACAAAATTATGCACGGAAGGGATAGAGTCAATAGAGGGATGTTCGTTTCCCTCTCTCACAGTACCAGAACCAGGGAACATCCACTAAAATTGAGTGTTGGGAGAGTTAAAACAGATAAAAGGAAATACTTTTTTACCCAGCGGGTAATTAAGCTATGGAACTCCTTGCCACAGGAGGTGGTGATGGCATCTGGCCTAGATGCCTTTAAAAGAGGACTTGACAGATTTCTGGAGGAAAAGTCCATCGTGGGCTATATGCCATGATGGGTGGTGCAACCTCCTTACATTAATAGTAGGCTACTTCAGAATGCCAGGTGCAGGGGAGTGGCAACAGGATGTAAGCATCTTGTTGTCTCCTGGGCTCCCGTAAGGCACTTGGTGGGCCACTGTGCGATACAGGAAGCTGGACTAAATGGGCTTTTGGCCTGATCCAGCAGGGCACTTCTTATGTTTTTATGTTATATTAAGTTTTTATGTTAAGTGACATCCTCAGGCAGGAAGTGCTGTCATGGTAACATAAGAAAAAGACATTCCTGAAATGCAAATTGGCATTCTTGGACCTCAGCAATTGTACAACCATGAAGCATCCCTGACAGAAAGCAGGATTAGGACCAAATATTATGTATATAATAAGCACTGAACTAAAAACAAAATTCTAAAAAACCCTCACTTGAAAATTCAAACTGTTAACTCTCACAAAAGGAATATAACGAGAGTATGGTATGCAGTTCCCAAGATGGCTACTCCCAGCTTTTCTCCCACCTTTCCGTGACCCACCTGAAATCAGGTCATGACCCACCAAGTGGGTCCCAACCCACAGTTTGAATAACACTGATGTAGAGTGTTCCTATTGTATTGTACTGTTGTCGTGTATTTGGTGTATCCAAAGAAATTAGGAAAAAGGGTCACTTTGGAAGGGAAGAAATTCCCTGCTCTTTACCCCTAGTTTCTAGCACTAAGGACAGAGAAAAGGGCAAATGGAGTGTGGTGAGAGCTGGGGCATAGCGTGCTTTGCCTGCGCGGGGGGCAAGGCACATGTTGCACCAGTGGTGTTATCTAAATGATTTAAGAAAAGGTACTCACTTTTGATTGGCACGTGTCGGGACCCGCCCACCGGAAGTGACGTCATAAGCCAGAAGTGATGTCATGGCAGGGAGTGACATAAAAAAAGCCCTTTTTGAGGCCTCAGATGATTTTAAACTGACCCAACAGTTGCAACAGTATTCCACAGCACCCCCAGAACATGTTAAGGAGGCCTGGCACCATGTTAAAACCCCAGAGCAACTCATTTTTCAGTGGCAAGGAAAGGAAAGGCTCCGCTCGCTGCCTGCCTGCCTGCCTGGCTCTGAGAACATGCAGGCAACTCAAAGATGCAGGAAATTCAAACGTTGCAGAGGGCGGAGTCGACGAGTGGGCGGGTGAATGGGCGGGGCCAGCTGTAATCCTAGAAACCGGTACTCGCGTACCCCCACGTACCCCCTGCATGACATCACTGTGTTGCACCCCCCAGAAGTATAATGGGCCTTCCCTGAGCCCTGGGCATGCCACGTCACGATGTTACATGTTGTGACATCATGACATTGGCTCCTGCGGCTGGCATTCGGGCGAAATTGCCCTATTGCAGGTGGCAGGAGCCCAGCCTGGTGGCGGGTGCCTCCCTGCCTTCCCAAGAATCTCCTGGTTCTTAGGAGAGGCAGGGAGGCGCATGTGAGGGCTCCTGCAGCTGGTGGTCGAACGGAATCGCCCAAGCAGCAGCTGAGCTAAGCCAGAGGTGCACCTCGCTGCCTTCCCAACTCGAGAAGGCAGGGAGAAGGGCTTGGGGGCTCCTGCAACTGGGAGGTTCTTCTCGGAGGCAGGGCTCCCTCCCACGCTTCTCTGTTGTTGTTGTTCAGTCGCTAAGTCGTGTCCGACTCTTCGCGACCCCATGGACCACAGCACGCCAGGCCTCCCTGTCCTCCACTAGCTTCCGGAGTTCACCCAATTTCATGTTCATCGCTTCGGTGACACTATCTAACCATCTCATCCTCTGCCGCCCCCTTCTCCTTTTGCCTTCAATCTTTCCCAGCATGAGGGTCTTTTCTAAAGAGTCCTCTCTTCTCATCAGGTGGCCAAAGTATTGGAGCTTCAGCTTCAGCATTTGTCCTTCCAGGGAGCAATCAGGCTTGACTTCCTGTAGGATGGACCGATTGGACCTCTTTGCAGTCCAGGGGACTCTCAAGAGTCTTCTCCAGCACCATAATTCGAAAGCATCTATTCTTCGGCGCTCTGCCTTTCTTATGGTCCAGCTCTCACAGCCATACATAGCTACTGGGAAAACCATAGCTTTGACTATGCGAACCTTTGTTGGCAGGGTGATGTCTCGGCTTTTGATTAAGTTGTCTAAGTTCGCCATAGCTTTCCTCCCAAGAAGTAAACGTCTTTTAATTTCATGGCTGCAGTCACCATCTGCGGTGATCTTGGAGCCCAGGAAGATAAAGTCTGTCACTGCTTCCATTTCTTCCCCTTCTATTTGCCAGGAAGTGATGGGAGTGGTGGCCATGATCTTAGTTTTTTTAATGTTGAGCTTCAAGCCAATTTTGGCACTTTCCTCTTTCACCCTCATCAGCAGGTTCTTTAAGTCTTCCTCACTTTCTGCCATTAGAGTGGTGTCGTCTGCATATCTGAGGTTGTTGATATTTCTCCCAGCGATCTTGATTCCAGCTTGTGAATCATCCAGCCCTGCCTTCCTCATGATGTACTCTGCATATAAGTTAAATAAGCAGGGTGACAGGATACAGCCTTGTCGTACTCCTTTCCCAATTTGAAACCAGTCGGTTGTTCCATGTCCAGTTCTAACTGTTGCTTCCTGGCCCACGTACAGGTTTCTCAGAAGACAGATAAGGTGGTCTGGTACTCCCATCTCTTCAAGAACTTGCCACAGTTTGTTGTGATCCACACAATCAAAGGCTTTAGCATAGTCAATGAAGCAGAGGTAGATGTTTTTCTGGAACTCTCTGGCTTTCTCCATGATCCATCGAATGTTGGCAATTTGATCTCTAGTTCCTCTGCCTCTTCGGAAACCAGCTTGTACATCTGGTAGTTCTCGATTCACATACTGCTGAAGCCGAGCTTGTAGGATTTTGAGCATGACCTTGCTAGCATGTGAAATGAGTGCAATGGTGCGGTAGTTTGAACAATCTTTGGCATTGCCCTTCTTTGGGATTGGAATGTAAACTGATCTTTTCCAGTCTTGTGGCCACTGCTGGGTTTTCCAAATTTGCTGGCATATGGAGTGCAGCACTTTGACAGCATCATCTTTTAAGATTTTCAGTAATTCCACTGGAATGCTGTCACCTCCACTAGCTTTGTTGTTAGTGAGGCTTTCTAAAGCCCACTTGACTTCACACTCCAGGATGTCAGGTTCAAGCTCAGTGACCGCACCATTGTGGTTATCAGGAACATTGAGATCGGCCTTATAGAGTTCCTCTGTGTATTCTTGCCACCTCTTCTTAATCTCATCTGCTTCTGTTAGGTCCTTGCCGTTTTTGTCCTTTATTGTGCCTACCTTAGCATGAAATTGTCCTTTGACATCTCCAATTTTCTTGAAAAGATCTCTAGTCTTTCCCATTCTATTGTTTTCCTCTATTTCTTTGCATTGCTCATTGAGGAAGGCCTTCCTATCTCTCCTTGCTGTTCTCTGGAAATCTGCATTCAGTTGGGTATATCTTTCCCTTTCTCCCTTGCTTTTGGCTTCCCTTCTTTCCTCAGCTATTTTTAAAGCCTCTTCAGATAGCCACTTTGCCTTCTTGCATTTCTTTCTCTTTGGGATGGTTTTAGTTGCTGCTTCCTGTACAATGTTACAGACCTCCGTCCAAAGTTCTTCAGGCACTCTGTCTACCAAATCTAAGCCTCTAAATCTGTTTGTCACCTCCACTGTATATTCGTTTGGGATCTGATTTAGGTCATACATGGAGGGCCTAGTGCTTTTCCCTACTTTTTTAAGTTTAAGCCTGAATTTTGCAATAAGAAGCTCATGATCTGAGCCACAGTCAGCTCCAGGTCTTGTTTTTACTGCCTGTATAGAGCTTCTCCACCTTTGGCTGCAAAGAATGTAATCAATCTGATTTCGATGTAGACCATCTGGTGAAGTCCATGTGTACAGTCGCCGTTTGTGTTGCTGGAAAAGGGTATTTGCTATGACTAATGTGTTCTCCTGACAAAACTCTATCAGTCTTTGCCCTGCTTCATTCTGTACTCCAAGACCAAACTTGCCTGTTACTCCTATTACCTCTTGACTGCCTACTTTAGCATTCCAATCCCCTATGATGAGAAGGACATCTTTTTTGGGTGTTAATTCTAGAAGCTGTTCTAGGTCTTCATAGAAACGGTCAACTTCTTCCTCTTCAGCACCAGTGGTTGGGGCGTAGACTTGGATTACTGTGATGTTGAAAGGTTTGCCTTGGATCCGAATTGAAATCATTCTATCACTTTTGAGATTATACCCCAGTACTGCTGTTCTCACTCTCTTGTTCACTATGAAGGCTACTCCATTTCTTCTAAGGGATTCCTGCCCACAGTAGCAGATATAATGGTCATCTGAATTAAATTCTCCCATTCCTGTCCATTTTAGTTCACTAACTCCCATGATGTCGATGTTCAGCCTTGACATCTCACGTTTGACTACATCTAACTTACCTTGATTCATAGATCTGACGTTCCAGGTTCCTATGCAGTATTGCTCTTTGCAGCATCGCACTTTCCTTTCACTTCCAGACACATCCACAGCTGAGCTTCCTTCCGGTTTTGGCCCAGCTACTTCACTCTTTCTGGAGCTACTAGTACTCGTGTTCTGCTCTTCCCCAGTAGCATAATGGACACCTTCCGACCTGAGGGTCTCATCTTCCAGTGTCATATCGTTTAGCCTTTTAGTTTTGTAATCCATGAGGTTTTCTTGGCAAGAGTACTGGAGTGGGTTGCCATTTCCTTCTCCAGCGGATCACGTTTAGTCAGAACTCTCTACTATGACCTGTCCATCTTGGGTAACCCTACATGGCATAGCTCACAGCTTCATTGAGCTACTCAAGCCCCTTCGCCACGACAAGGCAGTGATCCATGAGAGGGCCCACGCTTCTCTGCCTGGCTTCAATCGAAGCCAGGGGAGGCATGGCAAGGCTGGCAGAGTTCCGGCTCTATGCCAGCTTCAACGGATTCTTAGGAGTGCAACATTTTGCGAGAGGGTATAGCTACCTGCTTTCCTGAAGAGGAGTCTAGAGGTTTCTTGCAGATATTCAGAGGTTTCTGAGCAGGATGGAGACTTTTTGCAACACGCAAAGTTTCATGCAGGGAGGGAGGGCGGGGGGGGGGAGAGAGAGAGAGAGAGAGAGAGAGAGAGAGAGTTTCTGCCTAGAGTCCTCCTATTATTAAGGAATGTTAGAGCACTACTAACTTGCACCTCTCAGGATTGTACTAGTTATAAAGGAAGACATGGGGTGCGTAGTACTCTGTTTTTGTATGCAGATGTGTGACTTGGTGGATGAGTGTCTTTTGAATAGGGGCTTCTGGCCCACTTAAGGGTGGGTGCTTGTTACTGGGAGGGACTGAAATGCAAGTGTTCACATACATTTTGGCAGTTAAAAAGCAGATGTGTTAAAGTATTACAGGTAGAATGCAGGAATGGCAATCGATTGGGAAGGGAGATACAAATACAAGCAAGGGAAAATAAGGAGGTTACAGTACAATACAATCCGTCATTACAATACAGTCCGTCAAACTGGATTATCTTTTTCTTCCAGGATTTTGAGGCTTGACCAGAGTTCTTCAGAAACTTAGCCTATGGGTAGAAAAGCAGGGTTCTGGTGCCCATATCTGTGTGTATGAGTTCTGGTGAAATAGTTCATCATGATAGGTTGGCATCCATCTGTGTAAAGAAAATGGGGGGGGGATTTGGGTGAAACGATTGTGCTTCATTTTTCTTTATGCCTTACTGTCAGCATAAAATCATGTGGAAAGCCTTGAGTGAAGCCAGTCCACTGGAGTGTGCAGTAAGTTGAATTGCCACTACTTCCTGCTGTTCCTGTGATAGATAGTACCATAAAATGGATGTGATGTGGTTATTAGGCTGTGATTCGGTTCATACTGAGCTGTATTGATTGGTGTTGGTTCAGTGCTTGCTACACATTTTATCAATTGACCTTCCAGACTATTCCTGCTTGGCTTCTTTTACCTCTAATTCTGCTTTATCGCCAGTTTTGCAGCTCCTCATTTTTGTGTGGCTGATTTCTTACAGTTCTTCTTTAGAGCACTCTTTTCCTATTACACAGAATGACTACTTTGATGAGCTCATATTCACACACACACACACACACACACACACACACACACACACACACACACACACACA
>JAJKFI010000019.1:10971703-11006839 GCA_029204185.1 Lerista edwardsae | reverse complement strand
GGGAGGCTGACACACGGACATGCACCGTCCTCCCTGACTCAGAGAGTAGCCCAAACCAGCTTTATTTATTTAAAAGGTTTTTACCCCATCTTTTTCTCCAGTAAAGGGGACTCAAGGCAGCTTACAAAGTGAAATAAAACAATAAATATCTTAAAAACAAACATTATAACATCATTAAAATAGCACAGAACCCAGGAGCACCAACATTAAAAACCATTACATTAAAAGATGCCAGTCAACCATTCACTCAAACGCCTTTCAAAAAAGAAAGGCCTTGAGGCCCTGCCCAAAGGTCTCCAGAAGAAGGAGCTGTTCTTAGTTCAAGGGGAAGGGAGTTCCATAAATAAGGGACCACCACCAAGAAGGCCCTATTCCTAGCCGCCACCCCCTCACCTCACCTGGTGGTGGCATAGTCAGACGGACACCCCCCCCCCGGCATGACCTGATTGGATTATATGGAAGAATATATATGGAAACTTGGTCCCTCAAATACCCTGGAACCAAACTGTAAGGGGCTTTAAAAGTCAAAACTAGCATTTTGAATTCATCCCAGAAATGCAGCTTTACAGTGCGTTCGCGACATTCTTGGGCTGGTACAAGGGACTTGAACTGGCCTAACTCCAGGTTAGGATTGGGCCCTTAGTGAAGCTTCAGACTGTCATTTTTAAGGCTGTGAAAAATGGAAGACTGACATATTTCAGACTGTGGAAGCTGTCATTTTCGAATAATTCCTTGCGCACCCTGCAAGGAGCAGCCCTGCCCCCAGCACAACAAGAAACCAAGTTCTGACCCAGTCCATTGCCTACTGCGCCAGTTTTTATAATTGCAGGGGGATCATTGCAAAAGGCACAATTCAAAAATATGATCCCCTACCAAAGTCTGAAGTGACACAACCCTTTCCATCTCTTTTGGATTCGGCCACCTCATTCTGTCACATGCCTGCTTCAGGCCTGAGAATGATGGAAGTGAAAGCATTCCAAACATATATATGTCTGATCCTTTCCATAAAGCAGGCAACTTTATATACATGTTTAATGCGTGAATATTGTGTTCATGTTAATATACCCTTCAGTGACATTTTTTATTCCATGGTATCTCACTGCTGATTTAGGGCCCAGTCCTGTCCAAGTTTCCAGCACTGATACAGCTGCAACGCCCTAAGATACAGCCTTGAGGTAAGAAACCAAACATTTGCTTAACTTGAGGAAGCCTCTGTGACTGCCCTCCCTGCCGCAGAATGCAGCGCATATCCCATTGTCATGGCTGCATCAGTGGTGGAAAGTTGGATAGGACTGGGCTCTTATTCATTGCTTTATGCACTAAACCCCCTAAATTATCTTCTATAGGGATGTTTATCCAATGATCTTCCTGAAAAAAATGATTTGCCTGTTAACAGTGTTCAGGTAATAAAAAGACCACTTTCTATCTTATAACTCTGTCTTTGGTTATTGGTCCTCTTCCTTGGCCTTTTCACGTTGGGAATTTGCTGTTTATGAACGGAGGACCGCTAGCGGTTGGGTTTATGGGCGACTTCGGTTTTGTTTCCTTCTGTGCAGCAGATTTTTATGTTCTTTTATGTTCTTGTGCAAATGACACAATGGAATACTTCTTTATTTGCAGAGGAAGAAAAATAAGTAAGGATTGTTATATTTTGTCAGCAATCTTGACCCTAGTGACATTCACAGCACGACTAAACTATATGAGTTTTTGCCTGCCAGTTGAAATTCCTTGATGTGGGATCTGGCAAGATGGGAGTGAATGGGTAGTGATGCGGAGTGGAGGCACTGACAATTTAGTCCAGTGATTTTCAACCAGTGTGCTGAGCTGCAAATGGTCTGCAGGTGTGCTGCAGGAGTTTGGGGGAGGGTCATTTATTACTAGAGCCATTGCGGGATGTGAGCCCCCACCAGCATAGTGGGCCTAGTCAATTGTCAAAAAACTGATGGTGCCACCTTAAAGAGAACGTTTATAAAACAATGTATAGATGGTATATGACTCCAAGCATATGAGCAAAAATGTATGAACATATGCCAAATAGATGTGAGAAATGTAAGAAAAGTAAGGGTTCTTTTTATCATATGTGGTGGACTTGTGGTAAAGCAAGGAAGTATTGAATACAGATACATACACAGATGCAGCTAATACTTAAATATACAAATGAAACTAGAAGCTTTTTGTTGGGTATGATAGATAATTGTGTAGGAAAGAACTTTTATAAATGTTGTTTTTATATAAGTTCTTTCCTACGCAATTATCTATCATTATAAATGTTGTTTTTATACAAGATGATGGCAGCAAGAATATCCTAAGTACAATATTGGAAATCTACAGAAATACCATCACTTGAAGATTGGTGGATAAAGATCATGGATAAAGATTTAGAATCAGTGGATTCCAAAATCAATGGAAAAATAGCTTTAAATACCCACTTCCACGTTTCTTGCTCTTCCGTTCTCACCTTAGAATGCATTGGTATAAATGTTATACTGCATTCAGCCACTAGATGGGGAGAATAATGGAATCTAATGGAACGTAGGAAGAGATTTTGACCCCTTTTTCCTTGTTACGGCATTTAAACGTGGACATTGGTATCAGTGGTGAGTCATATTAGTGGATACCGAGTCAGTGGATAATGAGATGTGACTATACTACCATGAAGCACAGTGAAGTTCTGGGGCATCGTTCAAGCACGATAAGTTATCAGTAAATTTGCCCTATAATTTTTAATACTGGTAGATGGTGGAAAGAGTCATATGGATTTTCAACTTATACAAAAAACTCCCTTCCCATCCCCCCCAAAAATCCTGGGCAGGACCTGTCTTGAATCTTGATAGAATGTTGTCTACCTCTAGTAAGCATTTTCTGTCATCAAAGCAGCTGAATGATGCTGATGTGCTTTTGGCTGCAAAGTAGTCAAGCACAATGAAAAATGAATAAGCACGTGTGGTTGTGTGAGACACATAGAACAACTGAGCTTGCTGTCAGTCTGTTATACCATCCTCCCCCTTTTTTTAAATGAACAGTTTTTGAGAGAAAATAGCACACTGTCAAATGATGCCCTAACAGCACATTCTTTAGATTCTTTATAAATCTGCTGTTAACTAAAAGAGAAGGGAAATTTATTCACAAGATGGTGTGTGTGTGTGTGTGTGTGTGTGTGTGTGTGTGTGTGTGTGTGATGACAGGTGGTAGAACTAATGCCTGTGTAGATCAGGAAATAGGCTTTGGTGATGAATGGTCACATTTTCAAAAAACATCTCACTTCATTCCATTTGTTCATAAAAGTCATTATGGGAACAAATAGCATTTTCCTACCTCAGGCGTTCTACAGCTCTTGGTCACAGGATGATGGTTTTCTACAATATCTCTAACACTGGATTAAAAAAAAATTACAACCAAACAAATAGCCTGAACAGTGGGGAGCATTGTAGGGGGAGGACAGAGGGGGCAAACAGGGGAAAAAAACACAAAATGAATATAGTGGCATTAGGAAGTTCACAACATCATTCTGTAGCCAGTGGTGGAGTTTAGGTCAATAATTCATATGAAGAAGTACTGGTGCATGCTAGACACAGTGATGTATTTAATACGGAACAAAAGAAAGAGGAATAGGAATGTATAAAGTGCTTCCTGTTCTGGTCCAGGAAGGAACTTGATTTGTTGTCTAGATCCCCTCCAACCACATTCTTTTCCTTTATAGCAGTGTTCTTTAACATTGCAGTTGGGACCCCAATGGGGTTGCGAAGCCTCAATTATGGGGTTGTGGCAACTTACAGGAATGAAAAGGGTTGAAGATCCCTGGACTGGAGCACCACCACCGCCCTCCTTTTGGTACCAGGAGATTTTGTCCCTGTTCTGCTCAGGTTCTTTGCAATTGCGCTAAAATAGCTTGCGTTAGTGCCAGGCTTCATGGTAACGTTTTGTTCTCTCTCTAATAAGAATGTTTGCTGACAGTGGCGGATGTAACAGGGGCAGGGAGGGGGCAGCGACGAGAGCAGGCAGTGGATGGATAGGATGTACCGGGTGCAGTCATAGATGCCTCCTCAAGGGAAAGTTTGTTCCCTTACCTTGCGGTTGCACTGCATCAGTGCTGCAACATTGAATAGGATTGGGGCCTTGGCCTTTCTATAGGGATGCACAACATTTGGCTGTGGGGAAGCCATGCACAGAGGTGCCTTGAATAGCTTCATGATGCACAGATTAGCAGGTTGACATCGCTTTTGTTGACATCGTGATGAAGGGCTACCTAAAGCTTCACCCACTTAAGTTTTGTTTGTTGGACAGCTGATAAAGGCACTGAAGCCTTTCCATGTGTGTTGTTTATCTGCCATTTGTGACCTCCCAAACCCATATTGTTGTGGTGGGTGGGTGTATCATATATATCATGCCCAACCTACATGCCACCTATCTGCTTATTGTGATCTTTGTAAATTCATAATAACAAAGCATTATCCTCAACGCTAAACCATGCTGCCCAAAGCGGGTACTTCTTTCATGAAACACCTTTTGTCCCCTGGGAGCTTAGATCAACTGGAGAAGTGGCACAGCCATATCACAGTATGTATATGTACTGTACTATATAAGTTGGTTTACACTTTGTGTGCCCAGCGCAAACTATTTTGAGAAGAGCCCTACAAAATGGGAGGAAAAGTCAATCTAGTCCTGTACAGAATTCCATTGCAAACAGTGGCCAGCCAGATTGCTCTTGAAAGCTTACAAATAGGCCAGGGGTGGCATCAGAGGTCGACCAGGCAGGGCCCTGACCAAGGGACCACCTGGGCAGACTAAGCCCTGGACCCTTCCTTCCAGTGGCAGTAGTTGCCTGAATAAGACAGCAGTCAAGAGGCACCATGGGGGGGGGGCTGTCCCATGCTTTCCCCCCTGGCTCCAAGCAACATGGAGCTGACAACAATTCTTTCCAGTTGTACTTAGTTGTAAATATGCAACAGTAGCTAGTACTAGCTTGTGGGATGTGGTGGCACAGCGAGTTAATCCGCTGTTGCTAGGCTTTCGACCGCAAGGTTGGGAATTCAAGACTGTGTGACGGAGTGAGCTCCCGTTGCTTGTCCCAGCTCCTGCCAACCTAGCAGTTCGAAAGCACCTAAATGCAAGTAGATAAATAGGGACCACCTCGGTGGGAAGGGAACGGCGTTCCGTGCGCTACAGCATATAGTCATGCTGGCCACATGACCATGGAAGCTTGTCCTCGGACAAAAACGCTGGCTCTACAGGCTTTGAAACAGAGATGAGCACCGCCCCCTACAGTCGGTCACAACTAGACCATTCGGTCGTGGGGAAACCTTTACCTTTTAGCCAGTATTTAGATATATTGCCTTTAACTGTTAAGGTTACATGACTAACAGCTGCTTATAAGACCTAGTCCCAGGCTATGATCTAAGGGCGCATGATGCAGTCTCATTGCTGAAGCTAAGCAGGTTTGGTTCTGTACAGTATCTGGAAGGAAGACTGTCTGGGAACCCTATGTATCCTGCCTTGAGTTCTACAATGGAAGAAGGGCAGGCTACACAGACAGTATGAGAAATAATTGAATCTGGAGAAACAGTCCATGGAGGACTGGTGGCAGTGACCTATCTTGGACGGTAACCCGGACACATATTCTTACTATTAGAGTGGCCCACTTGGGCAGCATAATCTTCATTGAATTGGCAAAGCCGGTGGGTCTATGCCAAATCCAGCGTATCTTAGGGGAGCGTCCCCAGGACAAGGGCACATTTGTCCCCTTGCCCCAGGGGAGGCTCTGGCCACCCCATGGAGTTCCTTGGATCTGTGCCTGCTATTTAGCAGGTGCAGAACTGAGGAAGCCATGTGGCCCAAATTGGGGCTGAGCAGCCTCCTGATGGGGCCTAACTGCAGCATCCCAGGCCTGTTCCCTTCCCAGCTGGCACACCTGCCAGCTCTCCCACCCCTGCCTAGTTCTGCCTCCTCCCTGCCCTCCAACTTCCCAGAACCTCCCCTACATCAGCCAAGTTCGGCTGGCGCACGGAAGCCTCCCCATTGGTGCTCTTGGGCCGATGCTATGAGTAGTGTCGGCCCGAATACCATAGCACCAATGTGGGGGTGCTACACAGTGCCCCCGTGTCGCTGCTAATGATGTAACACTGACAAAACGACAGTGTGTGGGTGCTATGGGGTGCTTGGGTTTGCGCCCCCAGAGGCTGGTGGAACCTGATGGATTCCTATCAGCTATGTCGGTGTTATCGGTCCTGTTATCATGACTTATGGCTCTCTAGAATATGGAAATAACCCAAGCAGTCAACACAATTGCTCCTAAACATCCTCTCACTCCAGGCAGAATCTGTGCTCTTGGTTTTCTGCGGTGCACAGAGCATCTTAGCAGCTGGGATGACAGCTGAAGTGACAGCAGAGGTAAAACTCCATGACAAATCTGACTGAAAATGGGCTAGAGCTCTTGTTTAAGACCTATTCCATGATAGTAGCAAATACATTATATATATTTTTGCCACCATTGTGTTGGTACAGAGCTGTCCAGCAGAGCTTCTGAAAGTAGTTGAAGGCCTTTTACATCTTGGCCCATCAGGAGGTAAGGAGGAACCATGAGCAACCCACTGTCACGTGTTTGCACAGCACTTTACTGATAAAATTAGTCGAGTCCATTCTGACATAGACTCCATTTCAAGATGTACCCGGGGCGTCTGCTTGTCCTATTTCCATGGACAGCTTTCAGATGTTCAGTCTGCAGATATGGAAAGGTTGCTTAGAAATGAGTGACAAACAACTTTCTTACTTGCTCCTCATCTCCTGTTTTTTTTCAGAAGATCGGGCCATCTGGGTGCCAGTGAAGGATTCTTTGGGGCAAGGCAAAACCCCATCAATCTTAAAATAGGACATTTGTTAAAAACAACCCTCCCTGAGCTGTCTTTAATTTGCCATTTCTGAGCAAGGTGTTTGAGTGGGTGGTGGGTGGTATCTCAACTCCACTCTTTCCTGGAGGGTAAGACCCATGACATATACTGGAGAGTACTCTTCAGTCCCTTCACCTCTGATCCAATGGGTCCCTCTGGTTCCATCTTATCTCCCATATTGTTTAATATCTACTTGAATCCACTGGGAGAAGCCATCTGGAGGTTTGAGCTGAAATGTCATTCGTGTGCTGATACTGATGAAACCTGAGGCAGCAGTGGAGGTCCTGAATCAGGGTGCAATCCTAAACAATCCTAAACTCAGTTAGACCGGCATAAACTAAGCCAGCAAAGTTTGGCCAGCACAAGGGACACTGTAAAGTATGCTTGGACCACTCTGAGAGTCAGAGAGGCCAGCACACAGACGTGAGCCATCCTCCCTGACTCCAAGAGTAGTCCAAACACACTTTATGGTGGCCCTTGTGCTGGCCAAACTTTGCTAGCTTAGTTTATGCCAGCCTAACTCCAGTGTAGGATTGCTCTCTCAGTGTCTGGGCTCAGTGATGACTTAGCTGTGGGCTAATAATAAACAAGCCCTTTGCGCTGGCCCAGTATTGTGGCAAACCTGCTGTAAGGCACATTTGTGCCAGCTCTGGAGTGGTAGAGGCCAGTACACAGACATGCACTCCCACAACCTGCACCAGTAAGTATAGGCTGGCCTAGGGAGGCTGAAGTGGGGAATTGGAGAAGGTGAGGGAGGGCATTGTGGAAATGGACTGGGGCAGGGGGAAGGCAGAGGGAGGCTAGACCTGTGAATGGACCAGCCTGGGGAAGGAGTGGCACCAACCCAGACGATATAGGTTGGATCCACCACCACCCTTCCTGGTTGGCCTTCCCCAGGCCCCTCAGATTTATAACATTGATTTTGCTGGCGCAGATCCAAGGAGCCCTGTTGGGATGGCTGCCACAGGACATGAGATAAGGGGAATTAATTCCCCTTAATCTGGGTTGCGCTTTAGCAAGCTTCAACCTTGCACTGCATATGCTGTCTGTGACAGCTCAGGAGAGAGATCTCGGGGTGCTGGTGGACAATTCAATGAAGGTATCGACCCAGTGTGCGTCAGCAATTAAGAAGGCCAATTCCATGCTTGGGGTCATTAAAAAAGGGGTTGAGAATAAAACAGCCAATATTATCATGCCATTGTACAAAGCAATGGTAAGGCCGCACCTGGAATATTGTGTCCAGTTCTGGTCGCCGCATCTCAAAAAGGACATAGTGGAGTTGGAAAAGGTGCAGAAGAGAGCGACAAAAATGATTACGGGGCTGGGGCACCTCCCTTATGAAGAAAGACTGCAGCGTTTGGGGCTCTTCAGTCTAGAAAAAAGGTGCCTGAGGGGGGACATGATTGAGACATACAAAATTATGCATGGAAGGGATAGAGTCGATAGAGGGATGTTCTTTTCCCTCTCTCAAAACACCAGAACCAGGGGGCATCCACTAAAGCTGAGGGTTGGGAGAGTTAAAACAGATAAAAGGAAGTACTTTTTTACCCAGCGGGTGGTTAATCTGTGGAACTCTTTGCCACAGGAGGTGGTGATGGCATCTGGTCTTGATGCCTTTAAGAGGGGATTGGACAGATTTCTGGAGGAAAGGTCTATCGTGGGCTATAGGCAATGATGGATTGTGCAACCTCCTTACAAAGGTCGTGGGCTACTGGTACCGGGTGCAAGGGAGTGGCAACAGGATGCAAGCACCTTGTTGTCTCATGCCTCCCTGGGGCACCTGGTGGGCCGCTGTGAGATACAGGAAGCTGGACTAGATGGGCCTTTGGCCTGATCCAGCAGGGCTCTTCTTATGTTCTTATGTTCTTATATGGAGCAGGCCAGCTGGCCTGCCTGTTTCAGCATGGGTCAGTTTTGGGCTCTGAGACTAAATTTAGACAAGACAGCTATTTTACTGGTCAGTAGGAAAGCTAATTTAAAAAAAAAAGTTTTGAGATCTACTTTGCTGGAGTGTTTAAAGGAATATAAATTGATACCTAAGAAATACATGACTCACTTCCACATGGCTGGAAAGGACAGTCATGCCAGTCTGTGTCTTCCTGGTGTTGGTGGCTCTTGTCCAGAGGCACATCCAATCTCCATTTCATTCCTGGAAATAAGAGCTAGAAATGTTGGCCCATCGTTGCAGGCCACTCATTGGGTTGTCAGACTGGCTGAAGATAATAAAGAATCCTTATTCATTAGAACCCCCCACTCTATCAGTATTCTGTTCACTAACAAAACTAGAATTTCTTTCAGTGGTATCTGAGCAGGCTGAAAGTTCACGTGGTGGCTAATTATATTTTGCTTTTTTAATATAGAAAGGCAAGATAGATGTGAATAAATTGGGGGAAAGGAGTGGGAAGAATGCTGATTAATATTCATAACAAGAAAGGTGACAAGAGAAGCCAGGTCCTCTGATAGGCCGTCTATGAGAAATTGCTTTTAATCTTAGTACCTCTTGGCTTAGCATCTTACAGGCAGGTTTAAAGCTATACTAGTCATTGGGAACAATCCAAGAGTTAAATTCAAAGAGAAGACTGTAGTTCTTGTCTTTGCTGCTGTTTTTTTTAATCCTAATTTCTCATAGGAGATATAATAGTAGAATTTCAGCCTTCCCCCCCAAAGATAATTACAAAAATCCATCCCAGTGAGAATAACGTAAAATCCAACAAGAGATTAGCCGTAGAGGACACCAGCACAATGTAATGGAGAGAGCAGGAAGCACTTCCCCATTATAGCTTTGTGTGGGAAGCAGTGGCGTAGCTAGGGCATTTTGCACTCGGGGCTACTTAATTTTTTTACACCCTCCCCACAGCAATTTTTTTTATTTTTTGGTCATAACATTTGCTGGCATTAAGATATTACACTCTGGGGGGTTTCATTAAATTCTTGGTGAAATTCTGCATCCAACGGTATACAGCATGATGGTATTATTCCTTAAAACCACAATTTTTAAAGCTGCAATTTTTGCAAAAGAAGTTTTATTTTCGGTTTTTACATTTTTGGCCATAACGTTTGCTAGAATAGAGATATTACACTCTGGTTTTTTCATTGAATTCAGGGTGGAATTCTACATCCATCGGTATACAGCATGACCATATTATGCCATAAACTCATGATTTTCTGAATTTGGGGTTCAGTGGTGCCATCCCCCTCCCCGAAGATGGCACCTGGGGCACTGCGCCCCCACCCCATAGATAACTATGCCATTGGTGGGAAGCACCATTAAGGTTTCTGTTTTCATCTTGAATTCCCTATCACAATGGTTCTCAAATCGTTTAGCACCAGGACCCACTTTTTAGAAGGTTGTAGTAGTACTTGGTCAATTTCGGGTAATGATTGTGATAAAAGTTGCCAGCAAATTTTGCATAAAACAAAACTTGAGAAAGACGTGGGGAGTCGTTTTCCAGCAAAAACATCTGTAGGAATTTTGAGGTAAGTTAAATTTATTGCAGTAGTGAAATGTCTTGGTCTGTATGACTGGGAGTCTCTTATATTTCAAATACCATGTAAAAGATCATTTGAGGTGAAGTAAATCTATGAATTCTGACCCAAGTTAAATCTCACGGGATTTCTCATGTCTCTAAGCTGCCAGCAAATTTTACATGAAGCAAAATTTGAAAGGTGAATTTGAAAGTTCCTGCTCAAGCAAACTATCAAGGGGAAGCACAAGGGATGTTCAGAATTTTGATGAGAATTGTGAAATTTCAATTGCTGTTCTCTTCTCAGGGTGCAAACCTAAGCTGGAATTAGGGCGGTCCAGTTAGGCAGCAAAGTTTGCCTGGCACAAGGGCAATCATAAAGCATGTTTGGACCATTCTTGGAGTCAGGGGGGGATGGCACACGTCTGTGTGCTTTCCCCTCTCTGAGAATGGTCCAAACCTACTTTATGGTGTCCCAAACTTTGCTGGCCTAACTGTGCCGGCCTAACACCAGGCTAGGATTGCGCCCCCAAAGCTTATCTTCTCCATTGTTCATTCTGTTAACTGAATGTGTGGAATATTCTGCTGAATTTTTCTGTCCCTTCATGTTTGTGTCATGATGTTTGTGTCATCACAAATGTGATGTTGCCCACAAAGATGTTTTTCTGAACGAATGTGTTCACATTTAAAGCTTGCTCATCATTAGACCAGTGTTCTCTTTCGGAAATTTTGTTCTTAAGCAAACATTTAAAGCCACATCAGAGCTGAAAATGCCATGCTGTTCGACAAACAAAAGGGGGAAAAATGCTCTTTCATTTCCGTGGCTGAGATAGTGAAGATAACAATGTCCCAAAGATAACACACAAGATTTCCACACCTAATGAAGACTTTTTTTCTAGCCACAATGCAGCCATAAAGACATGAAATGCTATTTGTCTTGAAACTGAAGTACAGGTTTGTCTTAAAAAACTCCCCTTCTAATTGAAATTTAGCTAGGTTTAAATTGAAGTTCACAAGACTTGGCAGAATTCCTATTAACTTTAGAGATAATGTGAAATGTCTTGTTTTGAATTGGGAGGTAAATTTATTCATATGGCTTAGAAAACAAAACTTATCTTGCTGTGATGGGGTCCTG
Source organism: Lerista edwardsae (assembly GCA_029204185.1). Classification (NCBI taxonomy): domain Eukaryota; kingdom Metazoa; phylum Chordata; class Lepidosauria; order Squamata; family Scincidae; genus Lerista; species Lerista edwardsae. The sequence goes on along the minus strand of JAJKFI010000019.1, from coordinate 10,995,356 downwards.
CTCCCCAGCTCCCCGCCCTTATGGGTAGAGGTTGACTTTTTGGTGATAATGAAATAAAAACACTTAAAGCTGCTTTCTGAATTTTCCACTTTTGTTAAGAAGAAAAGAAACCCCAAACCAAAACTGAGATCTGTGGAAAAATAAACCCATTTTCTAACACCTAATTGATTGTGCGGCTGTGGCTGCTGACATTATACCACCTATATCATCCACATAGTACACTTTTAAAGCTATTATAATTTATAAAAAATGTGCCGTTGGAATAAAAACACACAGCATTGCTTTCAGCACCTTTTCCTTGCGGGGGGAGGGGGGAGATAATCTGCAACAAAATTAAAGCGTTTAAGAGCACCTCTACTTGTGAGGATGGGTGCATGTGAAGAGATCCTGTTTGAGGCCCAGGGCTGGCTTACTTCCCAGTAGTTTGGCAGGAAAATAGACAGTTACATTTTAGCTAAATTAAAAGGGAAAAGAGACCTTTCCAAGTGATTTGGCAACTTCTCTATAGTAAAACTAAATTCAAAGACATCTACGGCCCAGTTCTATCCCACCCACCAGTATACTGTAACTAGTGTTGTGCCGGCAGAGGCTGCTTTATGGCTTTTGCAAAGCAGCCTCTGTCAATGCATACAGCAGACACGCTGGCAAGGAGGCCAGTGGCCCCATGGATTCTTGATGGAGTAGGTTAGCCTGCTCAGGAGATTGGAGGGAGGTGGGGTTGAATGGGGCAGTCAGGTGATGGAGCGAGGAAGAGGGAAGATGGCACATGCCGAATCCCAAATCCTTTCCCCGGCCTGATCTGCCTTCCGAAACAGATCAGGGAATGTGACTTGATCAGTGATGGGGCTGGTGCCAGTCACATCCTTGGCCCATTTGCCGCATGCAGGTTAGTTCCACAGCCTGCCACCTCACCCCACCTGAAACTAGCAGAGCCTTGCACGATGCTCCGCTGCTGTCTGAAAGCATTCTAATGCCTTCAGACAGCGTTAAAACAATACTTCCAGTTTTCTGGAGGACGACACAGTGGAAGGGGTGCCCTTATGGGTTCCATAGGCAGTGCCGCAAACATGCTTTCCGGCACACTCGCGAAACTGGAGCTGGTGGTAAGCGCTTACTGATGGCTTCAGGATTAGGTTCTCAGTCAAAGAGGCCCTGTTAAAATCTTCAGAATGGCTTTAGTAGTCTTCCAACAACTGATCTGCTTTCTAAGGCCTCCAGGCTAATCCTGGAGAGTTGGCAACCCGAATTGCAAGGGATGAGGTCCTCACTACAATGAACAGCCTAAGTGCAGTACTGTACCTCCCCCATTATAGGAAGGTATGGCAATAAAGGGTTAAAAGGACATGAGCTGATGCACAACACATTTCCCCCCCTCTTTTTTGAGGGAAGAACTCTCACAAATAGAGCTTATCTGGAGGGTCTGTGTCATGTTTCTAGCAGAGGGAAAGTTAAACATGTGAGTGTTAAACATGTGGCACAGGAGTGTCTGGCCATATCATTTCAGTATGTGGGGAGAATCAAATGTCTGAAAGCTTCCTCCCCTCACCAGCTCCCTGTGCATCTAAATTTGGCAGGATCTTTACCATAGGTCCTTTACCCTAGATCAGTGTTTCTCAAACACTGGGAGCCATTTTTTGGAACAGCCCTCATGTCAGGACTTACCAGAAGTGATGTCATTAACCTGGAAGTGATGCCATGGCCAGAAGTGACTTCATCAAGCAGGAAGTACCGTCATTGTGAAGTAATCAAATGACACTCCTGGAATGCAAAACTAGTATTCTTGGATTGCAGCAATTGCAGAACCATGAAACATCCCTGACAGAAAACCAAGATTAGGACAAAGATTATGTAAAAGCATTGAATAAAAACAATTAAAAAAAAAAAAAAACCCCTCACTTGAAAATTCAAACTGTTAACACTCACAAAAAGAATGTAGCAAGAGTTGGCTGCTCCCAGCTTTCCGCAACCCACCTGGTATCAGGTCACCACCCACCAAGTGAGTCCCAATTCACAGTTTTGTAGTAGAGAACATCAAGGGCAAACTTGGTGGACTGTCCCCCAGTACACCTTTCTGACCCCCCCAAAAAACCTGAGCCCTGCCATGAAACGCAGAGCATGCAGGGCTCCCCAACCCTACTGGATGCTGGGGCAGGCACTGGTAGGTTTCCCCAGCCCCAATCTATGCCCAGAAGCTGTGCCCAGAAGCAACACCATCATAGTGATCATGCCGCTGCTATTCCCCAGTCCCCGCCCCTTAAGGGGAAATTGGCAGTTCTCTTCAGGCTGGGGCGTCATGATGCTTGGAATGACATTCAAAGATGTAGTGCTCCCACCTTTAATTTGAAGCAGTTCCTTCTGCTGTGTGTCTGCTGTGTGTTTTGTCATGGGATTAGCATCTTGCTAGTTCCAGGTTTTCCCAAGAATACTGCCACCATCTTAAAACTCTGAGCTTCAGAGCACAGTCTTACGCTCCACTGAAACAGTGAGGCAGCCAGGCCTGTGCCGTATCTAGCAGAGCTTTGGAGCTCTCAGGAGCCTCCCCGGGGCAAGGGCAAGTTCGCGCCCTTGCCCTAAGGGAGGCTCCAGCCTCCTCTATGTGCTCCTCGGATCTGCACCCACTGTATAGCAGGCGCAGAGCCGAGGATGCCACGCAGGCCGAGGTCGGAGGTTTGGATGCAGCCTAATGGCCGCTTCCCAACTCCACCACCTCCCTGGGCTGGCACACCTCCTGGCCCGCCCACTCCCACCCGGTTCCTCCTGCCCGCCCACAACCACTCTTGCACCAGCTGAATTCGGCTGGCACACAAGTGGCGCAACACAGCCTTGGCCAGCGCCCTTAGGCTGACACTGCTCCTGGCATCGGCCCGACGGTGTCGGCCCTGGTGCCATTGGGACGATGCAAGAGGCTGGCATCAGCCCAAGGGCGGTTTGAGGATTGCGCCCGCAGAAACGTATGAGGTATCTTACCGTGGATTTGCAGCATGGTGCTTCAGTGCTCGTATGTGCCCAGCAAAAGAACACTGGCTGTGGCAACTCGTCTCTAACAATGTAGCAGAGAATGTTTTCCGCATGTAGCAGCAAAGGCCATTTGCTGCTTTTGCCACTATGCTTTTAAGAGAAGGAAAGAGAGGGGAGGAGAGAGTGAGAGCTGAGCAGAATTTCCTTTCCTTCCCCTTCCCCCCCCCCACAAGACTCCCTGTGTCTTTGTACCTGGCATTTTTCACAGCGGAGAAGGGTTGCCGAGCTGTGTGGCAGGCTAGTCTCTTTTATCCATCCCATCTTAAAGATCAGATCACTAATTCATGTACAGGATAAGACAAGTGCCAAATTATTATAATACTACAAAGAGAGGCTCCGCAGACACCTGTCATCTTGATGAAAGCTGCACCATCAGCTGACCTTTGCCGGTTCAAGGCCAATAATGAGACAAGTCAGGCAGGAAGAGCAGTGTGTGCCGGCTCCATTACTGCTAGCCGCGTGCACACTCGGAAACGCCGTGTCTCCTGTCAATTAGTGTGGGTAAACCAGGGACTGCTGATTACCAGAGACACGGCATCGCGCGCTGCAGTTACCTTTACTTCTGCACCCTGCTGCATTTTAATTAGCTGCAGTCCCCTGACTATTTCTTCAGAGCTTCATTACCGCTATCTTCAAGAAATTCAAGGCAGGCTTAAAAAAAAAGAGAAAAGATTCCCCATCATTAATGAGGAGAAATATTGAACAAATAACAATGCAGTCTGATAATGTTTGCGCTCTGGGTTGATGGGTGGGTGGGGTGGAGATTGCTTCCAGTGCATTCTAGGCCCAAGTTCAGGAAGAGTGGCATAAAAACAGAGCACAAATCACTCCAAGTGCTATGAGAAGGGAAGCATTGGAATGAAAATGTGCACAAGGTGCTCTCTCTCTCTCTCTCTCTCTCTCTCTCTCTCTCTCTCTGTGTGTGTGTGTGTGTGTGTGTGTGTGTTAGCTGGCTGGACAGGGCAAGTGAGAGAAAATGAGGTCTGAAGAGCTCTATAGGGAAAAAAAAGAAAGAAGGAAGAAACACAGGCAGGCAAGCTTTATACAGACAGATACTGTGTTGTTTTGAGGACCTGTAATTCCCCAGCAGTTTGTTCAGAGTATAAAGTACAGTACTTGGTGAAACAGGCAGGTATGAGAGATATGTAGGTAAGACTATCTCCTCTTTATCGACTTGTGAGTTCATGTGTTTCTTTGTGATCTAATAATAGAGGACTAAGGTGCAAATACAAATAGGAGTATTTCACATGACGCACAGCAAAAGGAAGCTATGAAAAAAGGATTTATCACCAGTAAGGTCCACCAGTAAGGCCTTATGTCTCCTGCTATCGAGCTCTTCATTCATCCTAAGATGTTAGTCTCTTACTAATTTTATCAGGTAAATACAGATCAATCTCACACAATCCAGATCTGTGTCATCAGTAAAATACAAGAAAAAAAAAATACACAACTCAACCAAGCGAGAGAACAACTACAGGACCATTCCAAAGCCATCCAAAGCCCATCATTGGACCCAAGTCACGTGCTTACTCCAGACTGGCTTGTACTCCAAACCAGACCATCTTCAATGTGCAGGAGAGAAGTATGATGGCATATGGCTTCCCTGTGGGGTTACTGTGCACTATCACCAAATTGCAGTTTAGATGAAGCACTGTCATGTGATTAGGCAGCAGCTACCATTGCGCTGGCAGGGATAGGGGAGAAATATACGGACACAATCCTACTCCATGCCCGTGCATTGAGGACAGGCTGGTTTGCCCTGGTTTGGTCCCCAACATCTATGCAAACCCTGAAAAACCAGACAAATCCTGTACACCTGATTGATGGGAAGGATCACAACTGCATGTGGCTGAGGTCCATAAACACTCTCTTATTGACACTATAGCTGGGTGTAGAATCCATGTTTGGCCCAATGCCTGCATAGGGCTCTCGTTTGGGCTGGATCAAGCATTCATAAAACCTTTCCTTGGTGGCTAAAATAAACATGGTCTAGTAGTTCCTGTTGGTGATTAACTGGAGCTCAAACCATTGCCGATGACCTCCAAGTGAATAGACACATTGGTGGGTGATGTCTGATCCAGTTCTGCTTGTGGACTTATAAAGTCAAGCTTTCCTTTTCTTTGATTGCATTTCAGTTCACAAACTAACCACTGACTTCTAAATTCTTTATTCTAAAGAATAAAACCTCAGAACTTTTTGGGTTTTTTTTCCCCACCCAGCATTCCTGTTCCTCCATTCTCATCTGCTTTTACCAGAATAGTCTTTGATATATTTCATCTGTTTCCAGGACTTTTTGTAAAGATTTTTCACTTCATAGCCTTAATTATGTAATTACACATCAGTCCAAAATATGTTTCAAAGCAGCCATTTTAATCTACTGGGTACCTAAAACAGTCTTTAAAAACTGCCTAATTACATAATTACAATACCTGATAGACTAGAATAACAAGCACAGAGAGCATCTTTGGGGCTAGAAGCAAAGCCCTGTGGTCTTTTGCGTATATAATACCTGTTAGAAAAATAGCTTTGCCATTATGTAGTTAGATGATATTTTGTATTGCAAAGGAGCAATTACTGACTATGTGATAAAGACTCCCTTTCCCCATTTGCTTAAATTAAATACATTTATGAGCGATTCTTTAGCACTGTGAAATGAAACACTTTTTAATTGGTATTAATATGACATAGAATCTCACAAGAATCAAGAAGTTTACAGGTAGTCCAAGGGCTGTGACTTTTAATGGGTGAAATGTCATGGCTAAAAGTGGGAGCTAGAGGCTAGGAAATCCCTGGTTCAACTCTCACCTCCATCATGATGGGTATGTGCAACCTCCTGGTTTTATAAGTAAGCTACCTCAGAATGCCAGGTGCAAGGGAGTGGCAACAGGATGCAGGTATTTTTTTGTCTCATGTGCTCCCTGAGGCATCTGGTGGACCACTGTGAGAAACAGAAAGCTGGACTACATGGGCCTTTAGCTTGATCCGGCCTGGCTCTGTTTATGTTATTATGAACTTAAAAAGGTAAAGGTAAAGGTTTCCCCACGACCGAATGGTCTAGTTGTGACCTACTGTAGGGGGCGGTGCTCATCTTTGTTTCAAAGCCTGTAGAGCCGACATTTTGTCCGAGGACAAGCTTCCGTGATCATGTGGCCGGCATGACTCTACGCCGTAGCACACGGAACGCCATTCCCTTCCCACCGAAGTGGTCCCTATTTATCTACTTGCATTTAGGTGATTTCGAACTGCTAGGTTGGCAGGAGCTGGGACAAGCCATGGGAGCTCACTCCGTCACGCAGTCTCGAACTCCCAACCTTGCGGCCGGAAAGCCCAGCAACAGCTGATTAACCCGCTGCGCCACCATGTCCCACCATTATGAACTTACTTGGAGCCATTTCCAGCAGCCAGAATGGCTAGCAGCTGCTTGCAAAACTTAGTGCTGGGATCCCCCTCTAGGTATGCTTCTGGACGAGCCTCTCCCCACTCATATGCTTGGCAATCCCATCAGCAAAAGTACTGGCCTCCCTTACAGGAGTGCTTTAAATACCTGAAATATGCTATAGTGTATAAACTCTAAGCATTATTCTATTTTTGAAAAAAAGAAATGTCCAGGTTCCCCCTGGCCCCCGAAGGATCCCCTCCACGGATGAGGAACAGCAGCAGCCTCCAGCCTCCCACCAGAGCCCAAGCAAGGCCCTCAGGGAAATCAGGAAGAGGGTCGGCCAGGCGAGCCAGGCCAAAACCCTGGGGATGGAGAGTAGGGCCAGGATTGTTCCTGCAACCCCCTGTGCCCTTCTGGGCAGCTAGGCCTGTCTCAGGAGGAGAGGAAGGGGTGGAGTCTCAGGGGTGGGACCTAGCCATAAAAAGCAGCATGCAGCCGGTGATGAGGACAGTTGTGTATGGGAAAGCAGAGCAGGAGGTTGTGGAGCAACAGCCTCCTACTCCCAGGACCAAGGGTGAAGCAACCCCCTTTCCTGCGACTGGGCTGACTTTACCTGCTTGAAACGGCTCGACCCTCCTGGGGCTCCCCACTTCCTCTCGTCAAAAGATACGGATGCACCCAGTGGGGTACGTACGAACCTCTTTGGACCCCTTGATCCTGCCACCCCAGGATCAGTCCCGCCCCGGGGACGTGACAAGAACTTTTCCACTTTTAACTGGGAAAGTGTGCTAGTTGGGAAAGTGGTTCACATGGCTTGGGGTGTGTGTGTTAAAGAACCCAGGGATTAAAGCAGCAGGCCCTAGGTACCTTACTCCTTCACTAAGATGGTTCAGAGGCTGAAGAAGTGAATGGCCGGACCTTTCTTGTGCTGCTGCAATTACTTATGTACTGGCTCGAGATGGTACTGCAGCAGTCCAGCCAGACCAGGTGACCCGAGGAGGCTGGATATGTATAAAATTGTTGCTACAGGACCAGTTCCTCACCCTGAACATCTTGTCCTAATGAATAGCAGCATATGCCTGCCTGGCTGTTCTCAAACCACCACCTTTTGGACTCTCACATGTTTGCCCTGCATCTCCCCTTAGCCTTTCACAACCATGTGATCTGACATGGTTCTTCTTGAGAAATTGCACTTGTCTTACAGGAACTCATTTGGTTGCCCTGGAATATGTTTTCAGACGGTTTCTTCTGCGAGGAACTATGAAATTTGCGTCGCATTTGGCTTTGTGGGAAATCTTGGTACTAATGTGAGAGATGTATAGAACGCCACTAAGATGTCACTTTTCTTATATAAATGCATTTGAAAGCTCTCATGTGGTTTTCCTTGGGATGAACTGAAGACATCAATAATGGGGCTAGTGAGGAATTACGCTGAAACAGGAGATAAATATCTTCAAATATTTCAAATAAATAGGAGATTAAAATGTGTTGTATTACATGTACATGTGGCCAGGAACCCTACCAGTTGCCGACTCCATAGTACTTTCACATATTTTATATCAATGGTCACTTTCCAGATATGTTTTTGCCTTCCTCACAGCTCATGGTGTGTGTGCATCATGCATCATTTGTTCATGTTAGTAATGTAATTTGTGGAGTCGTCCACAGTGAATACATGACTGTTCTGCATGCAGGATGATATGTTAAATCAGAGATCTTCAACCTTTTTCATCTCACGGCACACTGGCAAGGTGCTAAAATTGTCAAGGCATACCATCAGCTTTTTGACACTTGACAAGACACACTATGTTGTTGGTGTGTGGCTCACCCACCCAATGGCCCCACTCATAAATGACCCTTCCCCAACTTCCTAGGGCATACCTATAGACCATTTGCAGCACACCAATGTGCCATGGCACAGTGGTTGAAAATGGCTGTGTTAAATTGTTATAACACCTGTTTATGCTTCATGGCTCCACTGCCCCTTCCACTGCCCCTTCCATTAGTCATCCTTCAGAGTCTACATAATTTTTTACCAGTGTATTTACACTTGAAGTCCTTACTTAGAAACTCTGGTTCCTGCTCTGCTGATTCATTTCTTCCCCTTAAAAAAAGGCAGGAGAAAGTGTTGAAGAGCAACTGTGTAAGTTTTAAATGGCCCCCTGTCCCGTCCAATGTCCTGCCAATCCATAGCATGACATGCCACCAACAGAATGCAGAATACACACTGCAGGCTCTGGTGGGGGAGGGGTGATCAGATGACCAATGAGAGGTAAGTAAACTATTTTAAGTAAAGTAAAATATTTCATTTATCTCCCAGTAGGCCACCTGGTTGCCAATGGGCCTCCTTGGATATACGCCAACTACAAGTGGTCCCATCAGGCCATTGAGGATGAAACTACGATACTTTTAGGCCAAGTTTCAGCCAAGTAGCTTTTAAAACTCAGAATTGTTGCCCTCAACTGCCTAATAGCCTCAGCTGGCTAGCAGTAGACTATTTGTTATAGACAGTTATCTTTTACTCTCTTGTCCAAATGCATATTACAGCTAAATCTCCAAACTGCTATTTTCCTGTTAGCTTGTACTCAAATTTAGTAACAAACCATACCAATACATTAAACTACTGGCAAAGTGCTGAAGAGTCCAGCTAGGTTTTCGAAAAGAAAAAGTAATAACCCGAAGATTTCCCTAAACAAATTACAGAAGGTAATATTTGCAAAAGAAGGCGAGTACCCACGTAAGTTGCAGTTGCTTGGGGAATAAGAGACCACCCATGCAGATTTTAATGGCAGCTTCTCTAGTGTTGACAGACATTTGCAGACCCCACTTCCTTATACTATTCCAGCATTGTTTATCTAATTGCCTAACCTAAATCTTTGTTCCATAACTTTGCAGATGCTTGGCACAGTGCTGCATTTCGGAGGAGGGGGATCCAGAGGGCAAATTTGGCTAATTGGTAGGGTCCCGGGGGGGGGGTAGTTTAGCAGATTTTGTTAAGGGTCCCTGACCCATTCTCTGACACTGAGTACTGCACCAGCATTCAGTTCCAATCAGCAATGATAAATGTTTGTGATTTTTTTGTTCTAAGAGCCCAATGTGACGATTTTAAAACATAAATGCAATAGCCTAAATAGTTGCTTGGATGCTATACTGTATGCGAAGTCTAATGTACATGTATTATTATTATTATTATTATTATTATTATTATTATTATTGAATTAAATTACATTTCCCATGCCACTTTCCCATGCCAAAGCAAATGCCCAAGGTGGCTTACATGGGCAGGCTAATCAAAACCACAGTTTTTCAATGGGGTTTTTACAAATTCAGTTTGGCAAACTGTATAGTACCTATGCAGTCCTTTGCTGATTCCTTAAAAGTTTTAATAGTAAACTATGACTTGGATTCAAGAAACCGTGTGCTTCAGAGGCATATACCATTCTCATCTGGGAAAGTTTTGAGGACAGGGAAAAGAGTGTTCCCACCCACATTATTTTTTGAATTGTGCTGTGTGGGGTCTGTCAATACTAGCAACCCTCTGCCCTGTCTATCCCTTGTTTAGGACTCTGGAATATTTACACAAGGGCCTCTGACTTGAGAAACTGATAGAAATTCTTCACGAAGTGTTCACAAACTCTTACACACATCTAAACGGGCTCTTTGCTTACCCGAATTCTTCCCAAGTGTAATCAGAGGAAAAACATTGTGTCAATCTCTGTGCAACGTTATGGTGTTACGGTTGTAACTCTTAGAGCATAATCCTAACCATCTTTCCAGCACTGGAGTAAGAGCAATGCAGCTCTGAGGTAAGGGAACAAACATTCCCTTACCTTGAGGAGGCCACCATAACTGCCTTCCCAACTGCAGGATGCAACACATGCCCCATTGACACCGCTATGTCAGTGCTGGAAATTTGGTTAGGATTTGGGCCTGAGAAACATGGGACTTTAAATTAAAAACCTGTAGCCAGTACTCCTGGATATTCTACTGGTTGTATAATTGTACTTTCTGATAATATCTTTGTACTAAGTTTGACAGGATTTCCTCAGTCAAGTGCAAATTTCAATGAGGCATTAAAGCACTGCATTACTAAAAGTGGGGAGTTGGCTCGACTAAGTTGGGGGGTTTATGATCATTTTTTTCTTCTTTGGGCCTGATTGTCTCTGTTTGTTTATGACTGCCACTAATTTGCTCATTTGCTTGCTGGAAAATAGCTAATTAAAACCCACTTCAGCTAACAAGCTGACTGGGACCATGCAAATGTCACTCTCGGCTGTCTGCTATTTCCGTTTATACTTTACATTATTAGTGTTGTTTTTTCTCCATCGATAGTAATAAATGCAAGGAGAGATTTAGTGCCCTCTTCACAGGTGTGCACTTGCACATCAGTGCATCATCCCCAGAAAAGTGCTGTTGTTTTACTGCACTTCAGTATTTTGAGTGTTATTACCCCTGACAGTTAATGGTTTCAGACTGCATTGCTTGTTAGTGCGAGGTTCTGAACAGCTTCATTTATCTTTTTGTTTTTACAGTGACTGGTCACATTAAGTATATGTGTCTGAGCTATTAGTCCCGTCTGTTCATTGCATGCATTTCATTTGGTGGGGGCTCCTCCCCCTTTTTCTTTGCTAAAATTAGTGTGTATTGTCATCTGTATACTTCAACACATAGACTTTTGTTATAATTATGCTGTCATCACTGCGCTTCCACACACTTGCTAATTTATTGTAGCTAAATTAGACCTAATATTAGCAATTTTGCAGCTGTTCCCATAGACCCATGCACAGCCATATATTTGTACATTGTTGGGTAATTGGATTTCAAGGCCAATTAATGGACGACGACACTCTGAGGTACAAGAGGGCAGCAGAAATGTTTCTGGGGCCTTTGAAGGAGAGGAGATGACTTCCGAAAGTACGGAATCCCATGATCACTATTGTCAGCACAAAACAAGTAAAAGCCTAACAGCTCCGACACTTTTCAAGGGACGTGGCCTGCCTGGATAGAGGACCAGACTGCCACTTCTTTTAATTTGTTATGATGCTTTTAGCCAGGGACGGAGCAAAACATGTCTCTAGGAACTACAGGAGGAGTTTGGAGGACTGGTTCGCATTGTATCACATTAGACTTTCCCAGCAAAGGCTTGTAGGAATATTGGAACATGCTCCAAATGCAGTTGTTTTCCTGTGAGCATACTTGCTTTCCCTTTCAACTGTCTGTGTAGCAGAACAATCTGTCTCCAGCTGCAAGAATAACCTGCCTTTTAAAAAAAGACCCTTTCGAGACGGGGGGGGGGAGAGGGTTAGAATTAAACTACAGGTTCTCTGAACGTGTTCCTGCCCTTCCACTGTTGCAAAAGTGCCGTAAGACCCTTCTTTCAGTAGCAGTAAAGACTGATGACCAGCACTAGGCCAGCGCCAGGCATCAGCGCCAGGAGGACCCAGCATGGGGTTGGCCAGCGTTAAGTCTCACTGCCACTGGTGGCAAGCTCTTTTGGGGCGGAGGAGGGGGAACAGGGGGTGTGGTGAACGGGGAGTGGGTGGGACCAGCTGTAGCTTCCACCGTGGGACCCTATTCTTTGAGTTAGGCTGCACAGCCCAACACAGAGGTTCTCATTTCTGCACTGGCAAAATTGCCGGCACAGACTTGAGGGCACCCATTGCTGGTCCTTCTCCTGAGGTGCCTCCTACAGCTGCTGCAGCGCCCATAGGATACTGTGGTAGCCATTTTGGTACTGCTGCTCCTACAGGGGCCTGGCACCTTAAGATTGGCCTGTTAGTCATTAGAGGGGTTACAACCAGTGGTGTCATTCAAATGATTTAGGAACAGGAACTCACTTTTGATTGGCACTTGTCGGGAACCCGGAAACAGCCACGGAGCTCGTTAGGATCCGGAACGCCCGTTCTGGTCCGTTCCCCCTGAATGACATCACTGGTTACCACAGAATACACCAATGGCCTCCTTTCCCAGAAGGTATTAGTTTCATAGCACTGTAGCAACAGGCATTAGAGATCTAGGTACAGTAAAAGCTATGCTACCCTGTGCTTAGTTAGCCAGCAAATTCAGTTAACTGGCATCTCCATGAGGGGGAGGAGATTCCAGTTAGTTAACAAAGCTTCACTTAAACCAGCCGCCTCTTGGCATCCAAGCCCCTCCTCTCACCTGGCAGGGCTTCCTCTGTGGTGCCTCCCTGCCCTTCTTCCTTCTGTCATGAAGTCCTCTATACTAGGCATGCAGATGTTCCACCTTTTCCCGAAGGGCTTGTAAGAAAGGAAGTGGAATGTCCCTGTTCCTAGAGGCCCCTTGAGAAGGAAAGATGGCAGAGAGGCACTACCAGATAGGGCCCTGTCAGATAGGGAGGGAGCAGACGGAGGCCCGGGGCAATGGAAGCTTTATTAACCAGCACAGTGAGGTAACTGGAATCCCTTATTCCTCGTGTGTGCTGGATAATGTAGTTTTTACTGTATTTAGGCTCCAGCCTTATCCATGCTGTCACCGAAGTCCCATAAAGCACTTTTTGATTATGTGAAGGCTGCATGCACCAGTAACCAGAGCAACGGCTGCCGGTGGAGGTAAGTCCGGCACTGTGCAGCGCATGGGGTTTTTTTTTTCATATGGCCGGGGGGGGGGGATGCTTCAGCAACGCCACTGGATCCTGCTGCCCACTTCTCACCTTGTAGATTTCTGTGCATGCCTGGAGTGAATCAGCAATTCATTTTGAAAGCAGAAATTCAGTCAAGAGATCAAGTGGAGTGAAATGGATCCATTCTGTTCTTCCCCTTGCATTTTTTTAGAAGAACCACTAGCTTCCATTCATCCCTATGTTGACTGGCTTGATATAAGAAAAATGGAACATTGGGCTGACATTTTCTCTTTGTCACTTCTACATTTCTGCTCCACCTTAAAAGTTAAAAATAGCAAGGGCAGTGAAAAAAATCAGGAGAGTTGCTCTTGTTTGATCAAATGCTTTTTTACTTTGCTCATCATGGATTAAATTCCATCTAAAAATATCTGCCTCACCCACAGTTCCCACTTGGTTTTGACATGGTCAGCAACAGTTCTGATTCCTTTCATAGTAGATAGATAAATATCTAAAGTGTGCACTGTAAAAAAAGGAAGAATAAAATTTTCCTGCACTACTTTGTTTCACAAGCATTAAGCAAATAATGTTTCCTGTATTACATTTTTATTGCTAGCTGATGTTTGATGCATGCCATGGATGAAAATATCATGGACAATTTCCTGGTCAATGCCCTCAGATATCCAGATTTTGTACCATGGAGATCCAAACTGTGCACCAACAAAAGCCAAATCCCATCTTGAACAAATTATATTCTTTTGCATTATTCAGGCATATGAATGTTTTCCACTGAGTCAATTCTATTTGCCAGTATAACATACGGCCCAATTCTACTTGGCCATGCTGCTAGTGGACACATACAAAATGCCCTTAAAGCAGTGGTGGGATTGAGGGGGAACGCGGTGGGGACGGAGTTCCACTTGTTGGAATGTTGGCTGGCTCCATCCACTCGCTGACATTGGCTGGCTTCTGGCTATTTTTTTCGCCGTGTTTTTTTTTACGTTGTTTTTCTTCGGTTGTGCGCGCGCTCCGCCCCCAGTTCTGCAACATTTGAACTGGAGGCGGCGGGAGATTGGCATCGGCAGTGGCCCGGCGGCGGCAGGGGGAGATGGCAGCAGGTAGGCCTGGGGTCCCTCCGCGGCGTGGCCTGCCTTCTCCCCGTTCCCCCTTGTTCTCCCCGTCCCTCCTCCCTCCCGCAGCAGTAAAAACAACCCAGCCAGCTGGCTCCACGGCATAGCCTGCCTTCTCCCCGTCCCCCCTCGTTCTCCCCGTCCCCTCTCTCTCCCTCAGCAGTACGAAAGAAGAATGTTGTGGAATGGTTGGTCTAGTTTTTTGGGCTTGCTAACCCACTTAAAAATGCAGAGATGCCTGTTGAAACTGTTGTGGGGTGGTTGGTCTATTTTTTTGGGCTTGCTAGCCCACCTAAAAATGCACAGATGCCTGCTGAAACTGTTGTGGAGTGGTTGGTCTAGTTTTTTGGGTGCCAATTTACACTTCATGTCATTTTATTGTGTTACAATGGCAGCACCTCCTGCTTGACAACGTCACTTCCTGCCACAAAATCACTTCCGGCTATGATGTCACTTCCAGTGGGCGTGTCCTGACACAAGTGCCAATCAAAAGTGAGTTCCCCTTGCTAAATCATTTAGATTCCACTACTGCCTTAAAGGGCTCCAACAGTGCACTGAGTAGTGCCAGAGCGCCACTGAGAAGGCCAGAGCCTTCCTGCATGCATTGCTGGACCAGCGCTGGCTGCCCATCAGAGAAGTCAAGCTAGTGGGAGGGGGGCTGGAGGGGGGAGGGCAGAATGGGGTGGAGAGGGTGGAATGGTTCAAAGGGTTCAATGGGGTGGGGACGTTGTGGGAGGGTGTATCTGGCTGCAGTGGCACGCCTCTTCGTCCCCTTTGTTTCCTTGGACTTGGGCCAGCAAAATTTCTGGTGCAAGTCTGAGGAGATGCATTGCGAAGCAAGAGGTTTTTTTTCTTTTAGATAGAATTTTATTGGCCATACATAGAATTTCACCATACATGGAATTTTACTCCGGCCCAAAAGCTCTCTCATATACCTTAAACTAATAAGTAATAATACAACAAAATATACCATCACAATAACAAGACTCCACTAACTCTAAATTTATCCAAATCAGATCATCAACATACACTCAATACCATGTATAATCAGTACCACACAATCAGCTATTCAGTAACCCAATAGCATGAGGAAAAAAATGGTTCTTGTGCCTGGTTGTTCTAATATACAATGTCCTATAACGATGTCCAGAGGAAAGAAGTTCAAACAGATTACGGCCAGGGTGAGAGCAATCTGCAACAATCCCCTCTGCTCTCTTCCTCATCCGAGCAATATGTAAATCATTCATAGAGGGCAAGCTGGCTCCTATTATTCTTTCTGCGGTTATGACTGTCCTTTGGAGTCTATTCTTTCCAGTTTTCCTATGAGAGTCCTTTAAAGTTGAATTCTGAAGGGAGAGTGAAAACAGACCTCACTGGTTGCTGTCCCTTGCAGGGCTCCAAACACTTGGTAGGCCTTTATAGGGATCAAGCTGTAGTCTTTTAGGTTAGGGAGGAGAATGGTGGGGGCTTTATTCGTTCAGACCATGTGACTTACCCTGCAACCCTATTCACACTTTCCTGGGACTAAGCCACTCGCAGCGTGTGGCTTACTGAATAGGATTATGCTGTTATTTGGGTGGGAACCAAGGGCTTGGGGAATACAGGCCCTTCATGAACCCCCCTGCTATTTGTGTGTAAGCTGGTGCTATCTAGGATGAGTCAGTCGGGAATCATCTCTGTCTTGTCCCCATCTACAGGAGCAGCTAGGATGCTATGGGTCATGTTATTAGAAAGTCTGGCTTTGGCCTAGATGAATCATAGAATCATAGAGTTGGAAGGGACCTACAAGGTCATCTAGGGTTGGCCCTCATCTTGTAGCAGGAAATCCCCCTAGCGCAGTGATGGCGAACTTTTGGGCTTGGTGTGTCAAAAATTCAGAAAATGCCTAACTTGACTCTACTGGTGTGTCATCCACCCCCAAACAAAAGAGAAACTATTCTTTGCATATTCATTTATTTATTTTTTAAAAAAATACAGTCCAATTGTGTGTGATGCTATGTATTATATAAAGAAATATCAAACATCAAATAATTTCATTACAAAAATGAAATACAAGTAAATTAAACTCAGTTGTTGTCAGGAGTTGGTGAATGCTGGTGTGCCAGCCAAAACGTCATAGTGTGTCACCTTTGACACGCGTGTCATAGGTTTGCCATCACTGCCCTAGAGCATCTCTAGCAGGTGCCTGTCGAGACGCTGCTTGAAGGTCCCCAGTGAGGAAGGTCTTCAGTGAAACAATAAGCCAGGCAGGAAATGACCAGAGCCCTTTGTTCAGCTTTATTAATGTTTGCATAATGGTCAAGAACACCTGACTAAGACTAAGGGGAGGTCCTGTGGTTTATTCCACCCATCTGCTGCAAATAGTGTCTCTTGTGCTGCCTGCTCAGGGCTCCATGACCCACAATATGAGTCACTGTTCATGATTGAGTGGAGGCTATCATGAGCCCATTCACACAGGGCAGATTTCTTGAATGAGCCTCCATACACCTCTCCTCTGACATTTTCCTCCTTCATCCTGGGAGAGTATCAGGACAAGAACCTCCCCCCCACACACACACAAACTATCAATGACCTCTCATTCATATCTAGCCTCAGTTCCTTGCCTGCTGCTCAATGTCAGCCCAGCTATCCATCACCCCAAAAGTTCACAGATATGAAAGTGGTGGGGTGGGGGACAATAGATTTTTCAGTGCTGCCATTTCTCACCCATGTCCCCATCAATATACTGTATTTTAGTTGCTGTTTTAGTTCATAATGCCATCAATGGCCTTGTCATAACGAAAAGAGCCATATTAGTACTAGTATCACCTATTTAACTGTAGTTTTAAATTGGTACATGTAATGTTTAATAAAAAAAGAACTCTTGTTCAGTGATATCTGTGTTGTTCCACATGCTGTTCTTTTAAAATAAATCCTACCCAAATGACTAAAGCAGTATACTTAATTAGAATTGATTTTACTTTTTAGCATCAGGAAGTGCATAATGGAAGATAAGATTAATTGTAATGTTGTATCACTTCATTTAAAGACCGCTAATAGGCAAAAACGACTGAACCAATCTAAAATTATAATTTCAGAATCAATATAATTTTTTATAACCTTGTCAAATGTAGAAGCAGTCATCTAAATTTATGCTCTGAAAGCAGCAAATCCTTTTTAGCCATTATGTTTCAAGCAAAACAGTCAGTGCTCTTAATTTCAATTCTCTTTCTGGAAAAGGGGGATGTTTTAATTTTTGTTTTAACGGAATTGATAACACAAGAGATCTGTTTTTTATTATCTGTCCCTTATGCAACTAGAGAAGTGAACTAGCAAGCACTGTTGGAACTAAAGTTATCTCTTTTCATGGAATAAAAAGAGAGAACCAGACTTGCGAGGGAGGGATGGGTGTTCAGTAGGTTACATGATTTACATTGTGCTTAATAAAGTTAAACCCCAATCTCAGTCTGGTGTCTTCCTTGGGGTGGTGCAAGGGTAATAGTCTACTTTAAAATGCCAGATGCAGGGGAGTGGCAGCAGGACACAAGTATCTGCTTGTCTTGCGTGCTCCCTGAGGCATCTGGTGGGCCACTGTGAGATACAGGAAGCTGGACTAGGTGGGCCTTTGGCCTGATCCAGCAAGGCTTTTTCTTATGTTCTTATGTAATGTAAATAAGTAGGCATGAGCTAACAGTTTGTGTGTAGAGAGGCAATATATTTTGCTAGATCAGAGATGAGGAGCCTCTTTTTGCAGCCTGCTTCTCTGCTCGCTGTGCTAAACAGCATTGCACAGCATGCAGTGGATAAGACCCAGTTTGGTACAGTCCCAGAAATGGCACAAGAGGAACAGCTCATTTTCCTGGCCCAGGGCTTAGATCCAACCTCAACAACCCAAGTCTGGTCAATTTTTAATGGCATGACTGTATAATAGGTAGAATGTTGCCTTTGCTATTGAAAGATCCATGCACTATTTTTATAGAATTTTGCTGAAGTCTGGGTCTAGAGAGCCAAAAGTTGCCTAGATCTATGCAACTTCACATAAGTGACCCACCAGCCAGGGAAGCATTTCTTCCTGCCCCTTTAAGGGGCAGGGAGGGGGGGGGAAGGCAGGAACATGATCCCAGGATGACATGGCTGCAGAGAATGGGAGGGGGTGTTTGCAGTCAACAGCCTCCAGTGCTGGTGTCCTGGGGGAATAGGGAGCCCTCTGCAGCACTCCCCATGCCCCCAAACATGTGAAAAAAGCAAAAAAAAGGGGGCATTTCCGGCTTTGTGACAAAAAATGGATGTGCCCTTTTTTTTCCACATGTTTGCAGGACACCCCAGACACTAGCATGAGAGACTGGTAAGTGCAAACACCCTCTCCCATCCCCAGCAGATGCTTTGCTTTGCAAAAAGCTACTGTAGTTGTTTATACTAGGAAAGCAAGAACCAGACAGCCGAAAACAGATAAAGGCAAATGTTGTGGTTACTAGCGGCTCAAGCTGACCTAGAAGAGAATTTAGGCAAAGAGTAAAAAGTAACTTCAAATTGCGCATGCTTACTTAGGGGATGCATATTAACTTAACCGCCCCTGGGGCATCAGTAACTAATTTTAATACACATACGACCTGTGTGAAGGGGAGGTACATCATGGTTAGGGGAAACGTATGTAGCATATGTTGTAGGTGGACGGAAAGATTGTGACCTCTTAGTAACTCAGCCAATGGGTGAACAGAGGAGGGACTTTTCGCCGGGATAGGGTCTATATTATCTGTAACTGCATATTGTTCGGGGAAGTGGTTTTGAGCTTCGTTTCAGCCACTCCCTTTACTGCAATAAAGAAACTCCAAGCTGCAATCTCTCTCTCTCTCTCTCTCTCTCTCTCTCTCTCTCTCTCTCTCTCTGGTATTTGGTACCAGGATGGTTACTCAGTAAGATCAAGCATCCCTACAGGGTGTCTGGCAGGGGGTCAGGCATTCCTAGCTGGTTTGGTCAAGGTGATCAAACCGTTCCTAACCGTGTCGACCCAGAAGTGTTGCAAACTCACCGTAAAGCACATTTGCACCACTCTCGGAGTCAAGAAGACCAGCACATGGATGGCACCATCCTCCCTAACTCCAAGAGTGGTCCAAATGTGCTTTACGGTGTATTTGCAATACTCCTGGGCTGGCGCAAGGGACTTGTGTCGGCCTAACTCCAGGTTAGGATTGCACCGTTAATGTGGTTGAGCATGCCTTTGCAGTGCTAATGGGCTTTAGTGTGGAAATAAAGGAGGTCTTCTATATTCAATGGTCTGTTTTCTAATTCTTTTCCCTATTCTTTGTTTCAGGTAGCACTAGTAGCATTGAACTATCGGTTGACAGGCTATGGTAAGGTTACAGAAATCGAGACTTCATCTTCTTCTAGCACAATGGGCTATGAATTGTTTGCCTGAATGAACAAGACTTCTTCCACGGTTACTGAATATCTCCCAAAACCAAGTATGGTGGGAATTGGGGATGGCATTGCCATCACTTTATTGGTATGTCAACAGTTCCTGATCCTCTGTCAGTTATTAATGAGAGAGAGTGAGAGAACACATGTATGGAGCCCCCAAAGAGTATTTCTGAATGCTTTGTATGTCTTGGATTTTTAATGTATTATAATATGACTTGACACAAAGAAGTAAGGGAATAAGAGAGAAATGCAGAAAAACTAATTATCTGAGGCGGAGGAAAGGAAACAGCACTTTAAAGTAAGGGGGCAGAAGAGCAAAATACTTTAGGGGTGAATGAAGACAAAAGTAAAGGAGCACATTAAAAGGATGTGATTCCCTCCTTGGTACTGTCTTTATTTTTTAAGCATCTCTGAGACTTATCAGAGAGAAAACCAGACAAAACTTTCAGATTCAGAGCCCTGAGCTACATTCAGGGACTTGAAAGGCTTAATGTGAAGAAAGAAAGAAAAATCTACAAGAAGGAGAAAAATAAATGGACTTGCCGTGAAGGCTCCTGCTTCCACTGACGTGGCCCTGAAGGATCACTCAAATGGAAGAAAGAAAAGCAAACTTCCTACCACAGAGGATAGGAAGAATCTCTACCTGAATGTCAAGCCAAACCTTCCATGCATGAGAAGGAAAGGACCAAAGACACAAACTTACCTTTTCTATTTTATTTCCACCGGAGCGGAGAAAACCTCAGGTGCTCACAGGCATTCTGCTAGCAGCTTAAAATGAGAAATATTTTTTCCAGCCACACACTTAACCACATCCTTTAACTTCATGGAGCAGGACTGACTTGATTTGTGAGCAGGAAAAACAAGGCTATTATATGGCAGCAACAGAGGTTGGCTGGCAAGGTGGGCGAAGGGTAGAAATGGGGTTTTTGTGTGATAATGAAATCAAAACACACAACGCTGCTTTGTGCCCTGCTTGTATTTGAAAAAGAAACACAAAGAAACCAAAATCTGCAAAATTTGTGGGGGGAAAAAACCTCTAACACTTCTGCATATACACTTCTACATGCATGTGGCTGTGTCTGCTGACACTATACCACCTATTTTGCCTAACTACTACACTTTTAAAACAATTATAATTTATTTAAAAAGTGCCCTTGTAATAAAAACACATAGCACTGCTTTCTACACTTCTACCTTTGGGAAAAAAAAACCCATCCTGAAATCCGTGAAAAAATAAAACAATTTTCACCCATCTCTAGCGAAGCGTTTATGGATCAAACCATAAAGCCCAAAGGACTTGAAATGTTGGAAGACTGATATTGTTCAGAAGGTTGTTGACCCTCATTTAAAAAAAATACTTTGCTAGACTTTGGGTTCTAAATAGTTAGGGTTACCTGATACAAACTGGGGCAGACTGCCTATACCTTTAACTATGGTATAGAAGAGGGAATTTGGGAAAGGGTTTCAAAAGTTGTACCTGCCCAAATTCCCTCTGCTATACCGTGGTTAAAGGTATAGGCACTGTCCCAGTTTGTATCTGGTAACCCTATGAATTGTTATGGCTTTCTGACTGGTTGTTTGCTGCTGGTTAAGTTTTTGGCTTAAGTGGCAGAAACTGCTGCTGTCTCCCTAGTGGGCCTGATCTTCCCTTCTCCTCACATTTGATACGATTTCCTCTCAGGTGTGTGTGTGTGTGTGTGTGTGTGTGTGTGTGTGTGAGAGAGAGAGAGAGAGAGAGAGAGAGAATCCAAGAGCAGAAGGAATTTCCAATGAAAAAGAAAAGTTATATGAACAGAAGAAATGAGCCATTCTTACGGACATGGATGTTAATGCATGGGAACTGGGGTGAGGGGTTGTGGTGTGACCCAGGCAGATCCTGCGAAGCCACATCAAGGTTTGGAGTTACCTCCCCTGTTTCGCACACTCAGAGGGAGAGAGGTGGCATACTCCAATCTGCTCAGTGCGCGGTGAGGGGAACGTGCGGTGCACTTTGCAGAAATGCCCCCTCCTCTGATCTGCATGTGCATCGCCCACAGCAGCCGTGACTCTCCTGTGGCTCGCCGGCTTGCCACGCTTTGGGGGGGCAGGGCCCAGATATTGGGGTGGCTCAGCCACCCCCCCAAAAATATTGGGGTGGCAGATGGCCAACATGCCACTCTGAAGTAGGCGCCCATGATTGTGCTGATAATTCTATACAGTATGCCACTTTAGAGGCTTTTTGGCAGTAAAGAGGGCCAATGATCGAAAAACTAATAAACGCCCAGGCAGCAGCAAATGGAGCGAGTATGTTGAGGGTGATAGTATTTTATAGATTTGTTTCACCACAATAATCAGTTGTATGCATTGGCTATTCCACGGTTATTTAGGTGTACAATATTGTTCAAGTTGTAATGATACATTTGATTGAAAAGTGTGGCTTAGTTACACTCGCTTGCTTTCTTGAATAGTCAGTTTTCACTTAAATTGTCTTAACAACTATATGTGCCTTCACTTGGAAGTAAGTTCCACGAAGGTGATTAGGCTGCAGTCCTTTGCATGTGAACTCGAGTCTACAAAATGGAACACTGTGGGATTTATTCCAAACAATGAAGCATATGGCTACACAACTATACATCAATGCAGTGCCCACACAACTAAAATAAGGAGAATCATTTCCATTCTAAAGACAAAATCAAAAGATGTAGAAAGATTCAATTTGGCAACGGTCCAGTTTGTTGATACTTAAAACAGAGGTTGATTGGATTGTCTGCTGGACTTGTTGAGACCTCTCCGACTTTGGACTGTGCTCTGTCTTTCCAGGATGCAACACAATGTCAGAATTCTAGCTGTTGGTGTCTGTGTGGCCCTTACACCACCAATTAAACAGACACCAAAGCATTTATTTTATTATCTCTGTGATCCCCCCTGGTGTCTTTCCCAAATAGAGAGGTTACATATTTGCTGTACTCTTTTGGCATGTCAGCTGATTTTAATGAAAGCCTGCATATTTTTGTAGCGTTTAGCTGCTTCAGTCTTAAGTTCCTTCAGAGGAACTCTCAGATGAATGCCATCTGGTCTGAGTGACTTGTTGCTCTTTAATTTGTGAATTTGTTTCATCACTTCCAATTCTGCCACCTCAATCACTGACACTCATCTTCATTACTAGACAAGAACAGATCAGAGGTAGCTCTCTTCCCCCCATGAATTAGAAAGGAACAAACTGTAAGTCGGAATTTACAACCTTGCAAAAGCGGAGGCGCTGTAGCCTTGCTATAGTCAGAGAGCTTCTTCCTCAACCTTGTTTGAAAGGATGCTACAGATTCATGCTGCGTGGCGTGAGAATGATTGGTCTATTTTTCAGGGCTTTAGACGTGTCCAAACGCTTATTTTTTAAGAACCTGCTGTACCTGTTTCAAACAATGGAATAGAATCTGGAATAATATTTTTAAACCATAAAACTGGAACAGTGAGTATTCCAACATCATTGAGTTGTATGTATCCTAAAAAGGTTAGCCATGACCATTGAAATCAATGAGTTAGGGCCCAATCCTATTCAACTTTCCAGCATGGATGTACCCGTAATGCAGCCGTGAGGTAAGAGAATCAACATTCCCTCCTGGACTTTTGGCAGCACCTTGAAGAGGCATAAAACAACAGAGAACAACAATATGGCACCTTAATGACTAGCCAGTTGCTTCCCTGGCCCTTTCTCCACCCAGGGCCAGGACTGCGGAACCCTCGCAGCAACTGCCACTCCAACCTACCTGGCATTCCAGAGTCTCCAAAAAAAGCATTAGAATGCCTTTGGAAGGCTTTTAAGCAATACATCTGGTTTTCTGTCCAAACTCAGAAGTATTAACAGCCCCCTGGAGGCATTAGAACACTTCCAGAGGCCAGTGAGATGGTGCTTATGGCCTGCCCGGCCCTCTAAAGGGCTCTGGAGAGTGGGTGGCAGCAACAGTGAGCACCGCCCCTGAGCTCCAGTGGTACAGCCCCCGACTAAATGGTGTCACCACCACCAGCACCACCAATGTGTTACATTTATTGTGGCACAAGCTTTTTCGGGCCGGACCCTGAAATGTCTCTCTCTCTCTCTCTCTCTCTCTCTCTCTCTCTCTCACACACACACACACACACACACACACACACACACACACACACACACACACA
>JAJKFI010000019.1:10939381-10968515 GCA_029204185.1 Lerista edwardsae | reverse complement strand
GTGTGTGTGTGTGTGTGTGTGTGTGTGTGTGTGTGTGTGTGTGTGTGAGAGAGAGAGAGAGAGAGAGAGAGAAATGCTTGATTTCATGCATCTGCTGAAATAGACTATAGTCCATGAAAGTGTATAGTTCAATCAATATATTAGTCTTTAAGGGGCCAGAAGATTGTAGTCAAGGAGATTTTTGAGAGGGCTGATAGTCTTGCCTCTTTTGGATTAAACTATGATCTATCAATACTCTTTGTATGTTGACCCAAGAGGGCACAGTTGATGCTACTTAGAATATTACAAACCCTCTGCCATATGCATGTTGTCTAGCCTAGACTTCAACCCTATCACTTTTCAACAGATTGTTTTAGACAACAGATCTCATGGGCAGGGAATCTGCAATGCATATAAGCTTCCTTGCTCATTTAATACAAAGGAGTCCTAGACGTTGACCTTGTCTCTGGAATTCAGCTTGGCAGGGATGTTACATTGCAAAGACCTGCAAATCCCTTTTTAACAAGGCTACCTGAACCCAGTGGCCAAGTCTAAATAAATGAAAATGTAAAGATGCCCAATAGATCAGTTGCTGTGCCGGGGGGGGGGGGTTGATAGAAAAGGCTACACCTCATGTCTACTCAGGAATACGGGTTTTTGCACAATAGCTAATCAGCTCCACTGTGCATGCTGGGGGTTCATTATTAAACCATAGAAAGACCGTACTACTAAAAGAAGTGCTTATCAAAAAAATTATGCAGCTATCCAAAACTGACCCTTCCCTTCAAGGTACATTTTAATGTTAACTGTTAGAACCAGAACCAAATTATGTTCGATGTAGCCTGAAATAACCAAAGGATTTTAGTTACAAAGGACATCCAGACAATTGTCTATAAGATTACTGTGTTTATAAGAGACTGCAATTTACTAAAAGACAGAAAAGCAGATTTTGAAAATGGTGCCTTGCCAAAGAAAGATCAAGTAAGTCGAACTTACTATGTCCCTGGGAAGAAGGCCCATTGAACTCCGTGAGACTTACTTCCAAGTAAATATGCTTGGAATGGCACTGTGAGTTACAAAATCCTCTTGAGTGATCTTCTGCTTCAGGATATTGTTTCTTTCCTTTACCCAAGGATCAGTGTGTGAATAATGAATGGAAGAAGGGAATTAAATCAATTAGATGAAAATTTGGGAACAGGCTAACTTGGCTGCAACCCTAGATGTCATTAAGATTTAAAGAACCATGCTCGCCATGCAAAAAGCTACTAGTTAGCACAGTCGTCTTCACGTCTGCAGACTAGCCTGATGAATGTTTGCCAGGAGCTCACCTGCATGAATCTGAATGGCACTCAAACAACCTGCTATGTTGAAAGCACGATTAGCTCTGATAGGTTTCATTTTTCTATAACTGCAGCTGGATCAGGGCCTTTCCGCAGATTGAGACCAACCTCTGTTTCTGATCCATGCCCCCCCCACAATCTATTTCATTTACCCCAGAAAAAAAATGCTTTCACTGGTGCCAGTAATGTATGTGGAAGCTACAATCCAAAGCTTGCAGAGATATTGCCGGGGTAAAATGAGATTCCACTAAAATTCAGTTTCTGAGAAGTCTGGGCTTTCTTTTTACTGAAATTTAGCAAACTTGTGGCTGAAAATCAATCGTTTCTTTTCATTGGAGTACTGGAGGTGAGATTACCAGCCAAGGTAACTCATACAATGTTTTGAGTTTTTGCAAAGCACCACCCCAAACAATCAGGTTATACATATTTGTGGTAAATGTGCATGGATATTGTGGTCTGAAAATGGATTGCTAAATATCTTGTTTTTTTCTCCATTAAAACCTGAATGAATAGGAAATATTTGCAATAAACCTCCAATTGTTCATATCAAACAGATTTAGATAGCATAAATTCATTTCCTTTACACTGAGGAGTTATCAAAATGTTCAGTGTTATTTTATTCTCATATACTGTACCTCATGATAAGGTATCTGATGAAGGACTTCCTATGTTATCTCTTGTGTAATCTGAGGTCTCTGAGAGAAGATTTTGTGGGAAGTGGAGTTGGGAGAATATGTTGCATTATGAAAAAATTGTTGAAAAAAAATAAAACAGTGGATCTCAAATGTTTTGGATCAGGACCTACTTTTTAGAATGGCACTCATTTTGGGACTCACCAAAAGTGATACCATTAACCTGGAAATGATGTCATAGCCAGAAGTGACAACATCAAACAGGAAGTGCTGTCATTGTGATGTAATCAAATGACACTCCTGGAATGCAAACCGGCATTCTTGGACTGTAGCCATTGTTCAGCCATGAAACATCCCTGACAGAAAGCAAGATTAGGACAAAAGATTATGTAAAAGCAGTGAACTGAAAACAAAAATTTTAAGTACCCTCACTTGAAATTCAAACTGTTAACATTCACAAAAAGAATAAAGTAAGAGTAAGGTCTGCAGCTTCTAAGATGGCTGCTCCCAGCGTTCTGTGACACATCTGACATAAGGGTTGCAACCCACCAAATGGGTGCTGACCCACAGTTTGAGAAACACTGAAATAAAATATTTACTGAAATGGTGGGCAAGAAAACCCTTCCTTGTATGGCTACTTTTGCTGTGGCAGAAATTCAGGTCAGGTCACTATAAATGACAGGATATCTTAACTCTTTTCAAATGTGTTGTTTTATTGTATTTGTGCTACAGTAACAACAGTGGTGTTATTCAGGGGGTTCTCCCAGGTTCTATAGAACCGGTTGTTAAATGGCCGGGCCCTGCCCACTTGGTTACCTCAGCTGGCTTTGGGGTTTTTTTTGCTCCGGCTATGACGTCATAGAACCGGTTGTTAATTTATTTGAATACCACCACTGAGTAACAAGCTGTTTTACAGAACTCATTCTTGCTTTTCTTCACTACTGGTTATTGCCATGCAGGATAAATGTTCCTTTTTTTCCCTTTTGTAATTTGTAATTGAAGCTACTGAAATGTACCTCAAATCTGGAAGCAGAGCCATGTGGCATGCAGGAGGTGTGAATTTGTTCCCTAATCCTGAGTGCTAAGCAATGAAGGAATAGTTATTCTGAATCAAGGTGAGATACCTTTATTAATTAGAAGTTCAGTTAAGCAACTTTTGTGTGTGTGATGGATGACTTCTCCCTTTAATGGGAAAAGGCAAGCGCTCCCAAAAGTTGAGCAAACTGGCTTCAGAGAAGAGATACTCCTTGGTTATATTATGTATTACAACAGTCTTTATTCAGGCCGCCACAGCTGAAATAACAAGATCTTAAGGTACAGGTTAATGGGACAATTAGTACAAGACATCACTCTTCCATGCTGTGCAGAAATGGATGACTCCTATCTCTCCCCTACCTGTTCAACACTACTAGTGTAACCTATACCCATGCCTGTAGAGATGTAAAAGAGAAGATGAATGAACTAGAAATGAATCCATCTGTTTCTAGCTTCTGATTGGGGTTAGTCTGGGATGTTCATTTAGCTCCAATTGTACTCAGGCAAAATAGATTAGCAGCATGCAGTGGTAGTGAGTACTGTACATCTTCCCATTCTTGCTTTGTTTGAAAAACAAACTGGACTGGGGGGAAAAAAGCACCAACTGTGACCTCTCCGGTATTGCAGTAGCCAAAACCTGGGCAGCCTCACCCAAGGCCAGCCTGGCCATGAAGCGATTGAGACAGCTTGCATTAGGGTGAGTTGTGGGGATTTGGGGTGTCCTTCACCCAAAGTCTGCTACCAGCTTCTGCTAGCTTGCCATGAAGTGAAGCCACATTGCTCTGGGGAGTGAGTGGTAGTGAGCAGTGAGGATCATCTGCTTGCTTGCCTTCCTCCATTGTGCGGTTCTTGTCAGAAACCAGGAAGTTCTCTGATATATTTAAAAGGACAATCAGAATACCAGCAGAAATGAATGTGTTAATCGTTAAGAAGCAGCCCAGTCCTACTTAACATGTGTTCCACTGGAATGACAGAGACCTGCAGGAGAAGGTAAGCCCAGTGCAAGGGGTAGAACAGGGGAAGGGGATTATACGGGGCAGGGGAAAGCTGTTTTTGTGTGTGGATGGGGCAGGGGAAGGTGGATCAGTACCAGGGAAGGGGGCAGATTCAGCAGTGGTGCATGATGAATCCCAACCCCTTCCTGGGCCTGATCTGCCTGCACAGAGATCAATGCCGACTTGCACCAGCAATGTCATTGGCCCATTGCAGCTGCTAGGGCTTACCCCAGAGAAAAGGAACGAATGCCCCCTTACTCCAAGGAAGCCTCTAGCAGCTAAAGCTGGAGCTGCTGCATCTTCACAAAGGGATAGGATTGGGCTGGAAGTTGCCTAAAGTTGATTTGTATTCAGGGACGACCATTTTATTAAGATGTTAATGGCCTGAGGCAAAATTGTTTTCTTAATCTGCCTGAAGAACTACTTCCTTTGGAATTACATACAACAGACTGCTTTGGGATCTGTGATAAGCACAATTGAAATTTGGACCATCCCTGCCTGTGACATCTTGATTTGACTCAAATGGGATGGATTTCACCTAGTTTAAAATGGATAATGTGCTTTTCCTGCATTCCTCCACCCCCGCCCCCAAGTTCTGGCCTGCCTACACATCTTTACAAAATGAGCGTCCGCTGGATTGTGCTTCTGCATTCCAAATGGCCTCCATTTTTTACAGTTAAAAGGAAATGGTACTGACAGTGTTTTCTTTTTCTTCCCATGATAAGGAAGTGAAAAGTATAGTCCTGTGAATGCAATAATAGCAGCTACACAATGTGGTCGTGCAAACAGTGGCTGGAAAGAAAATAAGTATTCATCATAGTCTTTAGGGCAGCAATTGTTTGAGGTAACCTAAAGGAGGCTGCATTCACTGAGTGGTGATGGAATCCTTTGTGATTTGGTTCGCAAAGAAAGAAGCTGTGTCAAAAGAAGGTCCACAGATGCACATAGATTTATTTCTTCAGGTGGAATATCTGCGCAAAACACAAAACCTCCATTGTACCTCTCCTACCAACACATCAGGCCCTCGTCTCCCTGAAACTTTCTGCCATACGTACAGAGCAAAAAGGAAGTGTAGAACCGAATCTTGCTATACATTGGCTGCTGGAGCAGCAAAGTTTAAAACAAATTATAGAGACATGCAATATGCCAGAAATTCAGATGAGAAAACGGTGTGGAAGATGAAAGGCGATTCACGGTGGCATTGTGAATTGACTTTCATCTTCAGCTTTCAGGAGTGAAGGGGATACTCTGATTTTTCCAGCACAATTTTTGTGCGGCTAGTTGGCCGACATTTGGACAAACTGTTTAGATTTTATGTTTTTATTGTAGATCATTCTGTTTCCTTCTTATTTGTTCTAGCCTAGTTTTTCAAGACTTATTTCGCCATGTATTCTAGAACACAGTGTTATATAATGTGGTTTTGTCAGCTTGCTTGATGGCTTTAGTTTTTCCCATAGGTTATTGGAGATTGTCTCACATCGGAGAAGCTTTTATTTTCTTTGCCTTGTGCAGCTGGCTGGCTCTTGGAAAACCCAGTTCAAATGACATACCTGTCAGGAGTAATTGGAGCTGTCAAATAAAATATATTATTTTCCATGAAAAGGCAGCACAAAGCATAAAAAAGCCTGAATTAAGACACATTCACTTTTTCCCCACAAAGGGGCCTCTTCTCTGCTGAAAAGTAATTTTTGCTAACACAAAAGTGCAGCTTTAAAAGTCTGTGTTAAAGCATAAATGGCAGTATCTTTTCAGAGTTTCAGGTCAGAGTCTTTCTCAGCCATACCTGAAGATGCCAGGATTCAGCCTGAGTCCTTCTGCATGCAGAACATGTATAGTACTCCACCACTGAGCTTGGACCCATCCCAAATTCTTCCACCTTCACTTTATGGGGTGAAGTGTACATAGTCTTCTTCATTTCCAGATTTCATCACTTTTGTCATTTGGGCTGCCCAGCTCCATACTACTTAATCCAGAGTAGCCCAAATGAAGTGAACAGAGATGAAAACTGCAGGTGTGACGGTTGAAGATTTTAGCCTGATTTGAATGACAGGATGATGAAAAGCACACTGGGTCTACCCAGAGACTGCCTGCAAGCCATGCAAGAGACTCAGGCCTGCCAATTTATCCATTACCTTCTAGCATAACAATGGCCTGTCCAGATGCACATGGTCTGTGGGAATTTAGAGCACATCTGGTTAGACCCAATCTGCTTAGCCTCTGGCGCACTCTGGTTAAAGCATGCTCCCATTAGGCAGGAACAGGTTCCTGTTGTTGCTGTCTTTCAAAGCTTGCCTCCACTCTGTATGATGACATGAGGTCATATGGGGAAACAGACCTCTCTCTGGCAGATCCTAAAAACAATGCATTAAGTGATTTGCACATGATTGAGATGGTCGGTTTTCAAGGATGCAATCTCCTTTTCAGTCTCTCCTTCAGGATTGAATGGTATGGAACACAACAACAGTGTCCAGAAGGGTCTTGTTTGTAAATGTACATGTTTTCTATAGTTGTTGTTAAGCAGGCTGTCTTTTGGTGTGGGGTTTATCCATCTGCCCAGTGATTTGCAAGTATACAAAAAAAAATGGTTTCTTGGTTATAAATGTCCTCTCTTCTTGACCATTATGGTAGATTTTCTCAGTGTTTCTCTTAAACAATGTAAAAATGTTTTATTTCCACAGGATTTTGCCATTGTTTTTTGTATCTAAGTACACAATATTTATGGACTGATGGTTGAGCTGTAAGTACTGCCTGAAGAGCTAAGTAGGAAAATCTGTGGTCATGTTTGATGGGAGATTCTGGGCCTCTTCCTCCTCTTTTGTTTCCCCCTTTAAAGAAGGGGGAAGAAGGAAGCAGCCCACAGCAGCACACAAAAGCTCCTTCTCAGATTTAGAACATAAGAACATAAGAAGAGCCCTGCTGGATCAGGCCAAAGGCCCATCTAGTCCAGCTTCCTGTATCTCGCAGCGGCCCACCAGGTGCCCCAGGGAGGCATGAGACAACAAGATGCTTGCATCCTGTTGCCACTCCCTTGCACCCAGTACTCTGAAGTAGCCTACTACTAGTGTAAGGAGGCTACAACCAGTGTTGTCATCCAGGCGGAACGGCCTGGAACCCCGTTCCGCTAGTTCCGCGGAGGTCCCGGGCCGCTCCGCGGCCTCGGAGGATGGGCGAACTGCTGCTGGGCCCGCCCGCCCTCCCTTGCGTCCGGAATCGCTCTAAAATGGAGCGATTCCAGCGCAGTGAGGCTTGGGGTGTGTGTGGCAGCCCTCCGCCATAGGGGCGGAGGGCTGTCAATCATCCGAGCATTCCGGTAGTTGGCGCGCTCGGATTACATCACTGGCTACAACCCATCATTGCCTATAGCCCATGATGGACTTTTCTTCCAGAAATCTGTCCAATCCCCTCTTAAAGGCATCAAGACCAGATGCCATCACCACCTCCTGTGGCAAAGAGTTCCACAGATTAACTACCCGCTGGGTAAAAAAGTACTTCCTTTTATCTGTTTTAACTCTCCCAACCCTCAGTTTTAGCGGATGCCCCCTGGTTCTGCTGTTTTGAGAGAGGGAAAAGAACAACCCTTTAGACTCTATCTCTTCCATGCATAATTTTGTATGTCTCAATCATGTCCCCCCTCAGGCGCCTTTTTTCTAGGCTGAAGAGCCCCAAATGCTGCAGTCTTTCTTCATAAGGGAGGTGCCCCAGCCCCGTAATCATTTTCATCGCTCTCTTCTGCACCTTTTCCAGCTCCACTATGTCCTTTTGAGATGCGGTGACCAGAACTGGACACAATATTCCAGGTGCGGCCTTACCATCGATTTGTACAATGGCATGATAATATTGGCTAAATGATAAGATTTCCGCATCTTTGCAAGTGGCACCCATCCCCTCCAACTATCAGAGGAGCCAAATGCTGCTGGAAGTACAGTGGAGATGCAGCACCTGGCTTTTCCTATAGTCAGAAGAATCTCAGGCCACTGCAAGGTTGCAGCAGCAGGAGAATCATCCGATTATCAGAGGAGCCAAGCACTGCTTGAAGTGCCGCAAAGCTGCTTGATTTTGCTACAAGTAGCACCTGCCCCTCCAATACGTGAAGATGGCATCCGGCGGTGGGGGAGAGGGTCATGGTGCCATCCCCTAAAGAGTGGTGCCTGGGTCAATTTGCCCCCTTGACCCCTCTAGGTAAGACACTGCTGTGGAGCTGGTTAGCCAGTGTGAGAAGGCTAGCCAGCAAAGAACGGAGAACAACCTTGAGGACCTGTCTAAGCTTGATTTAAAATTGCCTACTGAAACTGCACTGGACTGCAAAGAATTCAAATTGGTCACTCCTACAGGAAGTCAAGGCTGATTGCTCCCTGGAAGGACAAATGCTGAAGCTGAGGCTGAAGCTCCCATACTTTGGCCACCTCATGAGAAAAGAGGACTTTTTAGAAAAGACCCTCATGCTGGGAAAGATAGAAGGCAAAAGGAGAGGGGGCGGCAGATGATGAGATGGTTAGATAGTATCACCGAAGCAATGAGCATGAAATTGGGTGAACTCTGGAAGCTAGCAGAAGACATGGAAGCCTGGCGTGCTGTGGTCCATGGGGTCGCGAAGAGTCGGACACGACTTAGTAACTGAACAACAATAACAAAAACAACTGAAACTGGATGGCATGCAGCCAGAGGAGATAACCACACTGTGAAGGCAACACCTGCTGACTGAGGACTCTGTTATTCACAAAATATATTTGTAAAAACCCTATTTTATATTGAAAAATGGTGGCTGAGACTAGCCTGCCTATGTAAGCCATCTTGGGCACTTGCTTTGGCATGGGAAAGGCTTTCTCTCTTTGACAGGCATTCAAAGTGGGTTGTAGACAAGATAAGTTCATAATGCAATCTAGACAAATATTTTCGGGTCATGCACGCTAGGGGAGAAAAATAGAATGAAGTCATTTGTTCCCTCTCTGCAAAGCTCTTGTTGCTATTTCTCCTTCCCCCACCCTTTTCATTGTATACAGTTTAACATAGAGCATGGCTCTCCAAATCCTAGGCCAGATCCAGGCTTTGGAGAAATCCCTCCCCGTTGTGAGCAGCATTTACTGTTCTGCCACAGCACTGCTTAGTTTGCAGCCCAATCTGATGCCAGGGATGTTCCATTCAGTCCTGTCTGCCCAGACATTCTGCTGCACAGCCTTCTGGGACACCAGGCAATAGAGGTGACTGCTCAGAGCATCCCTGGCACCAGATCAGGTTGCAAGCTAAGCAGTGCCATGGTGGAATGGTAAACACCACTTGGGGTGGGATTTTTGGGGACACAGCAGTCTCCAGTTTGGAGATGGCTGGCATAGAATATTCACGGTAATGTACAACACACCAATTTAAAATGAGGCCCATAGAACTGTTAATCAACAACACAGATATTTTAAAATGATTTTAAAGGAGAAACAATTAGCAACAACAAGCAACAGCAAATAACAGGATATTTCATCAGTTACCATTTGCAAAGGACTTGCTAAATTGATGTAGTTTTCACGTGTCAGGAAAAAGCAAGGAAGGATTGCAGCCAAGCAAATCTCAATCAGTGTGCTATTCAACTATATGGGTACCATTACTGAAAAAGACGGCTTCATTACATACAGTGGATCGAATAGCATTCATGGTGCTTGCTGAGGGCTGGAAATGATGTCATTAAGCAGGAAGTGATATCATTAAGCACTCTGGAAAAGAACAGGATACTCCTGCAGATCTGAGGATCTGTACTGTCAAAGGCTCTTGCTAGAACAGCCAGCACCCAGGCTATTTCAGGCTTTAAAGAAGAACAGCACCTCAAATTGGGCATAGAAACAAATCCAAAGCTACTGCCCTTGAGCAATTTTATGTGCTTTGTGTCACAGAGTTTTGCTTCTGGATCTTCTTAGAGGGTTGCCCCAGATAGAGTGTCCTGCAGTCATCTAACCAACACCCCATGTCTTAGTACATTAATTGTCAGTGTGGTTGTGTGTATTGAAGGAAAAATACAGCCTTGCAATTTTTGTTTTATAGTTACAGTATTGTTTAAACAGATAACTATGGCCCCAAAAGAGTGCAGTAGGCACTTTTAAAATCATCTTTTAGAGAGAGAGAAATAGCTGAGTTCTACAGCAGAAACTTCAACTTCTGAGGTCTTGGAATGAATTGCTTAAAAAAGTGCATATTGGGTTCATATCACATTTTCACAATACCATGGTGTCTTCAGAACAGATTACCATTGTAAAGTGGGGGATCCATTGTATTTTCACCAGTTAATTTTCAGAGTATTTCGTAACATTACCAGAAAGTGTATTTAATGCATTGATATGTAGCTGTTACAGTTGGGCCTTTGATCCTAGGCTAAATTTACAAGAACAATAAAAAACCAAGGTGAAATGATGTCCTCACCTGCTCCCAGTTCCTTTTCCTCAAGCATACTGTGTGAGCCTAACATTTTCATATGTTTCATATGTTTCATTTTCAAAGCCTAACAGTTGAATATTTTCAGGTTTTGGTTTTTCCAGTGAAAGAAATGGGGTCAGGAAATGGTGCATACAGTGAACATAATGCAGAACTGGACAGAAAAACAGTTTCCTTTGTGATTTTTGCTAGTGAGAAATGTCATCCTTTTAACAGAAAATAAAATTTCTGGCCTTTTGCCAAAAACTAAAAAGGCTCAATTTGGAGGGCTCTTACCTTTGGGTTCAAGCCTCTCTCTGGGACATGGATACCTGAAGGCAGTGCAGTGTTGGAGGGAAGGTTGCACTGCCGGAAGAGCTGTCCTTCAGAGGAGAAATCAGCGGTCCCTGCTGCTTGTCGCTGGCTACTATCCATGGAAATGTTTGACTCCCTGATGCCACTGGGGGAGAAGTACTGCACTTTCAGTAATCACTGCATCTGGGCTGATACAATATCCAAAGTTGACATTTAAAATGCCTAAGGGCACAATACCTGGAGTTAGGCCAGCACAGTTAGGCCAGCAAAGTTTGGTTGGCACAAGGGCCACCATAAAGCACGTTTGGACCACTATCGGAATCAGGGAGGATGGTGCATGTCTGTGTGCTGGCCTCTCTGATTCTGAGAGTGGTCCAAACATACCTTACGGTGGCCCTTGTGCCAGCCTAACTCCAGGCTCTAAAACACATTATGGTCTACCTACCAGTTCCTACTGACCACAACAAGGGGATGCTTTGTTAGTATAGCTCTTTGGGAGATCCTGATCTCTAAACTGTTGCCCAAATATATTATGTTTACAGTACATAGCTTATATTCACAGCCCAATCATACCCTTTCCTACCCCTTTCCCCCTGCAGGTGCATCCATGCCAAAAAGGCATACACTGTATACAGTGATAGGGAGGAGCAGGAAGCTTCTGTAAGCCTCCCATACCTCAGCGGGGTCTCCTGGGACCTGGCACCAGTCTGAGGAAAGAAACGGGGTGGAGAGGCTGCTGCCGGATAGGATCCAGCGTGCATCATCCTTCTCTCCTGAAGATTCCTGCTCCCCAGTCTTCCTACCTCCCTTTTTGCTTTCCCTTATAGCCCTTGAAGGCAGAAAAGGGATATGATAATATGTGTTGCTATGAAGTGGAGCAGAAAAAGTTCTCTGTACCCTACAATGATCTGGAAATCTTCCCCCCCCCCAAAAAAGCATAAGATTAAGAAATCTGGTCTGAATCTAATTTACAGTACTTTTCTTTCAGCTATATTTTGAAGTTACCAAGGTCTGGAGGAGCATGGGGTATCCCATGAGCTTAAAAGGTATCCACCTTAGATACCCTAGAATTAGAATTATACCATAGGAATTTAAATGGATTTACAGCTTATATCCAAGAAATGCAAAGAGCAAATATATTTAGGAGTACAATTCAAGATACTGCTCTAAGATCTAAAAATGATCCATTTCAGTGCGACCACTACAGTATGGGTTTTGAAGGCAGGCTTCCACCCACAGCAGTGTAGAATTGTTTAATTCTGTTTTAATTGTTTTTAATTGTGAATTGTTATATTG
Organism: Lerista edwardsae; assembly: GCA_029204185.1. Taxonomy (NCBI): domain Eukaryota; kingdom Metazoa; phylum Chordata; class Lepidosauria; order Squamata; family Scincidae; genus Lerista; species Lerista edwardsae. The sequence goes on along the minus strand of JAJKFI010000019.1, from coordinate 10,956,533 downwards.
TTTTTATATCTATATTGTAATGCCGCCTTGGGTGCCTTCGGGCACAATAAGGCGGGGTACAAATCTAATAATAAATAATAAATAAATCTAATAATAAATATTCCACTGCTGAATTCCAACAGTAAAGTATTGGGAGCTCCGCAACAGAGAAGTGCATTTTTAATCTTCAAATTGTGCTGCAAATATGCACAATCTCTTCTGTCACACTGAACACAACTGAATTTGTGAAAGTCATTATGGTGATAATTCAATATGAACCGCCTCAAAAAGTCACTCACAGCCCAATCCTGAACCCAGCGGTGCCCAAGGCTCCAGCAGTGCTGAAAGGGCAACCGCGGGATCCAGAGGCCACTGGGTACCACCAGAGGACTGCTCGGGGAAAGGGGGCATTTGCTCCCTTACCCCGGGGAGACTTCCGCTGGCGGCAATGGGTCTCCTTGGCTCTGCACCCATGTTTGAAAGGGTGCAGAGTCAAGGAGGCCCATGTTGGGCTGCCCGGCTCAGGAGCGGGTTCAGAGGCTGCCACCATCTCTACACCCTTCCCTGGCTCGATCCTCGCTTCCCTCCTCTCTGTTCCGCCCACTTTCCGCCCCTGTACTTAATAACCTTACCACTGGCCAGTGTTGGATGAGTACAGGCCAGCCTTCTGCATGGTGCTGAGGCCTGGTCCTGGCCCAGTGCCAGTGCTCCCCGGTGCCGTGAGTGGGCTTTACAGCATGTTTGCAACACTTAGAGCAGGCGGTTCGAGCGTACTGCTGGTGATGGAGCTTTCAGGATTGGTTCTAAGGCTGCAATCCAATGCACACTTTCTTAAGAGTAACACAATGGGGCTTCTGAATACCTGTGTATAAGATTGCACTGCAAGGAACCATACTATTTAGGGCCCAATCCTATCCAGCGCTGTTGCAGCCATGCCAACAGGGCGTGCGCTGCAAGCTGCAGTGCAGAGGCAGTCATGGAAGCCTACCCATGGAGGTAAAGGGATGTCGATTCCCTTCCTTTGGGGCTGCACTGCAACTGCACCGGAACTGGAAAGTTGGATAAGGTAGGGCCCTAATAGATGCAAAAGGCAGTGCCATTTTTCTTAGTTTAAGGGCTAGCTGGATAAAAGGTGATGTACTAAAATCTCTCCTGGATTTGTGCCACTTCAGGCAGTAGGTGTGAATTCCATTATTACTGTGCCATAGATACATAAAAATTCTATCTGTCTGTCTGTCTGTCTGTCCGTCCGTCCGTCCGTCCGTCTATCCAACATGCAGGAAACAATTAGTCAGGGATAAGGGTTGTTGCTGTTGGTTTTAGGTCAAAGCCTCCAAAGAAACAACAAGGTGGGGGGAAATATGCAGATATTGTCTGGTTTTCAAGGAACTTGGTTAAAGACAGAGATCAGTTCAAGAAGGGAGAAAAATATTAAGAAAATTTGGGAACAATTAGGATTCACAGCTTATGTGGGTGTGGCAAGATTGCCCGGATAAGACACTTCCCTTAGATAAATATCTAACCCATAAGGCATTCATTAACCCACCTGATTCTATTATGATAGTCTACAGAATGTAGGCAACTCTAACCCCCTGGGGTCAAAAGGGGATCTAGACACCTGAGGGACATATCCCTACCCAGAAGAGGAGGGAGGGGGAGCTTACACAGGGCATCATACCTCACCTAGATATACAATATGCTCTGGCAAATCTTTACAGGGATTTTGGTATCTATGTTTCCCCCAAAGGGAGTTCCTATTTGATCTTCAAGGGGGGCTGTGGGACTTTACAGCTACAGGTGGGGAGAGGGTTACTAATGTGCGCTACTCTTGTGGCAAATGCAATATAATTGGGATAGGAACAAAGGGACAGTGCGCAGAAAATTGGTGGGCACCTTGAGGTAATAGAAAGGGAATGAGATGTTTCCAGAACTAAGCCTGATGGCTTACTGACTTGAGGGGAAGGGCACGCTGTGGCCTGATAGCCTAGCTCAGCCAAGTTGGCAAGATTTGGGCTGATGATGCCAAGGGCCTTCCTGAGCCCACAAAAGGGTTCTGACTGTGAAAAGCCAGGTCATTTCCTGGTTCTTCTTACCTTGGAAGGTAAGTTCATACTGGGGTGGGGTGGGATGAGGGCATAGCATGCTATCAACAGACCAGCCAGATTTGTATTTGTTAAATTGTTGCCCTTTGTTAAATGTGTAAATTTATGTCTGTATTTTTGGGTATAGAAGCAACAAGCACTGCGGAGAGGACAACCCCTAAGCACAAACTGATATATCGAGATTGGCAGAAGCATTTGCCAGTCCACTGTCTGTGAACATTGTGGTTTGAGCTCTGAGAATCCATACAAGCTGGAGCTGCATTTGTCCTTCTAGCATCTTCCTGCTTTTGAAACGGAGAGATTGTGGAGTGAATGCAGCACAGAAACATGGAACGGCCCTGGAGAGCAGCGCTGTGTCCTTCAATCTTCTGTGATTTTGCCATGTATTCTTTTTTCATGCTCAAATGCTCATTTGTCCTTTGAGATTACATGCCCTTGCAAAAAGGTATATGCAAGTAGAGTGGCGGGTGGGCAGCTGTGTGTGCCTGTGTGCGGGGAGCCCTTTGTATAGTATTCTTTTTAAATAACAGACTGAGAAAAGGGAGTGATGAGTCTCTTAAGGAAACATAAACACTGTGTACCCATTAGGAGGCTCATTATAAATAAAGTGGAGAGAAGGTGCCCTAAGAGCAAGCTCTTTCGCGGGCGTTTATTAGGACAAAGAGCTTCTTTAATAGGGCAGCCGAAAAGCACTCTGCCACAATCATTAATAAACATTACCACTTTTACTGACTTCTTGGGAACAACTTTGTCCTTCTTTATTTTAAAGGGGCAGGCACCTCTTTCCTGTGTGCAAGTTTCTATTGCGTTAGACATAGCATCCAACTGCTGCAAAGCTTTTGTCACCATTCCAACTCTGTGTGACATTGAGATGTCCTGATCAAGTGTATCGGTGACACAAAACTGAACTGACCAGATGATTGTGGGCGGGCTTAACATTCAAGACCACCTTGATCATTTGGAATGAGCTGGAGGAAAGATGGAGGTTTGCGATTACCGGTTGGGAAGCAGAATCAAATAGAAAAATACAAACTGCAGAGAACTGAGCTAGGTTTCAGCAGTGCTCAGAGGTAGCAGCATGACCATAACATTGGAAAAAAAGATAAATGCAACTTGAATTGATAAAATGTGATAAACCAGACATAATAATAAAATGTGATAAACCAGAGATAATAGTACCACTTTGTTACTGATTAGGTCTCAAATAGAATAAGACCCATAGTTTTCAAACAGTATTCCACAAAGTGTAGCTACCTGAAGAATATTTATAGGAGAAAAATCAGCATGTTTTAGAGCCCAATTCTATATATATCTACTCAGAGGTAAGTCCAATTACAGTCAGTGGAGCTTACTCCCAGGGAAGTATGAATAGGATTGTAGCCTAAGCTGCAGTGCTGTGCATGCTTACTTGAGAGCAAAGTCCTGCATGTTGAAGCTTTTGCATGTAGGAAACATGCATATAATTTAGCTGCACAAGTTAGAACCTGTGACATATTGGAAGATGGAAAAAGTGGGACATGCTTAAGTTGCAAGTGAGGAACATGGTTGTGTTTCCTTTCATGTCGTTTCCAATATAGGCCTAATGCATAGGGCTTTTGGTTGCAGAAAAATCTGTTTCAGCTTTTTTGGATTAAATATACTGTACTCCTTTACCACCTCCCTAGTACAAGATTTGGGGAGTTAATGGAGGAAATGCAGCTCAAGACTGATACGGGTCTCTTTGGTTTTGTGCCAGCCAAAGAGCTGGCGCAGATCCGAGTAGACTTCTCCAGGTCTCTGGTAAGGGGTAAGGGAACTAGCTTCCCTAGCTCCACAGGATACCGCAGCAGCCATTTCAGTGCTGCTGTACCGCAGAGTGGTGGGGAAGTATAGGATTGAGCCCTAATACTAGTACAAAATTGGTTATATAGTTTTTGACTAAGAGTGCAATCCTGGAGTTAGGCCAGCACAGTTAGGCCAGCAAAGTTTGGCCAGCACCATAAAGCGTGTTTGGACCACTCTCTGAGTGAGGCAGGATGGTGCACGTCTGTGTGCTGGCCTCTCTGACTCCGAGAGTGGTCCAAACATACTTTATGGTGTCCCTTGTGCCGGTCAAACTTTGCTGGCCTAATTGTACTGGCCTAATTCCAGGTTAGGATTGCACCCCCATTGTGTTATCTGAACAATTGACACTGAACTACAGAAGGAGAGACAGAAAAGGTGCTTGTATTACATTCTTGTTTTATTTATAACATTTTGTATTGGCTTATGTTTTAGTAAATATGACAAAATTGGCATTTTTTTTTGTTCGCTGCTTTTCAAATTACAAGCATTACTGTCTGAAAATTGCAAGCAGTTTATCTACTTGGTTGGTATTTCTCTGCTTGAGATGCAGCAAAACCAAGGAAAAATTGCAGAACTGATTTTTCTTTCTCCATAGAGGTCTCATCGTGTAGAATTGGATAGTGTTCCATTGAAATTTCTTTCCTACATAAACTGAAAAAATGTACAAGCTTCACCTGACAACCTGTGTAAGTATTTAGTAGAGAATTCAAACTTCCTGCAGTTTGTGCCTCTGTAATGAGAACTTAGAAATGACAACATGATCAATTTTTCTAGACTGACAGATAAATAAAAGGAAGCTGCATAGGAGGTGCTTAAGATACTTTTAGTTTTTACTTGCTTCTCTTTTACATAAATACATGTCTGTGTACACACAGGCACATGTGCGCCCAACTCATATCCTTTACAAAGATGCCTCGAAGCGCAATCCTAATGTTGTGCTCAACTGGCGTAAGTCCATTTTGCTGGCCTGGGAGTATTGTGAAGTATGTATTGCGAAGTATTGGGAGTATGCCCCCTCCTGAGCTGGGAAACCTGAATTGGGTCTCCTTGGTTTTGCACCCATTCAAACATAGGCGCAGATCCGAGTAGACCCATTGGGGCTGCCATATATCAACACTTTAAGAGAACATTTGCAGCCGCTTCCCTGGCCCATAGGATACAGCAGTCGCCATTTTGGTGCTGCTGTAGCCCTGGATGCTAGGGAAGCCTAGGATTGGCCCCTTAGTCAGTGTGTCTTGGAGTGAAAATTTGAGTAATCAGAATCCTTATCTAGAAAATGCATTCCACGTATGGAAATGGGTTTCCGGATATATATCTGCTATACCTAAAGCCTGCTGCTAGGAAAAGAACTAATTGTGCATATACAGGTGTGCACCAATATCCACTGCTTCAGTATCCACAGTTTGTTCTCCACTGATACCGTGGATATTGGGACACCTATTAAAAAGATAGGGGAACATGAAACCAATCTCTTTTTTTACCCTTGTTGCAGCAAAACCACTGCTGTTCCCCTGTCCCTGGTATCCATGGTGTGTGTGTGTGTGTGTGTGTGTGTGTGTGTGTGTGTGTGTGTGTAACTAGAGGATTCTAGGGCATTCCTGTATATGCCAATAATTGCTTCATAGAAATGTCTACATGGCAGCCTATATACAACTAAGTACTATTGATCTCTCTGTGTGTACATGTGTATAACCTTCTGGTGTATACATGGTTCCATTGTTCCAGCAGTTATATCTGTTACAGATGAGGTTCAGCAATGGACTAAGCCGGTGGTTCCCCCACTTTTTTTGACTGGCAGCTCCCTTGACCTACTGAGCCATTGGCCACTCCCCATTAGGGCTACAATCCTATACGTTGTATAGGGCTGCAGGTTTTTCATGAGGATACTGCAGCTCCCTTGGCTGGCTTCCATGGCTCCTTGGAGAGACACAGATCACAGTTTGGAACTGCTCGACTAGGAAGATGAGAATGATAAAGACCAGGATGGCAAAACACATGACACAAAGCAGTTGTGACAGCTAGAATTAATGTGACACAAGAGAAATGGTGGAAAGAGATCATTATGAGCAGAGGAGAGTAAATGAAGCACATCAGACTTTAAAACAAAACAATTGAGAAACGGGGAGAAAAATGAAAATCACCATGCAGGAGAAACTGACAATGTTTTTATATTACTGCATATTGTATCATAGTTTACCCTCATCTTGAAAACTTGGCTTTGTGCATTTCTATGAACGCTCTTCTGAAGAAAGGCTTTGCACATATACTGGCAGTGCAATCCTAAGGTTTGCACAGCGTCGGCACGACAGGGTTGCGCTGACGCTGCTTGCTTAGCACTGACACGGGAGTGCCGATCAGCACCCCCATGTCGGCGCTAAGGCAACAAGACTGACGCTGCTGGCAATGCCATGGGCGGGCTTGGGAGGTGGCCATACGGCCACATCTTAAGCCTGCCCATGAGGCCACACAGCTTTTTAGCGGGCAAAGATCCGAGGAGCACATAGGGGAGGCTAGAGCCTCCCCTACGGTAAGGGAGTGCATGCCCCCAGCGTTGGATACGGCACTGGCCTGCCGGCCTTGACATTTTGGCGCTGGGTAGGATTGCACCCTAAATGAGTGAAGGAGCAGTGAGCCATGCCCACCAGCCCCACCCTGACATGTGTGGGCCCCACCCTGGCATCAAAAATTGAGTGAAACATTGGAAAGGGGGTCATCAGTCCCACACATATACTGTAGCTGTATGTGCATTGGCTGTCCAATGGTCCATGGAACATACAGATGTAAGTGTGGGGCCAGGAGACACATTGAAGGTGGGTTTGAAGGCACAGGTTTGCTCCATAACCCGTCTCCCATATACACAGCACATGGAGGAGGAACATCCCTTAGTCCTCAATGAAATCTTGTCCACATTCCTTCCCATCTGCCCCACTCTTGTTCCTGCCCAAGACAATGCATCTTTCAAGCAAAAGTTCTGAAGGGTTGTTAGAATTCATATTAGTATCACCTACCACAGATTGTGAAGAACTTTGATCTGCACTTTGTCCACTTTGATCTGCAACTGATCTTTTCTCCCACCCATCTACATTCAGGATGTCCCTTTTCCACATCAAGCGTCAATTATTCCATATGGCTACAATTCTCTCTCACTGCAACCCATCATAAAAGAATGTTTGCATTATATTGTTCTTCCCTGGAAAATGGGCTTCAAAAGTAACAAGGGCCATCTGTCACCTGTGACATTCAATTTACCTCTAAGGCACAATATATATTAAGTGGAACAGTCGAATATCTTGAACTGTAGGTAGCCACTGGATTGTCTTGTGCATTGGTTTACGATGCCTCCTTTGAACACTGAAACATCACAGCAACAAAGAAGGAACTGCCAGCTCTAATTGCTTGGAGTCTCATATGTATTTTTTTTTACTGCCTCAAGATCCTCGGTATCCCCAGCTCCAAATACATTGCTATGTTACCTTAAATATTTCCTTGTTGCTGGTACCAGGAACGCAGAGAGGTTAGGTTGGGCCTGGGGAATATTTTTTAACAAGGGCCCTTGGGTGCCCTCCTGATTATCCTCTGTCCTCCCCACTCCTGGAAGAAATGTCTGGTTGCCTTGGCAACTGGGACACATTTTGGGGCATTTGGGACTGTCTTGGTTAGTGTAGAGTAAGTCCACCTCCACCTCCACTTCTCTGTCTCATTGGGGAGAACACTGGGAATTCTCCCCAGCAGCCTCAACCTCTTGCTGTGCTGGCTGGCACTACTTGAAATTAGTCCTAGTGTCTCAGGGCGCAATTTTAAGCAGCGCCGGACCAACGCTGCTTAGGGGAGGCTAGAGCCTTCCGGCGGCAAGGGAGCTGGGAAGTTTATTAGGATTGTGCCCTAAATAATGCAAGTCATAGTTCCTTTCTCCAAGTAAGACATGGGCAAAGTTCATTTTAAAGATGTCCTATTTCAGAATTGTTGATTTTTTTAAATGAGACATTATTAATGTTTTTTCAGTAATTAAAAAAAAAACTTAATTAGGAAGATTATACAGCCTGACCAGCTCTTTTTAGTGTCTTGTTTTGTAGAAAATTCGGTAAAGGCCTGACCTTGATCAGGAAATGGGCGCTCTGCTGTTTGTATGCAAATGACACTAATTAATCCAACACAAACATCAATATTTTTGCAAAGCATAACCCCAAGTGCCATTTTATGACTATGTAATTTACAAGGCCTTAAACTACATTAAAATTACCACATACAGTATTTACAGTTTAATTACACGGCTATTTGCCTTAACCAATCAAGTGTTATTCATATAACACTTCTCCACTGGCCCTAATCTTACCTAAAAAGAAAACAAACCCTCTTGCAGGCCCAATAAGAATAGCAAATATTTAGCAAGAGGGTTTCTTCCAAATTGGTTCCTCTGTTTTTGTGAATATGCATAAAAAATTATTGCATTTATTCTAAAGAGGATAATTGAAGTTTGTCCGTTTGCAGTACGCATTTCTTCTGGGTCATGTAGAAATGACACCAACAAAGGATTTTCTGAGTTAAAAATTCACAGTGCAATTCTATGCATGTCTACTGGGAAGCGAGGCCCACTGAATTCCAAAGGATTCACGCCCAGGGAAGTGTACATAGGAAGGCAGCCTAATTTATGTTGGTATTTAAATTATTTCATATATACTGTATGCCTCGCTCTTCAGTACCAACCCTTTCTCCGAGGAGATAACAAAACAAATAAAAATGACAAAGATACTATGGGTGGGGAGTCAGATTGGGAAACTTGGGAGAAGCAAAGGAAAATATGTTCCCTTACCTTCACATAAGGGAAAATATGTTCCCTTACTCTTCACCCCTTCCAATGGATATTCTTGGATCTGTGCCAGCAATTTAGCGGGAGCAAGTCTGAGGAGAGAGAGGGGGGGCATACTTTCTGCTGCCAGAAGGGATAGCTACGAGTGCAGGTCTTCTCTACTGGGTGCCACCCACTCCCACCTCTGTGAAGCCCCCTGCCCTCTCCTTGTTCTGCCTCATTCCATACGTCCCACCAACCTACACGGTTTGGCAAGTACAGTACTCTGGTTTTCATCGCCACACACAGGCCTGTTCCAGCCATGCTACTGGCAGGCCAATAGTGCATGCTTTTGTGTGCTACCAGCAGGCTGTTTGTGATTACCATAAAGGACGTCCCACTGTCAGAATGCTGGGTCTGGCAGTGGTCTGCACTATTAGGATTGGCCAAAGATTATCTAGTTTTGAGACTAGGATGAAAATGCCTTTCAGCCAGAATGGATAGTAAAACCATTCCTTTTCAACTTATGCTATATTAGAGTTTACTTATTGTTGCTATTGGGAATTCCACCCCCCACACTTTCCTCTAAGGATTGTGTACGTGGCCTCCTGCCTTTTTCTCCTCATAACATCTCTGTAAACTGTTGCATTCTGAAAGGCAAGCTGTGAATATGTCATTTAGCTATGCTTATGCAAAATACGCAGTCAGAATTATTATTGATGGAATTGATAATACTTGATTATTGGTAATATCACTTGATAAAATGGCTCCACACAGCTGAATGTTTTTGAGAATAAAGACCTCATGAGAGTATATCATACTCATTTATGCAACTGTACTGTACTGTTTTAGCAGTCCCCTTAAAATCATAGCCTTTTTCAGAATCTCAGAAGAAATAACACCTAATATACTTTTCAAATTTTTCCCCCTTCTTATCTCCAAACCCCTGCCTTAACTGTACCACACAAATCAGGGCAGTGTAATAAGCATGTGATGTTCATTGCATCTGACAAAGTGAGTTCTGGACCATGAAAGCTTATGTCACAATATGTATTTGTTCGCCTTTAAGGTGCTACAAGACTCTTTGTTGTTTACAATGTACATTATTTATGAATATGCATATGGTGTGCATGCATCTTGGAACGCTAACGTAGCATATCTCATTTGCGTAACTTCCAACATGTGCTGTGTCTGCCAAGTATGAGAGGCAACGATGGCAAAGCCCATGGAAAGTCTTCACATTTGAATCATTTTTCAGAATAAAGCTAAGACAATATTCATATATGTGGTTGTGTTGCCACCCTTCTCTAAGACCACAGCGATGCAAGGAGACACATTGCTGTTTATCACCTAACTCCAGAACACTTACACACAAATTAAAAAGCACTGGTACCAATACAGATCTAATAAAGATTCCACGTGGTATTTCCCTCCACTGCCTCAAACCCCTTTCTTCATTTCATCTGTAGGAACAAGCAGTATTACTGGAAAGAATGGGAAATGTAGTTTCCAATACCTTCTGGCCAGTGGTGGGATTCAAATAAATCAACAACCGGTTCTATGTCCTTCAGGGTGGCCGCTGCCTTTCTTCCCTGTCCCAACCTAAAATTAGCAACTGGTTCTGCAGAATAGGTGAGAACTGGCTGAATCCCACCACTGCTTCTGGCTCAATCACTGAGCCAGAAAAACCACAGGAGTTGCCCTTTCCATGCTTCACACTGCCAGTGGATGCTCCTGAGCATGTTCATGGGAATGTGCAGACCTTCAGCATGAAGGCACTGTTTAAAAAACAACAACAACCCACCATGGTTTGGAAAAGGTCAGTGGCATTAGAGAAGGTTCAGATCAGGGATGTCATTCAGAGCTGCGTTTTGTAGCTATTGTGCTGCACCAGATCTCTGTATTATGTCTGGATTTGTGTAGGAGGAATCAGAAGCACTGAAAAATAGAGTGCAATTCAACCCCCCTTCAGCTGATGCCAGCCACGTGCCAAGCGCTGTCGTGAATGTGTCATAAAGCACGTTCGCGGCAGCGCTTCTGGCACAGGGCCAACACAGGCAGTTGCATCAGCCCTGCAATGCTGGAGCAAACCCTGGGTAAGCTGGTAGTGTGCCAGCTGAGTTTGTCTGGCATAGGGTGAGGGGAGGCAGGGGGAGGCTGAACAGGTTGGGGGGAGGGTGTTCTGGTAGGCGGGGTGGAAACCAACCCCTGCCCCCAGAGTCAAAACCTCTGTCCCCGGGCCGCCCGGACCTGATTTGGGCTGCCACCACTTGCTCAGATTTGCTCCTGGTAAACAGCAGGTGCAGATCCAAACTGCGCCATCAGGGTGGCTGGCATCTAGCCTGGCCAGGGTAAGGGATGTTCATTCCCTTACGTTGTGTAGGTGCTAGCCTGCTCCTAACCTGCTCTGGATACAGCACAGGCCAGCTGGCCAGCCTGTTCCAGTGCAGGTTAGGACTGCACCCTAAATTTTCAAAACTGGTGCAGTCTGAAATATACCCTATGAAAATTGGTGGTTCAGTATCAGCTAGCAATAATTGCAGCATAAATAACAGCTAGATGTCCTGCCTTGTGGAATAGATTTCCGAGTCCTGTTTCTGGCAAGTCCAACAAACCTTTTGATAGTATCCTTTTCACTGATTCAGAGATTAGCAGATTAAGATTTGGAGAAACCCAAAATGGCAGTCTTTTGCAATGTGATCCACTTCCAAATCCTTCATTTGGTGTTGAGCGCCATTATTGACTCAAATGTACAATGTTCTCTCAGGGGTTTCAAGCAGGTGCTCAACCTTCTGCATAGAGTGGTAAATTCAAACCACCCACAGCAAGTATGGATCAAGGTATCCCATTGGTATGCAGTCAGGGTGAAAGATGAGTAAACAGCTCCATTACCAAGTAGCTTTGGTTTCGGTACAGGCTTGAGGTCGTGGTTTGTCTTACATTTAATGTGCCTTCCAAGCCTGCAGTCATTTGGGTGCTTATCTCCTAATATCATATATATCTAAAAATGGATTTTTTGAATACAGGGCTGATGTGTTCTGTGTAGCTGCATATAAAATATTCATTGTAAACCTCTTGCTGACACAATGCTTTCATTCTCCAGGAGTCTTGCGGAATATGGTCTCAGATATCATGGCAGATTAGAAATCAGTCTGCCTCAACCATTGTGTCCTTTACTTCAAGGTCTCCCAGGGCATCTACCCATGTGACTAGGCAGGAGAGACCAGTTTGCAGTATGGAATTCATGCATGACACAGCCTGCCTAATCCAGAGGGCAAGGACTGAAAGATTAGTAATATGCGGGAAGAGATGAAACATTAATTTGATGGAAAGGGCAATCAGAGAAACCAAACTGTGAATCGATCTGTTTATAGTTGAGCAGAGGAGTGGGGGAAAGGTGGATGCTGATAAAAGAGCATGTGTTTTGGAGCGAACTGCTTTTGAAATGAATGTCAGCCCCTTAATTCGTATTGAGAGGTATCTAGAAATTCGTGACACATGAGCCTGATCGGAGGTGGCAGTTTCTGCAACAAGCAGCTTGTTCAATGCTGCAAGGAAGAAACCACTGACTGGAGTGGATCTCGGATGGTCATTTACGCGAAGAGTCAAAAGTGGATGAGCAGATGACATGTTAAATAAGTGCCAAGACAGAGTGACTTGCAGGCAGGAAACAGAAGGGTAGCGCATGAACATGATTCTAGATCATCAGTTTCTAAACTAGGTTTTAAAAAAATAAATTTACCATTTATCTTGGTAAATACCATGCTGGAGGTCACTTATTCAAAACCCCTCTCCAAGTGTACTTATATTAACAAATTGTGTATGCCTAAGCACATATGGGGCAGCACAGCCTAGAGCACTGCACAAGTCAACACTGCGGATGCTACCTCAGCCACTCTTTTGTAGAACAGGAGTACATGGGAAAAATAAAATACTCCCCCTTGCAATTATGGGCAAACACTCCCCCTTGCAATTATGGGCACTTTGCTAGATTGAAATCTGTGCGAGAAAGGGTAGGCAGTGCAATTCTACTGTATGTGATTCCTAGCACCTTTTGGAGATGACTGGCTATGGAGAAGATTTTCCAGCTTTTAGTAGGGGGTGGATGCTGGGTTAGATGGCTTTGCAGACTTTTATGAACCTAGGATTGGATGTTCCTTTTATGAACCTTGGATAAATGTTCAGGACTATAGCTTCCAGTATAGAGTATAATTCACGAAATGTTTTGCAATAGAGACATTTTGTGTTGCTGGGATATGAGATTGCTGTAATACCAAGGCTTGGAACTTCGGAAGACTGAACAATATCTAAAATTGAAAGCCACACTGATAAGAACATTTTTTCAAGTTCCAGTGAAGGCATTAGTAGAAGTAGTACCAAGAAGGATACCTCAGAATGCCATGTGCAAGGGAGTGGCAACAGGATGCCGGTATCTTGTCTTGTGTGCTCCCTGACAGGTATCTTGACAAAACAGGTATCTTGTCTTGTGTGCATCTGGTGGTCCACGGTGAAATATAGGAAGCTGGACTAGATGGGCCTTTGGCCTGATCCAGCAGGGCTTATGTTCTTACTTTTGATAGCGATGCAATGTTTGCTGGTGGTGCTATAAGTTCTTTGTCATGTTGCTGCAGCAGACAATTGTGTCCTTTGGTATTTGCATGACTGGTATACCTGACCTAAAAATATGCATTGCATCCATGACTCAGAGATTTATACACAATTATATTCAGACCCACACTCTCTAAAAATGAGCGGCGCAGGCCTGGGATAGTGATTGAGGTACATTCAGGACAGTCAAAAGGAAGAACTTCCAAATACAATGCATAACTAACACATAGCACAAACACATGGAATTCATATCACAAAATGTGGTAGCGCCCACCAGCTTCGATGGCTTTTAGGAAATTCATGGGTGATAGGGTCATCACCAATTAGTAGCCACAGTGGCCAGATAGAATCTTTATACCCATTTTACCCACTACAGCGAATGTAATTCACAGTTCTTAGGTCCCAACATCTGGTACACAGATACACATGAGCACAGCTAATCTACTGATGAGGTAGTAGTGCTGACCACTTTATTGGACAAATACCGTATACTGGGTCAGCTCACAGCAGTATACAAGATAGTGAGTGATATCTCAGCACAGGTGCTATTGTGTCCTATTTGAACTATTTATTGTTGGATCCAAGCTAATGGATGATACGTCTAATGGATGCTATTGGAACAATCAAATGCAGGCAGCTCAATCCTGAGCTGGTTACTGCCAGTGCTGCATGTTACAAACATGCTATTAGGCCTGTTTGGGCCACCCTATGAGCAAACAGCACTGGCAGGGAGGCCTGCACCACCCAGTCAATGCCCCAGAACAATCAGCAGCCAGGTAAGTGCTGAGCGGAGTAGGGGCGTGAGGAGGATGGTAGGAAGGCATGGTGATTAGTAGAACAGGAGAAGGGACAGGCCCAGTAGAGGGTTGTACAGGCGGACATGTCCTCTGCTGAATCCTATCCTCCATGTTGAGCAAAAGCCCAACACAAGGCTTCTTGAGTCTATTTAGCTGGTACTGACTTGAGAAGCCCCATTGAGCAGGCTGTGGTGTTACTTGGGGTAAGGGGGTGAATGTTTGGAGCCACTGCTCTTATTCTGGATAGGATTGGGCCATTAGTGAAGTAGTGGAAACACATAGTAAAGGTGCAATCCTAACCTGGAGTTAGGCCAGCGCAGTTTGGCCAGCACAAGGGCCACTATACATTACAAAGGAAGGAGCATTACATAAGAGGGACATCACATATAAGGAGGGTGTTGTGGGAGGAAAGACATAACATGCACTTCTAAAACAGTGGCCTTTATCCAAAGAGAGAAAAATAAATAAATAGACAGTCAAAAATACAGTACAGTACAGGCTGTAAATTCTAGAACAGGTGTAGCTGGTGTAAACATGTTTCCTTATCACAAGGACTGGATTTTGCATCCACCTACAAGACTTCTGCGTACTAAAAAAAAGAGAGAGAGGTTATGTGTACAGATGGTTAACTGCTAAAATGCCCAGAAGGTTCAACTCATCTGTGCTTGCAAAGATGAGGAGAATTTTCCACTGACTAACTCACAGGTGTTTGGGAAGCTCTGGATTACATTCAGATTTTGCAGTTCTATTTTGTTTGATCAAATGCCTTAGGTTAGATGTTAGAAACGTGAAGTCTTTCCCCCCCTTCCTTTTTCACTGTGTCCAAATGGTTATAAGAACATCAGCATTGATCTCTAGAGGAAAAGGGGCATAGAGAAACCTTTTTGGCATGTAGGCCTTACAGTCATTACAGATTGAGGCCTTGGGCCACCACTATCCCTGGGCTGTTTCTCTTTTTCCGTGACACATTGCATTGCCTCGGGTCAGTGACTCATCACTCGCTTGCCCATTGTCGTCATGGTCATATTTTGGCAAGAAAGCACCATTATTTCCTGCCTTATGCTCGGCCTTTCTCCTGCTCTGTCCTGCTCTCTTATTAGCTTACAACCAGAATGGCAGCAAAAAAAGAGCAGGTGTTTCGATTGCTTGGTTGCTAAGCTGGAATAGGGATGTGAAAGTGTCATCTTCCACTGGGGTTGGCTGCGTTGGCACTGCACTTTGGCTGCGGTCTGTCTTTGGCAAATACAAGAGGCAAAAGCAGCAGTTAATGGAGGATTTCTCTTTTTTGCAAAAGTTTCAGAAGAATCAGGTGGTTGAGCAAAGTTAAGAACTATGCTCAGCTCCACTAGCACCACTATGGGCTTATGCAATGGAACAATGAATGTGTGCACCTGGGTGGAGACAGGTATGGGAGGAAGGACCGGCCCGGGGTGGGGGTAGCCTGGCGGAGGCCTTCTCCACTGGATTCGGGCTTGTGTCGGGCTTGTGCCCTGTGTCGGGCTTGAAAGTCCAACATTGGGCTTCTCAAGTCTGCACCAGCAAAATAGCGGGCACAGACTCAAAGAGCCACATTATGGAGACTGTGGCTTTACTCAGGGTAATGGGATGAATGTCCCCTTCCCCCCAAGGAGACTTTCAGCAGATGCCCATGCCCCATAGGATATAGCGGTGGCTGTTTTGATACCACTGCTCCTCTGGCTGCCAGGGTGGATAAGATTGGGCTGACCGTCTCTAACAATGAAGTAAGTCCCACTATGTCCAATTGGGCTTACTTCCATGAAAGTGTGTCTAAGATTATATCCTTCGTCCCCAATTCTACTGGGTCTTGCAATGCAATGTCCTTTAGGATCGTGTGAAAACCGAACAGCAGTTGCATGCTGCGGGGCCACTGCTGCAAATGGCAAGAGGAGGGTTGAGGAGGCTCTGCTGGCACCGGTTGATAGAGGGTCCAGGCCATGGGAGGGGGAGTAATGGGGCACATTGGGAAAAAAAACCCTTAGGGTCAGTGGTGTCACCTACTCCCCAGTAGACGGTTCGCTGGGCAGGAGTAGGGAGTGATTGACAGTCCGTCGATTCACTTCCTGTTTCTTCGCGCGCCCCGCGCGGCTTTCCCTCGCCTCGGAGGGGGTGCCTGCTCGTCTTGGGGGATGGGTGGGGGGCGCGCCGGGTGCCTGGGCGAGCAGGCGCCCCCTCCGAGGCGAGGGAAAGCCGCGCGGGGCGCGCGAAGAAACAGGAAGTGAATCGACGGACTGTCACTCACTTCCTACTCCCGCCCAGTGAACCGTCTACTGGGGAGTAGGTGACACCACTGCTTAGGGTGTGTGTCAGGGAGAGAGAAGTGGATCTGTAAGCTGTCACACACACCAGATCTTATCCCCCATTTTTATGCTAACCCTGCCCCTCAGCTCGACTGAGACTTGTGCCAGCTACATAACTGAGATAGGTTCGAGGAGAATCAAAGGCGATCAGATAGCCTACCAGGGTGTTAGTAAAAATAACGACTTTTTTTTAAACCACCACTACAACCATAGCATTGGTGTGGCTGTGTTCTATAATTTAGATTGAAGATTTAGATTGAAGATAAATGAAGATTTAGTCGAGAGGGTTAATGCCTCCGTTTGCCTGAAGATAAGAGCTGAAGATCTGAGTGTCGCCAGTTTGGGACAGCCGGAAGTCTCTGTGAGCGGCAGACCTCGTTAATTGCGGCTGATTAACAGCTAAGCTTCGGCTGCCTTGTGTGAGGGGGAGTTGTGCCAAAGTTCAGCCGCTTCTCTGGTGGGAGCAGGGAAGCCGTTTACCAGCCAGCAGAAGACAAACGGGTGGCCAGAAAGAAGGACTAAATCCAGAAAGATCCATCTGTATGTGTGTAGTTCTTGAAAGATAGAACATTTCTGTATAAATTGTAAAAACCTTCGGGTTTCTGAATAAAGTCTGCCCATGTAAAACCGCCTTGAGTTATAGTCATCAGAGAAATCTGGTGACCTAAGAAAGGCGGTATATAAATCCAAGTATTATTATTATTATTATTATTATTATTATTATTATTATTATTATTA
>JAJKFI010000019.1:10913796-10939371 GCA_029204185.1 Lerista edwardsae | reverse complement strand
ATTATTATTATTATTATTATTATTATTATTATTATTATTATTATTATGTGGTGGGGGATAGAGTTGGGCAGTTTGAGTTTTTTCACATACAAGACTCAGGGTGCAATCCTAACATGGAGTTCAGCTGGCACAGTTAGGCCAGCAAAGTTTGGCTGGCATTGGGCCATGGTAAAGTGCGTTTGGACCACCACCTGAGTCAGGGAGGATGGCGCACATCTGTGTGCTGGCCTCTCTGACTCCACGAGCTGTCTGAACAGACTTTGTGGTGTCCCTTGTGCCAGCCAAACTTTGCTGGCCTGTGCCGGACTAACTGCAGGATTTTGCCCTTAACCTCAGGTATGTGATATACTCTCACGATGGTGCCTTTAACATCTTTATTTGATCTGCAAGGAAGTACAGAAGGGAAACTATGCAACAATTTGAAGATTCTGGCTAATGTAAAGTTCACATTACAATTGAATGCAAACAATCCCCAGAATAAGTTTCATGTGGAGAAATGCTTTGAGAAATCTCTCCTTGGGCCTTGGGCCTGTGGGCCTCCAAACCAAAAGGTGAACTGGACAACAGGAAGCAGGGTTGAATTTGGATAGCAGTTTTCCTGTAAATTATGGGGACAGTGTTCATCTTCAGCTTCTCACGGGCACTTCATTAAACATCGCTGCATTTCTAAAAACAGCAGCAGAATTTTATTTCGGTAAATAAGGAACAAGTAATGAAAAACAGCTTCCGAAAGGTTGCTCAGCAGTGTGAGAACTTGGCCCTGCAGTTCAGACCATTCCAGGAAAAAAACCATGGAACACTACACTGAGGTAATGCTGACAAGAAACTATAGAAAAATAACAAAGGGCACCCCAACATGCACATGCGTGTGTGTGTGTTTGTGTGTGTGTGTGTGTGTGTGTGTGTGTGTGTGTGTGCGCACACTCACTCACTCACTCACTCACTCACTCACTCACACACACACACACACACACACAGAGAGAGAGAGAGAGAGAGAGAGAGAGAGAGCAAAATAAGCATCTCTGCTCTGTGTGTTTTCCTGTCAGAAGAGGCTGTGGGGCTTGTTTCCTGGCAACGTGCCCCAGCTCCTTCACTCCGCTGAGATTTGGCTACCCCTAGGGGGAGCCCATCGGCTGTCAGCCTCCAGCAAGAACCTGTGTTTAACTAGCTCCTTTCTGGGAGGCTGGCAGGCTTTTTGAGAGCACAATTAGAGCATCTGTCAGGAGAAGACGAAGCCAAGCCAGGCAGTGAAATGTTTGGTGGCTGGAGTCTTTTAGGACCAAATCATTGGGCAGCGCAGAGGGCCCAGTTTGGATGACCCAGCTCCTGATTTTTTCCGAGGGAGAGTTGTGTGAAAACCATGCAATAAATCTTGCTCACTTGTCAGATATTTCAAGGAAACAAAATAATAGTTCTCAGGAGAGGCTTATGCCAAAATCTAGGTTTAAAAAAAAGAAAAAGAAAAAAAAACTTTTAACAAGGTATCTACTACTTGTCATTTATCTGCTCAGATAAACTTAGAGTTTATCTGATCTAGTGATATAATGCACTACAATAGACTAGCGATGTCTTAAGGTACAATCATAACCAGCACTGGCAGAGCTGTGCCAATGGAGCATGTGCTGCATCCTGCTGTGGGGGGGGGGCAGTCATGGAGGCCTCCTCAAGGTAAAGGAATGCTTGTTCCCTTACCTCAGAGCTGCATCGCCCTTAACATGGTGCTGGAAAGTTGCTTAGGATTGCACCCTTACACATTAAAACCACACATAACTGTATATCTTTAATAGCCAGGTTGCAGGCCAGATCTCACCTACTATACCAAATTCCTCCACTCTGCCATCTTCCACTTCTGTTCTTCCCTTGTCCATTGCTGTCCACTTTCTTCACAGTTTCACACCACAAACTATGGTGATGGTCTCTATCTTAGGTAGATTTAGAAGTGGATTAGACAAATTCACAGAGGACAAGTGTACGAATGGCTTTTAGTCATGATGGATGTATGCTACCTCCAGGTTGCCGAATGAAGAGGCCATTGCTGTCCTCTGGAGCCAGTGCTTGGCAAACTTGGCAAGTCCTTGCTCAGTCTAGGCAGCAGCTCTTCTACTGGCTTGGCGCTGCCTGGAAGTGCTCTCTCAGACTCGGGCAAGTGTCACAACTTCTGGCCTAGTTTGGGGGGCCCTTAAGGAGCAGGGCCCAATTTGGCCAAACTGATGAAACTGGCTTAAAGCCAGCCCTGCCGGGAAGAGAAAACCAGTGACGGCTACTGCTTTCAAGTCCTACTTGCGGACTTTCCACAGGTTGGCCACTTCCACAATCATGATGCTTGACTAGAAAGACATCTGGGCTGATTCAGCAGAGCTCTTCTTATGTTCTTAATAATTCTCATAGCCCTTTTGCAATACATATACATTTTTAGTGTTATCTGCCACAGTTCAACATCCACAATCCCTGATTAGAAGCCTCCTTTCAGTCACAAGTACGGTATACACTGAGATGAAGGATTCAGACCACCCCTTAGCCAACTGTTGTACTCCCAGTCAGATGAAGAAATCAGACAGAAAAATAAAGCTGAAGATCACACAGCCGATAAATGGCAGTCACACACCAAGAGACCTTGTTAGCTCCATTACTCCTAACTGTGCTCACAAATATTTTTATTATGTATGCTGTTTATAATTGTAATTGATTGCCAGTATCTATTGCAGGGGGTGGGGGCAATTATTATCTATCTACATTCCACTTGGCCTGAAGTTACTTCTGAACATGATGATGAAATTGCCCCAGCACAGCGCCTTTGCTGATAGCTACTTTTGTGATGTAAGACGGAAGTTGATCTTAGATCACAGCATGAGCTGTGAGTGCATCCTGGAACTAAGTTCCTTCTGGAACTAAGTGCCTCGGAATCAAGTGCCATGTAGCTGAGTTAAGCAGCTGTGCAAGTTCAGCAGCAGGGTGAGGAACCAGGGCCCCAAAACACTGTCCTTCAGCTTCTGCGAGAAGAGTAGCCAATTCCCAGTAATTCCCAAAGGCCACACTTAGAGTATTGCGTACAGTTTTGTCTCCACATCTCAAAAAGGACATAGTGGAATTAGAAAAAGTACAGAAGAGAACAACCAAAATGATTACTGGGCTGGGACACCCCCCTTATGAGGAAAGGTTACAGCATTTGGGGCTCTTCAGTCTAGAAAGAAGGCACCTGAGGACATGATTGAGACATACAAAATCAGGCATGGAGTGGATAGAGTAGATAGAGGCAATCTCTTTTCCCTCTCACACAATACCAGAACCAGGGGACATCCTCTAAAGCTGAGTGTTAGGAGAGTTAGAACAAACAAAAGAAAGTATTTCTTTACCCAGCGTGTAATTAGAATGTGGAACTCCTTGCCGCGAGATGTGGTGACGGCATTGGGCCTGGATGCCTTTAAGAGGGGATTGGATAGATTTATGGAGGAAAACTCCATTACAGGTTACAAGCTATGATGGGTATGTCCAGTCTGAGATTAGCTGGTTGCTCATCATGAGGGCCGGGTACGAATTTTTTTCTGTCATCCAAATTGGCCATGGATGGCAGTTTTTTTTTTTGCCTACCCCAGACTGACAAGGGAGGGATGGGTGTTCAGTAGGTTACATGATTTACATTGTGCTTAATCCCCCTCAGTTTAGTGTCTTCCTTGGGGGTGGTGCAAGGGTAATACTTTAACATGCCAGATGCAGGGGAGTGGCAGCAGGACACAAGTATCTGCTTGTCTTGCGTGCTCCCTGAGGCATCTGTGAGATACAGGAAGCTGGACTAGATGGGCCTTTGGCCCGATCCAGCAAGGCTTTTTCTTATGTTCTTATTAGCCTTGGCAAATAGTCAATAAAGTCTATTGACTCACAATTTTGCTGAAATGACAGCCTGCGAATAATCTTCCTAAAAGTCAAATGATTCTGTGTTCACCAGATCATCAAATCCTTCTCAATGATATCTACCAGAGAGTTGTTATGCTGCAATATCAGAATACATGTTTGTATATAAATAGTAATACAGGTGTTTGAAAGCGGTTCTTTCTTTCACTCAGAAGCATGGGTGAGAACTTTAGTCTCGGGACTCAAGTCAGAGTCGTGAAAACTGTTCTTTTGCGGACTCATGTACACTCGGATCACACATGTCAAGGACTTGAGCATGACTTGAGCCTGAATCTGAAAAACTCAAGTCTGAAAAACACATGTGTCTGGGTTTGCTTGCTTACTTTTTTCCACAGCATGAAAGATATCATAGGGCCATCTGGAAGCTGGTAGTCCCAGCCAGGAGGCAGAGGAAGGGTTAATTTTTTTATTTGCATCAAGCAGAAGGTGGGGGGAAGCAGGCAGGTGAGGGCTGTCTTGTCCATCTCTGAAGGGACTGATCATCACTGGACGCGTGATCTGATTTTTTTCTGTGGACAAGGGAGAGTAGAAGGAGGAGTGTTTTTTGCAGTAGGGTTGGTTGGAGAAGCCCAAGGAGTGGGAAAAGGAAGAGGTGGGAAAACCAGGAGGCTTTCCTAGTGATTACACAGACTCCTTTATTATATATTCAATGAGGAAGCTTCATTGAATGACCAGCACAATGGGACTACTTCTGAGTAGAGCTGCAAAGGACTGGATCATACTTGTAACGTAAGGCTCCCAACTGCTGCCGTGCAACCCTGCTCTGCTTGCTGCTTTGGTTCCTGCTCTCATGCAGTCCATTCCACCCCCTCCTCCTGCCTTTCCAGTCCCTTTTGGTTCGTGTGCTGGTGTGCCTGACCTGTGATGCCCACTTCACAAAAGACTCTGACTTGAGTAAAAATGACCTGGGGATTTGGGTGTGTGAGTCACCACTCTCACGGGCTAGGACTTGACCAGTTAAGTCACTGTGGCAGAGACTTGGAACATGACTTGAGTCTTACCATGGTGCCAAGTTCCCATCCCTGCTCAGAAGTAATCCCATTGTGTTCAGTAAGACTTGGGCACTAATCCTACATGTCTCACTAGAAACAAACACCTCTGGTCATGAGATCAGAATCTTAGAGCATACAGAATAGAGCCAATATTCTGAAGAGAATTCATTCATGATACTGAAGGGGCAGTTTATCTGCGTCAAGTTTTCTGAGGGTTTATTTATTTTTGTTTCCATGTTAAACAATGTTGTTGGAATTGGGTTATTTTCCCAAGAAAGGATGGGAATGTAAGGTACATGCCTCAACTATGGAAATGTGACTCTACTACCAGTCATGAAATAGAGCACTAGAATCTGTGTTCTATTTGGCAGAGACACTTATTTACAATTACTATCTAGCAGACAATACTGTGGGATGACAACCTTTTGCAAGAACTTTGCAAGAATGCCCTCCCTATGTGACATTCAATAAAGTGTGATTTGTATAAGTGCCACATGGGGCAGGAGAAGAGAGATGGATCGAGCATGTTGCAGCGCAGCCTTGCTGAAGAGAGATTTTGGATTAAAAAACAATTGAGATATTTCCCCTAGGACTAGAGTGGGGGGCGGCCCATTTTTCAGTGAAGAAAAAAATGCTTGAAACAAGGACTGCACAAAGACACATATTTAATGCTATGATCCATAAAAATCAAGGAAAGTATTTGAGGGCGCAATCCTAACCTGGAGTTAGGTCGGCTCAATTAGGCCAACAAAGTTTGGCTGGCACAAAGGACACCATAAAGTATGTTTGCACCATTCTTGGAGACAGTGAGGCCAGCACACAGGCGTGCCCCATTCTCCCTGACTCTGAGGGCGCAATCCTACCCAGTGCTGGGTAGGCGCAATCCTACCCAGTGCTGGCTCTAGCCTCCCCTATGTGCTCCTTGGATCTGCGCCCGCTAAAGAGCAGGCGCTGATCCAAGGAGACCACGCGGTCCGAATTGGGGCTGTGCGGCCTCCCTGACGGGTTTAGGATGTGGCCATATGGCCACCTCCCAAGCCCGCCAACGTCACGCCCAAGCCCCGCCCTGCCTCCTTCCCTCCCTCCAATCCCCGTGCTGCCTCAGCACAGAGCCTCCCTTGCACCGACCGGCTTTGGTCTGCGTGAGAGAGGCTCAGCGCGGGTGCAGCAGGGCTGGTGCTGCCTGCAGCGCCGGTTCTGTTGCCTTAGCACTGACGCGGGGGTGCCAGTTGGCGCTCCCGCATAGGCACTAAAGGCACAGTGTCAGCGCAACCCCCTTGTGCTGACGCTGCGTGGGTTTAGGATTGCGCTGCGTGGGTTTAGGATTGTGAGAGTGGTCCATATGTGCTTTACAGTGGCCCTTGAGCCAGCCTAACTTTGCTGGCCTAACTTTGCTAGCCTAACTCCAGGTTAGGATTACTCTCTGAATGACTGTCCCTGTGTTCATGTCAATAAGTCCAGAAATTGACATTTGGAAACAAGCACACTGATGAAAGTTGTGAGGGTATATAGGGGAAAT
The DNA here is from genome assembly GCA_029204185.1 of Lerista edwardsae. NCBI lineage: Eukaryota > Metazoa > Chordata > Lepidosauria > Squamata > Scincidae > Lerista > Lerista edwardsae. The sequence goes on along the minus strand of JAJKFI010000019.1, from coordinate 10,932,951 downwards.
GTGCCCATTCAAAGAATCAATCCCATTCAGAGAGCAGTGTAAAAGCCAAACTAGTATTTTGAATACAAGTCTTCAGAAACATGTATGGCCACCTTCTAAGCCCATCAGCGAGGCCGCACGGCCCTGATTTGGGCTGTGTGGTCTCCTTGGATCTGCATCCGCTCTTTAGCAGGCGCAGATCCGAGGAGCACATAGGAGAAGCTGGAGCCTCCCTTGCCGCGGGAAGGCTCCAGCCCGTCCTAAGCAGCGCCAGATTTGGCGCTGGCTGGCTGGCCTCACTAATCCAGCGCTGTTTAGGATTGTGCCCTAAATTAGGCAAGAGGGGCATAAAAACTTCAACAGTGTCAAAATAAAATCCTGCTCCCAAAGAAAAGAAAGATTAAGTGCAGAATATTCACTTGTGTGTACAGCAATGCTGAGATAATGCAGATCACAAACATCTGGTGCTGCTTTGTAACAAAACAATTCACTAATGACATTTGGGAAAAGAGAAATGAAGTGACTCTTAGAAAATATATTTTGTCATGGAATATCTAAGTTGGCAATGGGAAGCAGAGTGGCTTGATCACTGCCTAGGATCTAGGACTTCTGTTGGCTACAGATTTAGAGTGTGTACAGTCTTCTTCTAGACTATCCAGAAATGCCAAACCATGTGAATCAGAGAGAAGCCATATTTGTCATTCAAGCCATAACAGCCGAATCCTATGTCTTTCCCCTGCCAATGCAGCCGCCCCAAAACGGCTCATGCTGCATCCTCTGGGGTGTTTGTGTGTGTGTGTGCGTGTGGGGGGGTGAATGCTGGAGGTCTCCTCTGGATAAGGGAACACTTGTTCCTTGGAGTAAGCCTCCATGGCACAGAGAGGTCTACTCAGACCTGTGCCAGCAAAATAGCTGGCACAGGTCCATGTTTATTATTATTTATAATAATAATATGCAAATGCCCAAGGTGGCTATGGAATTGGGTCAAGGAAAGAGGTTTGGATTTAGCAGATGCCAAATCCATTGAACCCACCCCCTTCCCAGTCCTGCACCTCCCTACCCCAGTTGCTGCCCTGTTCTGACCTCTCCCTTCCCTGCCCCGATTCCTCCTTCAATTTACCAGGGTTGGCAGGCCTTTGGTGGAACTGTTGCTGTATGCAGGGTGGCTCTGACCTCCCCACTGACACTGGCAGTGTGTGGCTTTGCACATAAGGCAGTTGCTGCTGGTGGAACTCTTGTTCCACCAGCAGCATTGCCCAGTAGGATTGGGCTGTTAGGCAATGTCCCCAGAGTTAGAAAATAAGAAACAGATATTTGAATTCAGCGCTCATACTTCATGCTCATCATGTTGTTTTCAATCAGAAATATTTCTGGAAGACACTACAAGAGAATAGATACCACACAATGATGATGCTTAGTGAATCAGGCCTTAGAAACATCAAGATAAAAATGAAGGAGATGTGAACTGGACCTGGTGGTATTGAAGTTTGTAGTAAGTTTCCATCAATACGGCAGCTGTTATACAGCACACTCACCAGATTGAAAAGAGGTTCCAAAATAGTCGATGTAAGTGAAAATGCTCATAAAGGCCATTCTTAATCCTACTTCATGACATTGCAATTACAGATCATTAAACAGCATTTTGAATATGGAGTTGAGAAACCTGGATCTGAGCTATCCGGTATATTATTGCTACACCAATGGAAAGCAGGAAATAGAATTTTGATCCTCCTTTTTTTTTCGCGGACTGAATGTGTTGCTAACTAGCAATTTGGCAGCAGACTTTAGCAAATAGCTGCACACTAAATGGGTTTATCCTTAAGCATAATGCTCTTTTCCATTTTAACTGAGCATAAAATTGTGTCTTTTAAGGATCTTCAGGCAGGGAAGCTTGATGCCTCTTGAGTAGTTCACTGTGACATATGGTCCGTCTTTCCAAGCAACGGTTTTATCTGCCACATATAGTATCTGCAAATTTGAGCTAATGTTGCTGTGAAAACAAGTAGGGATTTATGCCCAACAACGACAGAAGGGAATAAAAATAATCTTGCCTTGCCACATCTAGGCTACATACCTCATATATGAATCTACATACATGTACACATGCTGGCTATGTTCCAAAACTCCTCATTGCTCCGAAGCGCACATGAAACTTTGTGCAAACAAGGGCTCCCCATTGTCTTAATGAGCTGGAAACAAAGTCATGAGTGCACACTCCCTCCAACTGAATACTCTCAGCATTCATCCTATTTATACAGGAGTGGCTCCTTCCCTCATTTGCTCTTGATCATCCATTGACCAAAGCCTTGATTCTTGCTCCAGATTTTAAAGCTTGAAATGTGCTGCTTCTAAAACGTTTTCTGTAAGAATTCATCTTTTCAGAATGGAAGCACAAATCGGATGGCGCTGATCAGCTCACCAACAACAACATCTTTTCCTAATCTTGGGGCTGTCCCTAATTTCTCTATGGAGAGGTCCTGATAGTGTTTCGGTGGAAGTCATAATCCCTGGTCTTAGAGAAATTCTGCTCTCTCACAGTCCAATCCTGTGCTAGAATAGGGAGGCCAGCTGGCCTGTCCCCCTATCCAGAGCGGCATTGGGGCTGCATGCAGCGGAACTCGGAGTAAGGGGTAATTACCCCTTGTTCCAAGTAATGTCCCAGTAGGGCTTCTTGCAGCTGTGCCAGTGAAATCACTGATGCAACTCTGAGCAGCCCGTGTAGGGTCGAAAGCGCCAGTGGTTAGGATCCGGCGTAAGTGCCAGAGGCCAGTCCCACCCTCTATCCGGCCTCCTCTGCCTTCCCCACCTTGTTCAGCCTTCCCCTCCATCTTCTCTAACCCCCCACGTCCGCCTTCCTAGGCCAGCCTTACCTGGGTGCTGCAGGCCCAGGAACTGGTGCAGGGAAGCTAGCACACGTCCACGTGCTGGCCCCCACACCTCCTGATTCATTGCAAACGTGCTTTACAGTGTGTTTGCGTCACTCCTGGGCCAGCACAGGAGATTCAAATTGTGCTCTCATTCATTTCCCTTCCCTTTCTCTGTTGCCCCCTTGCCAGTAGCTAAACTGTAACCCTCTTCTTGGGGTTATATCTTCATTGTCTTTGAACTTCTTGTAAAGCATCATGTTCATGGTTAGTGTGGTGATGATGATGATGATGATGATGATGATGATGATGATGATGATAAGGAAGATAGTAAAAATGCACATTGCTTTTATTTGAAATCTCAGTGCTTTAGTCCGCATCTGTTTGTGAACTGCTTCCACCAAAAAAACCCAAACATTTTTCTTTAAGTGATATTGGATGATATGAAAGTTCTGTCGCTGGAGTTTGATCTGTGATGGCTCTTTCACATAGGTCAGCCTCCTTTTGATACTTCAACCATCAAAGAGGGGGCGTGCATATATAACCTGGATGTGCTGCTCAGGTTCCAAACTTGAGAGGTGACCTGTGCCAAAATATGAGGCCTATCTTGTCATTGCCCCCTCAGTAATATCTTATTCAAGGCATTAAAATAACCCTGCTTGAAACGGGCTTTCTTAACGTTGTTTTTTTCCCTGCCTTTAGTGGTGACCTATTTGAGTGGTAACACAAAGACGGAGGTGGAAATGCCATCGGAAAATCCTTTCCTCCTTTTCACCTCTTCAGTCAGTTGCGCTTTGTTCACAGATCATTTATTTAAGGAACAGATGAAGCCCAATTCACTTCTAGCTGCTTTTAACAAGGATCGCAAGCTTTGACAATTTGAATGAGAGCCATTTCAGAGAGGAAAAAAAAACATATAAAAGAGATTATTCCTTTAAAAGTATAAAATGAAAGATAAAGCAGAATCTGCTTCTGTCAGGCTAATATTGTTCACTCTACCCCATGGAAAGTCTGAAGTGAAAAAAGAAACCCTTCTGAGGGGGAAAAAACAACACATCACCTTGCAGGGATGAGTGGGAACAGCTCTGCAGAATCCTGTGCAGGAGTTTTGGCCTCAGGAGGCCTTGTAAAGGAACACTTGTTCCCAGTGGCGTCATCCAGGCGGAATGGCCCGGTACGCCGTTCCGCCAGTTCTGCGGACGGGCCCGGGCTGCGCCACCCCTCCGGAGGACGGGTGAGCTGCTCCTGGGCCCGCCCTCCCTACCTTGTGTCCCGAATTGCTCTGAAATGGAGCGATTCGGGCACTGTGAGGCTCAGGGAGGCGTGGCAGCCTTCCGCCATAGGGGCGGAGGGCTGTCAATCATCCGGGCATTCCGGTTCTTGGCGCACCCGGATGACATCACTGCTTGTTCCCCTGCCCTGGGGTAAGCCCCTGTGGGCCTGGTAGGTCAACTGGTAGGCCAGCTCTATAGCTGATGCAAGTCCACATTGTCCTGGGAAGGTGAATCAGGCCCAGGAAGAGGGGCAGGATTTGGTGTGTGCTGCTGCTGCTGAACCCACCTCCTCAGGCCTGATTGCCCTCCTCCTCACCCCCATTACTGCCCCGTTCTGCCCACCAACTTCCTGTTCCAGCCTCCCTCTCCCTCCCCAATCCATTCTATCCCCTGCATGGCCTTATCTGCTACAGCAGGTCTTTGGCCGAGCACTGGCGCATAGGAGGTGCATTTGGCGCACAGGAGACACACTGTGCACACCGACAAAAACTACTTTGCAACTGCTGTAAAGTAGCTTCTGCTGATGTCCAGCCAGCATAGGATTGGGCTGTGCATCTGAAAAACCTTCTTGTGGTTATGGAGAAGTGAATTTTTCTCAGTGATTTTTCACCAATATTTTTGTCTTGCTAAAAAAAAGTGGCATTACATGTTGGGAAAATGTTACTTTTACAAAATCAAAAAATTTTTTTTGCAAGAGAAGGATTGTCTTAATTAGAACATCCTTCCCAGCTCGTGCACAATACTGTATGCTAACCACCTTATTATTGTGCCTTTCTTATCCCTATTTCCTATTCAAACAGTTGAGTGGTGATTGCTAGCTTGCTATGACTTGGAGAGCCAGGCTGTCTTGTGTCTTTTCCCATTTTGTGAAATTGGCTTAACGTGTTGCATCTTGTACAACGTTTCACCATTTAAAAAACTTTTCACATGGCATATTCATGACAACAGCTGGGAATGTGTTGTATTCAGCACACTTCTCTGCAACTACAAGCTGGTGATTTTTCCACTTAAAAATTGAAATCCTGGCTACCCCTGGCATTCTTGCTCTCCTCTCCCCTTCTCTATTGCTCTCTTCAGATTTGTGCCAGCTAAATGGCTGGAGTAAAACTAAGGATACCCATTGGGCTGTCCTTTTGGCCTGGTATTTTTCCTGTTTTTTAAAAATAAATAGTGTTGGGAGAGGGTTCAAATTAAAGCTAAACTGTGGTGAAGACAATTGGCTTTTTAATGCTTTTTTGCTTATGTAAATATGTGGGGGATCAGCAATTTAAATTGAAACCACAGAAATCACAGGAAAATGTCTACAAGAGGTCTACCTTGCATGGCTGGTGAGTAGGGCCCTGATATCCGAATCTTTTCTCATGACATTCTCCCCATGTTGAATGTGGGAAGGGAGGAGCAGAATTGTGCCCAAAGGCAATATACCTCTTTTGGCTGTGCATTTGGCTGTCATGGGAAAAGCACTGTGTCCATGTCCTCCTCACCACTGGAAATCCTGAATGATCAGGATTCTTGTTCCATTCACTTGAACACATGGTGAACCCATGGTGGCTGGTGGCGTCATGAGTGCTGGCCAGCAGGTGCAGCCCTGCTTTCCTCTCCCAATGTTCAGTAACTACAGAGCAGGTTTCATGAGAAGAAGGTGCAAGAGTAACTCCCTTAGTCTAAAGCAGAGGTGGCCAAATGATGCTTATGAGCCACAAGTGGCTCTTTGACACATGATGTGTGGCTCATGGAAATATGTTGGCTGAGCACTTTTTTGTGTCATAATTAACATAAAAGGTAAATAAAAATGTCAAGCTTTATAGTTGTTTACCAGGTAGAAACGGAGAGTGCAATCCTAACCTGGAGTTAGGCCAGCACAGTTAGGCCAGCAAAGTTTGGCTGGCACAAGGGGCACCATAAAGCATGTTTGGACCACTCTCAGGGCGCAATCCCACCTGGAGTTAGGCCGGCATAATTAGGCCAGCAAGGTTTGACCAGCACAAGGAACACTGTAAAGTAAATTTGGAGCACGCTTGGAGTCAGAGAGGCGAGTACACAGACGTGTGTCATCCTCCCTGACTCCGAGAGTGGTCTAAACGCGTGTTATGTTGGCCCTTGTGCCAGCCAAACTTTGCTGGCCTAACTGTGCCAGCCTAACCAAGTTAGGATTGCATTCTGAGAGTCCACTGAATTAAAACATAAGCTTAATGTTCATGGCGAGTTAATATATTTAAGAATTTAAATGCTTCTGAAATACTGTGGCTCTCAGACATCTCTCTCATGACTCTCAAATATCTGAAGCTTATTATATGTGGTTCTTACCTTAAGCAACTTTGGTCACCCCAGTCATAGGCTCAGGTTTACAGGTATTTTGTAAAGTCTCCCAAGGCAATCTTGTAGTGGAATCCTATGCATGTCTACTCCAAAGTACATTTCCTTGAATTCAATGGGGCTTACTCTCAGGGAAGTGCACAAAAGGATTATTGCCTTCAATAAGGAATCCCCTCTTCCAGAGGAACATGTGGCTACACACACACACACACACACACACACACACACAAGATTAATGGCACAGCCTGATTTTGGAACTCTTGAAGTTGACAACACTAGATAGAATTCCCTGAAGTCTCACTAATGTATATTAGAATCAATAGTGGACATTCCCCTCATTTTATTGTGCCTTTCTCTGCCATTATTCCTCAACTTTGACATGAGCAGGATTTCTGTAATATTGTAAAAGTATCTCACTGCTGTGCACTCTTCTGCTCTGAGCTGTTTTCTTCTAACTCTCTTGACATTTAAGCAGGGGCACTTTAAAGGTTTTTTCTGTTTACTTTATTCTGTACATTATTGATTGCCTCTAGCTTTTGTGTTTTCCTAAATCAATTTCCTTTCATGCTCTCTCTCTCTCTCTCTCTCATAGTTTAATTCATATGGCTGTAGTGACTAACATGGACACCGCACATATTTTGCTGCCACTGGTTCAGAGTAGCAAGCCACAGGAGTGTCCAGTGCCATTGTACATGATTGCAAGAGGTCCCTGCTGCATTGTAAGCCCGCATGTGCTGGGAATAATGAATCACATCATCAGTGGAGATGCTTACTAGACTGGGTACTTGAGCACCACTATTGCAAGAACGCACAGGACAGTATTGTCAGGATTCTACAACAAAATGAAATTTTCCTTGAGAATTCCTCTGTGTGCCGGGCACACTTAAGTGCCAGCAAAAAAAATACTATAAAATGTGAAATAATTGAAGGCTACCAGGATCCCCAAGTATATACACTGCCCTCTGCAACTTGATATGATTTGCTGCTCTAATCTTCCTCCTTCATCCGTCTCTTTTGGAGAATGGGTGCATTCCCTATGTCTTTGTTTGGTTTGGTTTGGTTGGATGCCAGTGCAGAGACACAGCAACAATATCTGCCTTTGGGGGAGTCTGACTGTTGGTTCTCTGTGTGAGCCACTGCTGCGGCCTTGCCTCCTTCCAGTCAACCTCTTCTAAGGGTCTTGATGTGGTTCACAGGGCCCTATGGTTTCTATTTGCCTTTCTGTGTGGGTTCATCTGGATTGAGATGGGAGAGGGACAAAGAGAGAAGAGGCACTAGGGTAGAAGGGGGCAGTCTCAGCAGCATTCATGTGCAGCCAGAGGCTATCCCTCTCCTTTTCTGCCGCTGCTATACTCCTCAGTTCAGTGCCAGCAAAATAGGACAAGGACAAGGAGACTCATAGGGGAAAAGGAGGCTTTCTCCAGGCCAGGGGAACAAAAGTTCCCGTACTCTGAGGAGACCTGTGCAATCTCTCTTCCATCCACCCTAGGATACACGTGCTCCATTGGTGTGCCTGCATCTGCAGGGGGAGTTAAGTAGGATTTGAGCTGTCCACTGGACTTGCCTCAGTATGTTTGGACCAACCTTAGAGCGGCCAACACATAGACATGCGCCATCCTCCCTTACTCCCTGACCAACCAGGGTCCCTGGTTCGGACCCTGAGAGTGGGTCAAACGCGCTTTACAGTGGCCCTTGTGTCAGCCAAACTGTGCTGGCCTAACTCCAGGTTAGGATTGCACTCTAAAATACGTATATTTGTATTGCATCAAGGTTAGAATAATTCATATCATACATATGAAATGTATGTATGAGGGTACATATGAGGGTACATATGAAATTTCTCACTAGTGTCTGTGTTTTACGTTTGCAATGACTTCCAAAAAATGCACTTTTTTAATGGCTCTTTTTTTAACGAGGCCTCTCAGGCTTGACATAGCAGAGTCCTGGAAAGGCAAAAATAATCTACACAGTTGTTCCTACACAATTTTCCATGTGTATTTTTAGGAGGAGTGCTTTCCTTATTTTCCTCAGGCTCCACACCATTACCCAGGTTTATGCCCTGACAGTGACGAACAAGAGAAGGATTCTGAACACGCAATCAAAGCAGTGTTCTACACAAGTTTCAGCTGTTATATCCTCGGCCAAATTCAAGTGGAATGGATTCTGGAAGTGTTAAATGTAAGTAAATCTCTTTCTGAATGGGCTGGGAGGGAAGAAGGGAGGGAGAGATGGGGAGAGAGGGAGCATTTGTGTGTGTCCTCTTTCTTCTTTCATTTTGCTCCAAGAACTGGCGAGCATCTTGCGCTCTTGCGTTTTTGTTTTCAAACTTCCCACGGATGCCTGTCATTGTCAGGTGCTGGTTACTCAGAGGAAGAAGACAGTCACTTGAGCTCATTACAGCAAGCAGATCTCCAACTTCATTGTCACACCCCAGTGGAATTCTGGGCAACAAAAGGTATCAGTTAAAAGTCCTTTTAGTGTAAAATTTGGAAGAGATTAAAAGAGGGCAAAAGTTCACATGAGAGGGAGCCATTGCCAAACAAGCAAAGCATCTTGGCAAAAAGGCAAAGGGGGGGGGAGAAGCCATTGGTTGGAAAAACAAGTAACCATGGCAAGTCAGGAGCTCCATGCTAGAATCTGGCTAACAAGGACAGAGTTGCACAGAGCTGCGATTGTTTATTCAAGACATGAGGATACAGTTGTCTCCACTGAGTATTCTCACAGCTCCGATCCAAAAACTGGAGTGCATTTTTTAAAAACCATCCAGCACTTCTCCACAGCCCATTTGGTGCTGGACAAAAGGGAAAGAACATGCAAAGTTTATCCTCAGCATGTCTTGAATGCAGCTTTCAAGAAGGGGAGGGGAAAAACCCATGCCAGCTGTTAAGCAGGGCATCACCCTCTTCTGAGGCATATATTAGACATTGGCTGCTGATGAAGCTGAGAGGCACCGATTGCTCCGTCCTTAGGCTCACAGGAACCGGAAGCAGAAAGTGTGATGGATCAGGTCGAGTTTTCCTGGGAAACTGTGTTTCTGCCATAGTCATCCTTTAGGAGGAAAACAATGGACTGCAGCAGCTAACAGCTGTGGGAATTGTGGGTTCGACGTGGCATAAAACTAATGGCAAATCCCATGCAAAGTCATAACTCACTAAAGAGGTTCTGCAAATATCAGCAACACACACCCACGCACCTGCACGCACTGTACACCTGTTGTCCTACATGTGCAGTGAAAGCACTCTTTGTTCCTGTGTAAATGAAAGAGCATTTTCATTTATGGTGAGACTGCTGACCAGCAGGTCTGGACAACACTTTGGCATAAACAGACTCACCATCAGTTGCCTGAAAGTGCAGGCTGGAAGGGAACATTGACATCCAACTGCAGCAAGAGGAGGCCACCTAGCAGCTGGCCACTGGCGGCATCTAGGTCAGTATATGGTTTACAGTGACTGGCAGCAGCTCTCCAGTGTTTCAGAGGGGGGGAGTCTTTGCCAGCGCTACTCAGAGATGCTTGGGATTAAACCAGGGACTTTCTGCAGGGAAAGCAACTGCCCTTCCCCTAAGCTTTGACTTTTCTTAAAGGCTCATTGACCTTATCAAGCATTTCACTGGTGCTTCTCTGTCAAGCCTGGGTGTTTGCATCTTGAATGTGGAAAGGCATAAAGCCATATTTATAATGCAGTTTTTTTTTCTCCCTGAATTATTGGATCTAAATTATAGCTACTATATGATTCAAAATAATAAGTGATTGGACTTACACATATCATAATACTGTAGTTGTATTTAATGGCAAGTTTGGATCCAGATATAGTGGTGGATTGAGAAATGCTATGACACTTTAGAACCTCCTGTATCTTTTCATATCACCCAGAAAACATGTTTTTGTTTTTGTTTTAAAAAATGGGATACTACAGGATTCTATGTTTTTAATGCATGTTAGCAGTCTCGTTTCACCATATTTGAATTTAGAGTTCCAGGTTAGCAAAACTGTTAGATTTGTAATCAAAGCAATAAAACTAGGATTTGGAGCCATTACCATGGTGGATGTAGGTTGACAGGAGGGGGTGCTCCAAGGTGCTCCAATCTTGTGATGTGCCATTGCATCTCATGGTGGTGCCCTGGCACGGCAGGTGCTTTGCAGAACTGTCACCAATGCAAAGGCTGGGGGGCCATGCATGGGCGAGAGCGGTCCACAGAACCTCCACTATCACCAGTAAGTTGGCAGTGGAGGTGGATCAGAGCAGAGATCAGGCTGGGCCGGGGCAGTTCAGGGGTGGGGGATGATCTCGGAGGCTGCCATGCACACCAGTTCTTATCGCCTCTTCCTGGACTAGAGCCACCCGCAGAGGCTCCTCAGACATATGCCAACAAAAGAGCTGGCATAGTCATGAGGAGACCCATTGGGGACCAGTCAGCCTACAGAGGGGTAAGTAAGAAGTACTTCCTTCTCCTGGGCTGCCTGTTTCCCCAGCCTGCCCACAGGATGCTGTTGCTATACGATCTGGGCTGGCCCTGGATAGGATTAGGCCAATCATCTACTCTGGCGAGGAAGATCTTTCCCCAAACTTTGCTTGGGCTGGTTTCTATGTTACATTTTTTCTTTTAGTACCAGGAACAAAAGTTTGTGAAATTACTCTCAGTAGTCTCCTTTCAATGGCATCCTTCTGAATTTTTCTTTTCTTTTTTTTTCTTTCTCAAAACAGTGAACACAAGACTCAGGTCATCTCCTTCCAAAGCTGCCTGCTCTTCTTCACCTTTGGCTTGTTTCCATTTAATTTCTTTTGTCAGTTTCCAGTGTATGCCAAAACATATTATATTGCTGCTGTTCTGATGGTTGGCGGGTTGTTTTTTTTAAAGAAAAAACAAATGCAAACATAGAATGTATCCAAAGAGAGTCAGACCTAAGAAGCACCACTTAGATACATGAGACAAGATAGTTGTGACTCATTAAGTTCCATTCATTTCAATGGGGTGAAGTTGTGGCTAAGAGCCCAATCCTATCCTTTTTCCCTCACTGGTGCAACAGTGCTGAAAAGGTACACACTGTCCAGCAGGGGAGGTGGATCAGGAGGCTTTGGAAAGGAAAGGGGATTTAAACCCCCTTACCACTCGGTAAGCCACCCTCTCTGCAATGGGGTCTCTTGGATCTACATCAGCTCTGTAGCTGGTGCAAGTCCAAGGAGAGAAAAGGGGCAAGGAGGCTGCAAAAAAGGCCAGGATCGAGTGTGTGCCATTACCAATGGCTCCACCCACTCCTACAGCCTCCCTGGCCCCTGTTGCTTCCCTTCCATCGCATTTTGCCCCTTCCCCACCCTTGCCTTATCTGCTCTGGTGATGTCCTGGGAGCACTGCTGCCTCTTGTGGCGGCACTCCTAAAATGGCTGCTGACCAAGCACTGTGCACTCCATTGAAAGCCATTTTACCACCACAGAAGCCTCTTCTGCTGTTGTAAATAGCTCTGCACAACAGCCCGATCCAAAATAGAACTGGGTTGAAATTTTCTTAGGATAAAGGAGTACATCATTAGAACCCAGTTCTTTTGCATTTAGTCCAGAATAATGGATGCTCTACTCCACCCTCCCAAACAGCTGAGGCAGAAGGGTATGTGCAAGGAGTTGTTTTTAAAGTTTTAACTGCAGCTGATCACGTGCTGGAGAGGGCAAGGGCCATTTTCACTTACAACCATGAGGCCGATCTGCCCACAACTGTCTATAAAAATGTTCATATTCCTTTCAGTTGCACTGCTGGAGTTATGCTTTAAATGCTGACTGCCACTGTGATTTCAGTGCTGCTGGAGGTGTGCCCTTTTACTTGCGGCTACTGATTTGTTATAGATTTGTGGTTTGGTTGCATTTTTTATTATGAGCTATATTTTTATATGCTGTTAGCAGCTGTGACAATTTTATTGAAAATGGAAAGGGTGGAGGGCTTTCCACTGGTGCAACAGTGGAACTAAATTTAAAAATATTTAAAGTTTTAAAATAAATAAATTTAAAATAAATAAATATTTATTTCAAATAAATAAATAAACAAGAGCACATGAACACTGTGTCTCACATGTTCTGGATATCCAGGATCATGGCCTTAGGGTGCAATCCTACCTAACCTTCCAGCACTGACGTAGTTGTGCTAATGGGGCATGTGCTGCATTCTGCAGTGGAGTAGTAGAAACAGAGGCCGCCTCAAGGTAAGGGAATATTTGCTCCCTACCCTTGGAACTGCATTGCCCTTATCCCACTGCTAGAATGTTGGTTAGGATTTCACACTTAGTTTTCTTCCACAATTTTCCAGATATTCCCAACACACACACACACACACACACACACACACACACACACCTGTGCATGTAGAATTCCTGGCACAAGAACTTAGTGGTGATCAGCTGTCCATGGAGTGGGTACTCCAGAATGCACATACAGCAAACACGAGCATTCATTTTAATGGCAATGTCAGACCAGAGCTTACATGCGCACTTGCTGCTGGTTCTCTCTTTTGTCGACACTAAATGGGGCAACTTCTGCTTGCACAGAACTTGGATTGGAGGCCCCCTTGTGCTCATTGTTCACTAGGGCTATGTGTTTCACTTTTAACTGTACCTATTCCTAACAGACATTTCCACCAATAAGATTTTGCTTTACTAGAAAACTAACTATATTTTAAAAAAAATGAAGAAAGCTGTCTTTGTTAAAATGATAGTCTGGCATTTTTTTTTCTTTTGCTGAGTAAGCCATGATGTGAAAATAGGAAAGTGTTCTGTATGCAACAAGCTGAAATGAGTTGCATTTGCCACTGATTTTTCTTTTGGTGAGCAGTCCCTGGTGGGCTGACAGCAAAAAATGGGAATGTATTACTCTTCATCTGTTTTCTGTTTTATTCTTGCCCTGTTCTCATGGTAGCTTTTTCATCTTGGATTGTCCTCTGGGCTTTTTCTACGTCCTCAGTCATAGCTGAGCTTTTCAGTCCTGGATAAGAGACATCACACAAAGAAAATAGGTCTCACATATTGGTTATATGAGGAGATATTTCTGGAGTGCATTGTTGATGTACAAGATAACAAATGTCATCAGGATATGAAACAAAGCAACAAGCATGGTTTATCTGGAAATCAGAATCTGTAAGAGGTCATGAAAGAGAAGATAAAAAAATGGATTTTTACCAAAAATATGTATTCTTCCTACTTACTTGCCAAACATGATTCCTTGATGTGCAAACTTTATTGGATGGCTCAAGTCTTCTTTTTAAAAACATGTTTACAACAATAGTTTGTGGATGCAATCCTAACCTGAAGTTAGGCTGGCACAGTTAGGCCAGCAAAGTTTAGTCAGCACAAGGACCACTATAAAGTGCATTTGGACCACTCTTTGAGTCAAGGAGGATGGTGCCCGTCCAGCGGTGTCATTCAAATGATTTAGGAACAGGAACTCACTTTTGGTTGGCACTTGTCGGGAACCCGGAACCAGCCACGGAGCCCGTTAAGATCCGGAACGCCCGTTCTGGTCCGTTTCCCCTGAATGACATCACTGTGCCCGTCTATATACTGGCCTCTCTGACTCCAAGAGTGGTCCAAACATACATTATGGTGTCCCTTCTGCAAGCCAAACTTTGCTGGCCGAACCTAGCATTAGGTTAGGATTGTGCCCTGTGTGTCATAAGCAGGGCAGGGTTTAAGCCAATTGGACTAATTGCTCCCAATTGGGCTCCATGCCTAAGGGCCCCCAAGACTAGGCAATTTACTCTACTCTTGCCAATTACACAAAATACTACATTGCAATGAATATTTTGAAATTTTTTCTAAACAAAAAAATTTATATTTTTATTGAATCATTTCATCTGTATATATAAAGGAGAATGTGTGTGTGTATGTGTGTGTGTGTGTGTTCCGCATAGGCTCCGCAATGCCTGGAGCAACGCGCACCAAACTCAGCACGCGCATGCCTTGCGGCCTGGCGACAAACACTGCGGGGGGTCAGGCCCCCATAGCGCCCCCAGGGATGGGGGTGTGCAGGGGGCCCCACGTAAAAATGGTCAAAAACGGCTGATCCTGGCGTTGAATCCATAGTTTCTGGGGTCGCCGAGATGAGCGGTGATGCTCCCGACGCCGTTGGAGTCCGGGTTTGGCCCCCGTCGGCGTAGGGGGTGAGAAGGGGTGCGAAACAAAACGTCCACTGTGCCCTGCTGGCACGCCTGGAGCAATTGACACCATACTTGGTACACCTACGCCTTGCGGTCTGGTGACAAACACTGTGGGGTACGACCCCCCTGGCACCCCTAGGGGAGGGGGTGTGAAGGGGGTGCCACGTAAAAATGATCGAAAATGGCTGATATCGGAGTCAAATCCGTAGTTTCCAGGGTCGCTGAGACAAATGGCAACACTCCCGACGCGCTTTGAGTCCAGATTCGGCCCCCGTCGGCATGGGGGGCGAGAAGGGCTGCAAAACAAAATGTTCACCATGACCTGCTGGAACGCCTGGAGCGACGTGCACCAAACTTGGTACACGTATGCCTTACGGTCTGGCGACAAATACTGTGGGGGTACAACACCCCTAGCACCCCTAGGGGTTGGGGTGCGAAGGAGGTGCCATATAAAAATACTCGAAAACGGCCATTAGTGTCAGAAATCCATAGTTTCCGGGGTCGCCTAGAAGCTTAGGATAATTTGTTACCCGGGCAATGCTGGGTAACAAAAGGATAGTATTCACTAAAACAAGTGGTTTTGTAACTACAGGCGAGCCCCGGCATCCACTGATTCCGTACCCATGGTTTCTGTTATCCACAGATACATGGATACTGGGATTAAAAAGATAGTTATAACCTTGTTGCAGCAGAGCTTCTGATGTTCCCCTATCTTTAAAAAGGCATCCCCAGTATCAGGTATCCACAGGGAAGTATGGAATGAAACCCCAGCAGATACCGGGCATCCCTGTATTTACTTTTCAGATGTTTTAGAGCCATTTGGTCCATTGACTCATGTGCACTTTTTAAGTATGCAGTGTGGTTGCCTTCTGTTCTACTGCGGAGGTCTAAAGTCTATAACACATTTTATTTATATCTCTAAGTTTCTACAGACCTTGGCTGGGAACTTGGGACCCTGCAAAAAAATGTTTCCAGGCCAACCCTGGTCATAAGGCGTGACTGATGCACAAAACCAATAATAAGAAATGGGTCTGGGGCTGATCAAGACAACTTGTTGCCTGCCTAGCAGGGATAGTGTTCCAAATGCTCCCTCTCCATACTGGATGATATGCCAGTCTCTTCTCCCATTTCCTGGATTGGAAAAGGAGGACAGTTCAGAAGAGACCTGTGGATAAGATGGTGGGCTAGAATGTGTCGACTGCTCCATCCTCTTCAGATCCACTCCTTCTCCGTTTCCAATCCAGGGAGTGGGAGGAGGAAGAACAATGAATGTGCAGACAGAAGGGGGCATTCCCGCCTACTGCCTGAGGTGACCACCTCAGTTGGCCTCATGAATGAATGAACTTTTTGCATGAATGAGTCCTGCTGGCTCAGGCCCAGGGGTTATCTAGCTCAGCTTCCTGCATCTCAAAGCGGGCCATCAATGTCTCATGGGGCACATAAGATAACAAGATGCCTATATCCCATTGCCACTCCCTTGCATCTGGTGTATCAGTTTCGCAAGCCTCCAAAAATGAGGTCATGACCCACTGATGCAGTTTGAGAATCACTGCACTAGTGTAAATATGAAGTATACATTATATCAGCTGATTCTGCTCTGAAGTTAAATGCAGCTCTTCCAACCATGGGAAGCAACACATACGGCACTCAATAAACCTCCTGTTCCTGCTGCCTGACTAGAACGGGTGGGGAAAAACATGGGGAGGCTTGTCAATCAATTGGCAGGCAGCAGCATATTGCTGATTGACTGCATCCAGCTTGGCAGGTCACAAATCTTGCAAGTCTGAACTGTGAAGATATACCAAGACAAAAATAGTGTTGACTAGCAATGGATGAAAGGATTATTGAAGAAATTATTTTTTACACTGCACTAGAGGCATCTAACTGCTCCTCAAAAACAACAAAACTCAAACAATTAAAGCAAATTTAGAATAATTGTCAATTATCTGCCTGAGAAAGCATTATAACATTTAAGCATGAAGCATTATAACATTATAAGCTGTTACGAACAATGTGGCAATTTTTTTAAAAGCTGAAAAACACTATGAAATGCTGCTTAAAGGTAACTAGAAGATACCGAAGCTCCGTTAATCTAAATTTGAACCATACCAACAAAATTAGTCCTGAATTTAAGAATCCCTCTGCTGTAGGCAGAGCCTCTGGTAATCTGGCAGGTGAGACAGACATGAATGGTGGCTTCCAACTGATGCGAATGAGAGATGTGGCCTCTCCCTTCCTGGAGATAAATTCTGGGTATGGATATATCTTTCCCTTCCTTGAAGATGTTTCTTGAAGATGCCCAGCTGCCACTGGATGCAACAGTGGCCATTTTGCTACTGCTGCACCCATGGAGGCCCGCAGTGGCATTTCTACAGGGAAGGCAAAGCTCTAAGTGTTGCAAGAAGCCTTACCTTGCAGTGGAAATCACTCCTCTCCTGCACCGTTTTAGCCAATCCTCACAGGAAAAAGCAACATCTTGGCGTTGCTTACTGGCTACAGCAGCAAGGGAGAGGAGGGATTTGCATGACAGGGTAAGGCTTCTTGCAAAACTTAGAGCTTTGCCATCCCTGTAGAAACGCCTCTGGAGGCCCGGTAGCTCAAATTTGGGATGCCCAACTGCTGTTACAGCCTTAGAACTCAACTTCCTGCCTGATCTGCATTTCCAGGTTGATCCATCCCAAGGCTGATTATTTTATCATTGGAAATACACTCTAACAAGCCTTAGTTAGTATCACAGTGAGAGCTTCACTTAGGGATGCAGAGCCATAGTTGGCTCGCAGCCAACCCCCCGCCCTCCCATAGACTTCTGTTATCGATTTCTGAAGCCGGGGGGCGGGATTAGCCGCCATCTTGCCATGTGCAAAACATTGCTCATTCCAATGATTTTCAATGGGATTTCGCATGATGTTCAGGACTTATTTATTTACTCCAGAAGTAAAAACTTACCAAAATAACAACGTGGGATCGTAGAGGAACATCAGTGGTAACCATATTATGAGTTGATATGCGATTCCAAGGTTTAATTTCGTGTAATTATATTACTGAACATACCGAACGAATTTCCCATTGCTGCCTATGGAAACACGGATTGCACAGCTTTGACAGGCTTATTTTTTGAAATCTACACAACCAAAAATAAAGTGTAAATGGGAAGGAAAGAAAAGAAGGGGAGGGTGGCCGAGGTTGTGTGTGGATTAAGTTCCTTTTCCCCCCTCATATTTTTATATTTTTTCCTCAAATCTACTTCAGTTTGTGAAGGGCTGCATACTTTATGAAGTAATAATATTTTATTTTTATTTTTTTCCTTCATATCTACTTCACAATATAATTATTATTTGTGAAGTAATATTTTTTTCTGCAGCTACGAATCACAATGATTTTACGGACCTGTGGAAAGTGATCCCATTTTTCGTCCAGCGATTTGTGCACCCATATGCAGAACACGAAGGCATGATTAAAATGGCTTTCACCACACCTCGGAGTTTCACACACGCGCCGCGCGCACTTTCTCCTCCGAGTTCTCTTGACTTCCGGTGGCCATATTGGACCGTCCGGAAGCTTCAAGAAACTTCTCATTAGGGCGCCTCCAGTTTTTTCTTTCCTCCAAGCTCGCAGCACACCTGGGGCGGGGTGACATCACTGTGCCCCCAGCACAGTGGCCCCGCCCCATGCATCGCCCAGCCACACCTCCTCACACCCAGAATCACTCCATTTAGGAGCAATCAGATCACAAGGGAAGGCAGGGGGGAAGTGTGAGGGCTTTTCTGCGCCACTCCATCCAACTGCAGCTAGTGCCCACCGCATTCACGCCCTCCCCACGGCACCCCCCCAATGCTTCTGAAGGGATGCCATCAGTGGTTAGCAAGGTTGGGTACTGTCTGAAGGCCACACGCATCAGGTGTCTCAGCCCATCTGGCTGAGCCAACACCCACATCATCAGTACAAATGGCTCAGTCACTCCATACAGGAGCCCCAATACAGGGTTTCGTCCCAGTGCTCCCAGCGTCCTGGCACCAGCACTGGCTATACTGCAAACTCTCCAAAATGTGAAGGATAAGAATAAATGAAAAAGTATCTTCTCGACACTCACAACCAGCCCCTCTGAACAGAAAGAACAGGTGGCTGTGGTAGCAGCATTGCTAGTGGGACTTCCTGATGCTCAGGTTCTTAGCCACTATTCTATACCATTCATCTCTTCTTGTTCCCACCTTGCCTCAACAGGTTGGAGCACTTTGAGCAAGGACTATCTCAACAGGGACACTCAGAAACGAACATCCCAAAGCGCTTTATAGCACTCTGACTTATGCCCATAAAGGACTGGAAGCGAATACAGTTCTTTCAATACAACTGTTACTCCTAGTACACTTAACAGTCAAGCTGCTGTATTGCACACCAACTGCAGTTTCTGACCAAGTTTCCAAGATTGGCCCACATACAGCATGTTGCAGTAATCAAAACTAGAAGTGATAAGGACATATATAGGTGTTCCTGTGGGCACAATCCTAACCAACTTTCCAGCTCTGGGGTAATCAATCAATCAATCAATCAATCAATCAATCAATCAATCAATCAATCAATCAATCAATCAA
>JAJKFI010000019.1:10842014-10913786 GCA_029204185.1 Lerista edwardsae | reverse complement strand
CAATCAATCAATCAATCAATCAATCAATCAATCAATCAATCAATCAAAAAGTATTTATATACTGCTTTTCAACATGAAGTTCCCAAAGCGGTTTACAGGCAAATAATAAATGGCTCCCTGTCCCAAAAGGGCTCACAATTCAAAAAATGCGGACCACCACCAGCAACAGCCACTAGAAAAGACACTGAGCTGGGTAATGCAGCTCCAAGATAAGGGAACAAACATTCCCTTACCTCAAGAAGGTCTCCATGACTGCCCCCAACTGCAGGATGCAGCACATGCCCCATTGGCACAGCTATATCAGTGCTGGGAAGTTGGTTAGGATTGTGCCTTGAGTCTCATTTCAGCTTTTCACATATGCACATGGAGCTTTGGCAATGACTGGATACCCTTTTTCATGACTTTCAGTAGCCACATGTTGGGTTCCCCACTCTTTTGAAGCCAAGGGGACAGCTTTTTGGCAAGGGAAATCTGTGTCCACAGTGGCTCTCTTCATTGGCAGCAAATTGCTGGATAGATTTGCTTGCGTTTTATATTCAAACCCTCGATCTTGCAGAGAAAACATTTTTTAAAAAAATAATTCTGGCTGGCTTCTGTATAACCTGATGCCAAGAAGAATTAATGGCTGGCAAATGTATTCATGCCAAGAAAATATGTATTTACAGAATCTTTACAAGAATATCTTATTCATGCTGCAGTTATTTATTTCCACTGGCACCCAGAAGAGCATCTGCCAGACTCCAACTCTAGGCCAGAATATTTGCTTGTCCGTTGACATTAGTATCGTTTTGGGGTTGTTGTTTTTTAAAGTATTAATTCCCACATAATGCATCCAGTATTGATCCTGGAAGAAAAAAGACAGATGCTGGAAAATGTCGAAGTACTGAATCATTCTAACAATTGAAATGCTGAGCCACTTTCCAAAATGTCTCATGCAAGAAGCGCACTGATGTGGTCCACTGGACAATGTTAGACTTTGACCTGGATTCAAGTACAAGCTTAAGGCCAAATGTGTTGTGATATTAAACATGTCATTCTCTAGTCAGTGAGGTTATTTTAAGAGTAAAATAGCAGCCATGCAGCAACCCAATCCAGTTCAGGCTCATGGCTTTGGTTTGTACGCTACCTCACTGTTATCCACAGCAAAGCATCCCTGAGGCTGCTGTGGCCCCCTAGGTGCCATTTGCTCTGCAGAGAGTTAAACACCACTGAACTCTATGGTCCAGTCTGGATCAAGACCCTGTGTATTATAGTGCTGGTAGTTTTCTCCAGTGGTGTCATCTAAATGATTTAAGAACAGGTACTCACTTTTGATTGGCACGTGTCGGGACCCGCCCACCGGAAGTGACATCATAAGCCAGAAGTGATGTCGTGGCAGGAAGTGACATGAAAAAAGCCCTTTTGAGGCCTCAGATGATTTTAAACTGACCCAACAGTTGCAACAGTATTCCACAGCACCCCCAGAACATGTTAAGGAGGCCTGGCATCATGTTAAAACCCCAGAGCAACTCATTTTTCAGTGGCAAGGAAAGGAAAGGCTCCGCTCGCTGCCTGCCTGCCTGCCTGGCTCTGAGAACATGCAGGCAACTCAAACATGCAAGAAATTCAAACGTTGCAGAGGGCGGAGTCGACGAGTGGGCAGGCGAATGGGCGGGGCCAGCTGTAATCCTAGAAACCGGTACTCACGTACCCCCGCGTACCCCTTGCATGACATCACTGGTTTTCTCTAAAGTAACATGCCTGACAAGGTTGACATCATGACTAGGTCGGCTTTTAGTCATCATTATATTTTCACTGGCTGTGGGCAACTTGCTATGCCTGTGCTATCTGCAAACAAGAATCAGAGGGTTATTCCAGGCCTTAACTCTGGCTGTGAGCTGGAGGCTCTTTTGGATCTAAGGAAACATGTCTATTCCAAGGTGGTCATAAAAGAGCTTTATTTGTCTAAAAGCTAAGAGCATCAACTTACAGGAGCACCTCCAGGCGTAAGACTTCCAGCATTCCCAGGTGACTCAATGGGTGATGTGGCTTGTCAGCATCCAGCTAGGCCCAAGAGAAAAGCAATGGCTGAATTCAGGGGCTTATATAGACAGGCGGCCCAATCCAGAACTGCCCAACTGCCCTGGAGCGCAGAGGTAGCCACGTGGCAGCCAGGCAGTCGTGGGAGGCTCCATGGGAGAAGGGGACTTTCCCCACAGTAATGGCGCAAATAGGCAAGTGGTCTACTCTCTTCTGTGCCAGCTATTTAGCCGGCGCAAAGGCGAAGACTTCCGTGACAGGAGAAGCCAGTGGTGAAGCCAGTCCCACCCCTGCTCACCCCTGCTCCAACCCTCATCCCACCCAGGAACTCCCTCCTACCCTGCCTGGAATCCCCACAATGCTGGCGAGAGGTAACCTAACCTCTTGCCAGCGTCATGTCACTGCCTCTGGGTGGTGAGGGGCCAGCGATGCCACTGCGCAGGCAGTGCAAGCTTACTGCCCCTGTTGCACCTGTCTTATGACACATTTTATGACACCCGTGCACCTGTGCTGAGGGGCTCAGGATTGAACCCTTACGTTTTCACTGCTAAAGTGGCACAACATGACACATTTCCATCCCTTGAGAGAAGGGCTAACTAACAGGTGCAGCTAAGTTGATACACATGAAGAATAAACATCGCCTTGAGTTTCTGGGCTAAGCACATAAGAACGCACCTTATCATCCCATTCTCATAATACCAGGCATGTGCAGTTGCTGAGGTAATTGTTTTGAGTCCAACTTCTCGGCTTCTCATGGAAACAGTCCAGTGGGAAAGCACACAGTTCACAGGGGTTGAGAGACACACCAAAGATGGCTGCCAGGCACAGAAGATGGTGGCCAGACTGGGAAGATGGTTGCCCGGTGTTATAGAGGGACATATTATGTTGAACCCATAGGCCTGCCTGTATAGCCGGTAATGCAGGAGCAAGCACACGCTCAGCATGCCTGCTTGGTTGTCTGGATTGGTCTTCTAGAGCAGCAGTCTCCAAACTCTGGCCTGTGGGCTGGATCAGGTGTACAGGGACCACTATCCCTGCTGTGAGCAGTGCTGAGAGTTCCATCATGCTGCTGCTTCTCCTGGCTGTCACGCTGCACAGAGAGATGTTCTGGGCAGTTGTGTCTTCCTGGAAAGCGAGGTGCAAAGCCTGCTGGAATGAGGGACAATAGACACAACTGCCCAGAGCGTCTCTGAGTGCCAGAAGCGGCAACGCGACAGAACTCTCAGCACTAGCTTGAACAGGGATGGCTGTTCCCGCGGTTCACCATGGTTCAGCGGTGATCCTAACATTCTGAAGAGGGGGTCAATGCCCTGAGCGCTACACTGGTGGAGTGTGATGGGGGGTGTGTGACGAGGTGGCTTGCCTCTTGCAGAGGTGAGCCACAGGAACGGCATTTGGCCTGCCCATCTGCCCTTGCCCCTGTATGGCTCCAAAATGGAGTCTAGCGTGGGGCATGGCAGTGGTGGCGCAAGGGGCAGGGAGCCAGTGGAGGGGGTGGCTCTCCTTGTTCCTTGCCCCGGGCAGCCCCTTGGCTGGGTCCACAACTGCCACGGCTTGGAGATCACTGAGGGAGTATTTTACTTTCTAGTGCCTGCTGTGAGTTGTCAAACTGTTTAGTAAAGAATAGCCTCAATACTGATAAGTATCTCTGCAGAAAACAACCACCTCTTTCATGTTTCTTTGCAATTCATTCACAGCTGTTGTTCCTGTATTATGTGAAAGACTTTTGCTTGTATTATCCTCCCATCTTTTATTTTTATTTTTTTAAAAATACAATTGTTAAACATGCACTGTCATGGCGGTGAACTGCAGTGAGAGCATTTTTCCCCAAGCAAAGTCGCTATTAGAGCACCAGTTTCTGAAACACGCTCCTTTAAATTGTGCTCAAATGCGCTATGTGCCCATGTTCCTTAATGTTCCTTTGCAAGTGAAATGAGAAGCAGTTGCTAATCTAGCCATGCAATAGATGCTGTCTATTTTTCCTCCCCCAATCTATTCCAAAGTGGCAATACCCAGTGGGAGGGAGGTCCTCATTAATAGTCACTGGAAAGCAAACGTATTTGCCCGTCAGTAAAATACAATGCACACAGAGGGAGAGTACAAGACTAGAAGTCCACTCAACATTTCTGTCTGGGTGAGGCATTCCAAAGTGTTCTTTCCTATCTCAAATGAGGCCACTGGTCTCACAGAATGCCTTCTAGATGGGAAAGGAGCTGGCTTGTCATCAGTGATAATCAAGGAGAAAGAATTATTAGAAGTCCTAACAGATAGTGTGTAATAGGTACAGATTTTAATCCAACAAACAAGCATTCAGATCACACAAGAGCTTCTTTTGTAGTGACCCCCTCAGTACTGATAGGAATTTTTAACACACACACCCCAATCCTATAAATAAATCATATAGGACAGCCCAATCCTATAAATGGTGAGCACTGAGAGAATGCCCATTCCACCAGCATTAGTGCCAAAAAGTGCTTTCTGGCAGCACAATCCTAGCGCGCCCATCACGCCGACACTAAGTCATAGCGTCGACGCAAGGGGCAGAGTGCCAGCACACAGGCACCAAGCAGCACCCCCGCATTGGCGCTAACACTCTGAACCCGACACTGCTCGCTGACAGAGAGCCTCCCTTGCACGGGATTCTCTGCTCCACCAGAGCAGGTACATCACTGAGAGAGAGGGGGTGGGGGAGGGCAGAACAGGGGTGGGGAGGGGTGAACAAGGGCAGGGAGAGGGAATAAAGGGGGGAGGAGGCTGCAGGAGGGGGTGGATCCAACAGCGATGGTACACGCCAGAACCTATTTCCCTTTCCTTCAGCCTCCTTGCCTCTTTCTCTTCTATTCTTGGACTTGTGCTAGCCAAATTGTTAGCACAGGTCCAAGGAGACCCATTGGGAGTTGGGAGGCTAACAGAGGTGTAAATCCAAATCCCACTTTAGATTTCAATCCTCCTTCACCTCTAAAGCCTCCTGATCCACCACCCCCTCTGGATAACAGTGCATCTGTTTTTAGCACGACTGTACTGGTAAAAGTACTAGCAGGGGAGGATAGGATCTCTCTCTCTCTCTCTCTCTCTCTCTCTCTCTCTCTCTCACACACACACACACACACACACACACACACACACACACACACACACATTTTCTTAAGAAGCTGCTAGGATCTGCCTTACGCTCTGTCAGAGTCATACATCATTTGCGTCACCAGGAGCATCTGGCCAGACAATAGGTTCAACATTTGAGTCAAATAATATGTGTACAAATATTGATATATAATGTGATGCATTATCACACAAGGCAGAGAGCAGCAAATTATTAGCCTAATGTAAAATAGCCTTCAGCTAAAGAAAAGCACACAGAGAAAAAGAGCGAGACAGAAAGCATCTACATTTGCAGTTCTGGAAGCAATGCCATCTTTTCTTGATAAAATGCAAAAAAGGACAAGAAATATGGGCTGTGACATGGTTCCTCCCTTTGCCACAAATATTCTCTCCTTTAAAAATCTTGTTTCATGATGGGATGTCAGTCTGTTCTAAGAGAGAAAAGGAAAAGAATAAGCAGTTCAAAGCCAAGGTGCATTCTGTATTAATACAAAAGGAGAGATCACACTGAAGAGAAAAGGGGAAGAAAAGAGTGCCCTGGAACACAAGCAGAGGTGACCTTTCTCTTACATTAAATTTGTGATTTGAATGAAAAGATTGCTCAGAATCTCCTTGCAAAGGCATCAGGCGTGTGGAGGGAGAGCCTACACTGAAGAAGGCATCTTCACGTGTGCCTCAGGCATTTCAGGTTTCCCTTTTCCTTTTCATAGGACTATTGGCAGATCTAAGCAAAATGGGGAATAAAATTTTAAAATCCTCACACTCCTCTAAGAATATTTATGATATCGTTTTCAAACAGAAAAATTCAAACGCACATGCACACACTCACACTCTAAAAAGAAAGTACCCAATTAATTACAAGAGATAAGTACTCTGGATAGAATCATGTGAAAATTGTATGGATCCAGACTGAATAATTATTGAGAGTTTCAGTCTGGTGTGAAAAAGAATTCTAGACTTCAAGCATTTTGATTTCACTAGATGAGGAGCACCATTGTTTCAAGTTTGTGGAATGGTTCGACAACCAGGAAGCTGATAGAGGATGTACAGGCATGCTCCGGTATCCAATGATTCCGTATCCACGGTTTCAGTTATCTGTGGAGACCATGGATACTTGGGACGCCTATTAAAAAGATAGGGGAAAATTAAACAAATCTTTTTTTTTTAACCTTGTTGCAGCAAAACCACTGATGTTCCTCTATCTTGAAAAAGGTGTCCCCAGTATCCATGGTTTCAGGTATCCATGGGGGTGTCCGGAACAGAACTCCAGCAGATACCTGGGCATGCCTGTATTGGAAATGTATTTGTTAAAGGAAATAGTTTGCCAGACATGAGTTTGTGATAGAGAAATCCATACGTCCATGAATACGTTTGATGTATGAAATGGGTGAAGAAGGAACTGGCCTACCATTGAGTTTTAGGGCACAATCCTACCCAGCGCTGGGTGTGGGGAGGCTGGAGCCTCCTGAGGCAAGAGAACGTGCTGCTCCCTTACTGTAGAGGAGGCTACAGCCTCCCCTATGTGCGCCTTGGATCTGCACCCACTAAAGAGCGTGGCCACGTGGCCTCGCTGATGGGCTTAGGATGTGGCCGTATGGCCACCTCCCAAGCCCGCCCAAGTCCCCCCTCCTGCCTCCCCCCTCCCACCAATCCCCGTCCCGAGACTGGGCAGAGAATCCCTTATGTCAGCCATGTTTGGTCGGTGCAAGGGAGGCTCTCCGTTGGTGCTCTGAAGCTGATGTTGCAAGGAGCGTCAGCTTCAGAGTGTTAGCACTGACGCGGGGGTGTTTCTCGGCGCCGGCACTTTGGCTCTCACATTGATGCTATGATGTAGTGTCAGCGCGATGGGCGCACTAGGATTGCACTGACAGTGATGACACATTATGATCATGCAGTGTGGATTTAACTCATGAATTGCAACTTTCGATTGCAAGGAATCTCAGAGGTGCGGAAAAGAAACAATTCAAAAATGTGCCCCATGGTATAGTAGTGTAGTAAGTAGTAGTAAGTAAGACTTACTACTTAGTAAGTAAGTAAGCACTACTTAGTAAGTAATTAAGCAGCAGTAGCAAGTCACTTTCTGCTCAGCTATTCCTGAACACCAGCAATCTAGCATTACAGGAACAGTTCAAGGTGATGCACCACCCAACCCAACCTCCCACTGATGCCATGTGCTCTCCCCAAAGCAACTTCCAGCTCTCTTCAGGTTGATCCTTCCTCATGTCGTCTCTTAAAACAAATCAGGAAGTGCAGAACATGCAGTGAGGAAGGGATGAGCTGAGGGGGTAGGGAAGTGGGGTTTTTTCAGGAGTGGGGATGCGTTGTGATGATGACATACCTGCTTACGTGATGCTTAAAACAGGTGGTGAGGAATTTGCAGTGTGTTCTGCACTGCCTGATTCATTTCAAGGGACCATGCAAAGAAGGAGACATCTCCTTGTGAGGAAGTAGGGGAGCCAGATTGCCACCTTCTCATCTGCTTCCCACTTGCTTTTAGTGAGCAGAAAGTGGATCAGAGCAGCTCCGTCACAGCAGGCTGGAGGGAGGAAACAAAGCGACTGGGTGTGAAAGGCACTCTGCATCTATTTAGTGCTCTATCTACATCTATTTGCAATCCTGCTTCTTGACGCAAGCTGCATCCTTCTTCTTAAAGGAGGATTGGTTATGTACAAGTGAGTCCCAAACATCAGGAGTTGGAGCTCAGCAGAAATATGCAGGATATTATCGAGGGGAGAATTTCCCAGGCTGCAAACCTATGCACGCTTACCGAGGAGTAAGTGCCGTTGAACTCAGTGGGATTTACTTCTGGATAGAAATGCATAGGATTGCACTGCAGGTCACTTCAGAATTCCTTATAGCCTCCCAGGTTGTTCCTTCTAATTTTGTCCCCTTCAGTCTTGCAGCCATTACAGATAAAGCAGTGGTGTTTTTTTTCCAGAATGCTCAGGGGACTTGCCAAGCAGAGATGTAGTGGGGGGGGGGGAATGGGCAGGTTGCCCCAGGCACAAAATTCTTAGGGGCACAAAATTAAGAATTCACTTGAAGCCAGGAGAGGCTGGCCAAAGCCCCAACCCACAGGAGAACGTCCCTGGAGTTTTTTGGGTAGGCAAGGCACTGCCAGCATAGGGGGTGCAATTCATGCCTTGCCCCCAGTGCTGCCAATGCACGCTACGCTTCTGTTGCCGGGTATGCCAAAAAATGTTCATCTGTAAATTAGAAGAAAACATCCACCCAAAACGATGTTGTACTTTCAGAATAAAATTGTTTTGTCTATCTTTTCAATCTATTTTTCTTCCTCTTTGGGCCAAAGAGGCCCAAATGTTACCTGAAATGCAAAAAACAAAAATGGCCTAATGGGTTTTTTTGGGGGGGGGGCAGGGGCGGGGTAGGGTTTACACAGCAGCCAAGGAGCTGCAGGATGCTACCATGGCAGGAGGATACGGTGTTTTAGGACTTTGTCCCCACCATGGTTTCAATCCTGATAAAATGATAGCTCCCCCCATTTTAATAATAGAAAAATAGGCTTCAATTGAAAGGCAATAGAAGCTGTTGTTTTGTTTAAAATAGCGTGCTTTTTGTCTAACCCTAATTAATCTTCCCTATACTCTTTTTGTTTCAAAGTGGTCAGACCCGTTTAAAGCTTATGGTTGCCTGGACTTGGAGTGCCAGGAGATTAATGTTGAGGGATATCCAAGTCATGGCACACATGAAGCAAGGCTAATTTCCTTCCCGATACTATAATCTGTTAGGGGCTCAGCTCAAATTGTTCTCCTTTCTCCCCTCTAAATGATATCCTTAACAATACATACCTTCTGGAGGGGATCGGTATGCTCAGCCCTGATCAGAACTGTGGGTTAAAAAAAACCTTTTCATATTGATTGAATTTTATTTGTACGACCAATAAAAAGACAAGCTGATGGTCCAACAAGCTGAAAGTCCAACACATCATGGGATCAGGGACTTTAGGATTGTGCCCCCACTGTGATACTCTCCTGATTGCATCCGTCTCCCCCCACACACAAACACACACCACACACTATTTTAAACAGAGAAAAGCTTCCATTGACTTTCAATGGAAACCCATTTTCTGCTGAAACTGGCACACAGGGAGGGGGCGTGATTGGCTTTGGAATCAAGACAGGGTGTCCTAGAGCTTTTCTAGCTTCTTGTCATGGTTGAACCTCATTTTGCAGGTTTGTTTTGGTTGTGTGGAAGGCCTCTATATGAAAGTGAACAGCCAGTGGTCAGGGAGGACTAGGGCAAACCTTTGAGTTCAGCCGGTAGCAGGCAGGTGAAGAGTTAAACTGAAAAAGAGCTTGGGGTGGGGGAAGAATGCAAAGAGAAGAAAGGAAAATATTAAGCTGGCTTATGAAAATGGCTTGGGTGATGGAAGAGCCCAGGTGTAGAACTTAGCAAAAGTACAAGCAGGAGATTACAGGCAAAAGCTTGAAGCAAAATAAAATCCCTTATGCATCTTTCTCACAGATCCCTAACTGTGCTTATTTCAGGCATCCTCCAGAATTCCATTTCACTTCTCCAACATAGGGAGGTGGGTAGAACTGGCCACACAGATGCACAGTCTGAGGGTGTCAGAATGAATGAATGACCACACACACACACACACACACACATGATGACACCCCCCCCTTGGGCTTGACCTTAAGGAACCCACATTTGATGAGGTCAC
Organism: Lerista edwardsae; assembly: GCA_029204185.1. Taxonomy (NCBI): domain Eukaryota; kingdom Metazoa; phylum Chordata; class Lepidosauria; order Squamata; family Scincidae; genus Lerista; species Lerista edwardsae. The sequence goes on along the minus strand of JAJKFI010000019.1, from coordinate 10,903,981 downwards.
TGCCCTGATTGGATGCTTTGCAGCCACCTGGGCATCACATCTCAGCTCCTGACTTGACCAAGTGGGCTTAAATGAAAATGTTGTTCTTTTTAATTAAAAAAAAATATAGCTGGTGTTGTGTTTGTTTTGTTTTAAGGACGCTCCCTGAAAAGTCATCGCTGACTGAGCTTGAGGTTTATTTTGTGGCCTCTTTGGTTCAACTGTCTTCTTGAAGCTAGAGTTAAGGCAGTAAAAGACATGGGTATTTTTAAACCAATTGCTATGATTTTAGCTTTTTAGCTGAATTTGAATTAATTTTGAATGGGGTACTTTTTGCTTTGATTTCAAATCTGTTCTTACTGGGCTCGTCTAAGCTTCCACTGTTCATAGGCAGAAGATGCTAACACAGCCGCAGCCAGGCCTCAGGCATGGCTTTCATTCCAAGTCAGCGGAGTAGTTAATGAAAGTGCAGCCCAGTGTCAAGGGCAAAATGATGCCCCAGAAGTGACTTCACAACAGGAAGTGACATCACTTCCAGAAGTGACAGCACGCCTGGGCTTTTTAAAAAGGTGAAAAATAGGGGAAAACCCAAATCCTCCCCCTATAAGCATGCCCCTTCCTGCTGCCCCCAAGCCTGCAGTCACCTGCTAACAGTGGCCTATATGACAAAATCATTCATTCATTCATTCATTCATTATTTTTCACATTTTTCACATTTTTATACAACTCTTCTTCCAAGGAGATCAAGAATGTATATGGTTTCTCCCTTTCTTTTATCCATTTTGAAGCTCATCTAAACCAGCCATTTTTACATGACAGTTATATTTTAATATTCAGGTTTTTTGGCCATACCCTTTGACCAAATGAAGCTATTTCACTGTTTTGTTTCATTGCATTCTGCATGAAATTCCACATGGAATGGTATGTGCAGTTTTTAGTATTATTCCTAAAAACTGCAATTTTAACAAACCACAATTTTTGTAGTTTTGTTTTCTGGTTGTTGTTGTTGTTGTTGTTTGGCCATAACGTTTGACAAAGTAGAGATATTACATTCTGGTTAGTTTGACTGCATTCTGCATTAACTTACCTTTCCAATTATATATAACATGATGGTATTATTCATACATACCTAGGTTTTCACCATTTTTGCCACTAGTGTCAAACTCAGCTTATTGCCCTCTAAAGCTTGTTGCCCAGTGCAATTGCACGCCCCTGCACTTCTTTCACTACGCCCCTGCTCCAAGTCCCTCTAAATAGCACCCTCCTCATTTCCAGGAAGAAATATGAAGTGGGGAGCACAAGGAAGGTCCTATTTAGAGCGTGAGGGCTATAACAGGGTCTGAAGCCTCAAAGCTCTGATGTAGTTGTGGATTTCAATGGAACTATTCCAGGTAAGGAATGCTTAGTTGGTTCCCAAACCTTTTAGCACCTAAAAGGTTTCACTTTGCCAGTCACTCAAACTCGGTGGCTATAAAAGTGATTGGGTAGCAGTGCTCCCACCAAGTAGCAGGTTGTTTACCCTTGATGCACATAGCCTGAGCTACCCTGTCAGTTTCTCAAACCACCAAAAATTGGGTCATGACCCACTGGTGGGTCACGGACACACAGTTTGGAACTGCTGGCTTAGCCCAATTCGATGATGGGACGATCATCTGGTTCCTGCCATCAAAAAATCATTGTGTAAATTGGCTGAGACTACTACAGTGTTTCTGAAATGGGACATGGAACTAATACTCAGTAAAGAGTATTAAAGAAAAATGTGAGTTTGTTACTGCTCTTGTAAATAACACACACACACGCGCGCGCACGCACGCATGCACACACACACACACACTGTGGCATCAGGAGTTAGTCTAAGGAACTGACCAAGTGCCCACATCCCTGGAAGACCTGGAAGACCCATGACTGACCCTGGAGGCATGCTGTCCCAGTGTCTTGTGGCAGTGATGACACAAGTTGACTGAAAGACCAGTGCCACAGTTGCTCACACAGCATCCTTTCCATCAAGCAATGGGAGCATCTCCCAGAGGCTCCTAAGGGCTCAATCCTAACCAACCTTCCAGCACCGGGAAAAGGGTGATACAGCCCTGATATAAGGGAACAAACATTCCCTTTCCTTGAGGAGGCTGCCGTGACTACTATTCCACTGCAGGACGCAGCACATGCCCCATTGGCATCACTATAGCAGTGCTGGAAAGTTGGCTAGGATTGTGCCCTAAATCATTGCAGAGCCTCTCCCATTTGTCCTTCAATAGGGCAGAAGAAGGACCTGCCATGGAAGTCCCTTGGCTAAGAGACTTGTGCTAGCTTCTGTCCTCCCAGGTGACTCCACTTCCTCCAACCATCCAAGCATGAGGGTGGGTAGGGGAGTCACAAAGTTTGCTCCAAGACCTACACCAAATGGCATCAGCATTTCAAAGAAGAAGGGAAAGGTGGATATTTCATTACAGTTGGCCCTTCTTATCCGTAGGTTCGGCACCTGCGGATTTGACCCAATGCGGGTGCCCACCCTGTGTTAAAATAGCTTCAGAACACTTCCCAACCACAACCAGAAGGTGCTTCCGATTGCTTCTGGAAGGTCCTTTGAGGGCTCTCTGTATCCACAGTGGGTCCAGGAACTGATTCCTGCAGATACCGAGGATCCACTGTACTAGAAATCCTTTTAAATAATGCTCACACTAAAATGATAAGAGTTAGCAACCTTTTGTACCCGTGAACAATGTTATATGAGTGATGCTGAGGAAAACAAGCCTGTTTCCTGATTCATTCTCCACAGTGTCAGACCCCTGTGCAAGGCAGCAGAGATTTCAGTGTAAGATGGCCTCAAAAGGCAGAAGCAATTTTAAGGTATCTGCAAGGCTTCAGAACATGTGAAAGAAACAAAACAGACAAAAAAAAGAGAAGGTGCTTGAATTAAAGCTGCCTCGGGCACTAACAAGTTCTGGGTTGGTGGGTTTTACAAGACTACTTACTATGCTATTCAATTAAAAAAAAGAGCAGTTACCATAGCAACACCCACATCTAATGGCCCTTATGCTACCTCTGAGATACAAAGCACCTTCTTACAGCAATGCGTTGACCCAGCATGTTGTGGAAAGTTTTATGCTTCTAGCAATGTTTTAAATGGGGAAGATGTGTGTTCCAATAACCAGACATATTTATGTCCCCAGGTTCTTGTAATATTCATTTATAACGAATTGTTTTCATTCCATGGTAACTGTTTGCAATTTTCTTCAACATTGTGGCTTTTGTTGTTTTTTTTAAAATGGGTGAATTTACTGTTCCTCTAGCATTTGAGAAGGGTATGATTTGGGCTATACTGATAGGTGTGTGATGTGTTTCATTCTTTGTCTGTTCTGCAACCCACCATTTCAGCAAATCACAGGAATTTCTGCAAAATGGAAGACAGCGCTGGGAATAAGGAGATCCAGAAAATCCTTTACGTTTATCAGGAAAGTACATTTTAATTTTGGGGATTGTGCTATTATAGGAGATAATAAAAAAATGTAGAGTTAATTTTTCACAAGGCATTTAAAGGCAATAATTCTCATAGCCTTCTCTGCCACTCTATGACAGGAATACTTCTGCAAAAATGTTGTTGGAATGGCATGCAGGGTATAAGCCAGTTGGAGCGCAGCTCAGGGTAAGGGATTGTTTTCCTCTTGCTCTGTGTCATGCGCCAGCCACCCCTATGGGGGAACTGGGATCTGCGCCACCAAATGCACTGACACAATCCAAGTAGCCCATGTAAGCAGAGGCGTTTCTACAGGGAGGGCAAAGCTCTAAGTTTTGCAAGAAGCCTTACCTTGCAGTGGAAATCACTCCTCTCCTGCACGTTGTAGCCAATCCTCACAGGGAACAGCAACATCTTGGTGTTGCTTACTGGCTACAGCAGCAAGGGAGAGGAAGGATTTACATGACAGGGTAAGGCTTCTTGCAACACTTAGAGCTTTGCCCTCCCTGTAGAAACGCCACTGCATGTAAGGCCAATTAAGTTGGGAGTGGGGGTTTGAAATTGGCCTGTGCTACTGCAGCCGGTCCCACCTCTTCCAGGCCCAATCTGCCCTCCCCTTGCCAAAAAACAGCCCCACCCTCCTGCCACCTTTACCAACCCTCCACAACGGCCTGCCTCAGCCAGCCCAAACGCATCTTGGTCAGGTCCAGATTCAGTGTGGATTTTGTATCCTTGCACCAGCCCAGCCTGCTCTAAAGGCAGCATGAATGTGTTTTATGGCACATTTGTGACACTCCTGGTCTGGTACAGGGGATCTGTGCTGACCCAACAAGTGCTTAGGACTGCACACTCAATCCCTTTGGATCCCATTTGTTTTCATAATGAAAAGGGTAGGGTGGTGAGAGGCTTACCTTGTAGGGAGGAAGAACAGTGGGATTTCTCCTTTCTTGTAAACTGTTTTTAATATGGAAAAAGAGTGTCCTTTTACACAATCTAAACCAGTGATTCTCAAACATTATAGCATTGGGACCCACTTTTTAGAATGACAATCTGTCTGGTACCCACCAGAAGTGATGTCATGACTAGAAGTGCCGTCATTGTGATGCCAGAACCTGTTGCTTTCCTTAGAATGTAGGAATAAGTTGGATTATTTCTCAGCCATTTTCCAATAGCAAAGGGAATCAGAAAGGAAAAAAGCCTATTTACAACCTTGACACAAGCAAAATAACCACACAGCCCTCCCCCTTTCCAGGGTTGCATCTTCCCATATTTTCAATGATGGCTGCGCTCGGTGCCACGCGGCCCTCATGAAATTGGCTAGCAACACACCTGGTGAGTCCCAACCCACAATTTGAGAAACACTGATCTAAACTATTTGAAGAAAAAAGCCTGCCACTCTAACTTGGTACAAAAGACAAATGAGTAATCCTGCCCTCTTTGTCTGGAAAATAAATGGGGGGCCAAAAACAGGAAGACTCGAAACAAAATAAATATAAATTTAAAGTATGAGTGAGTGAGGCACCCTTTTCCTGCCTTACAGCCCATCTTGTGACAATGTCACTAAATTTGAGTGAGTGAGTGAGTGAATAACAAACCAATAGAGGCTTAAACAATGAAAACAAATGGCATACCAAAACCCTCACAGGGCCTTTGTCTTGCATACCCAATGGTAGCAGCCTGGATGATGGGTTCTGGCATTTTTTCAGTTGTGGCCCTGGCCCATGCGCCACCCAGAGCCGGGACCACAGACTGCTGCCCCCTGTCTACCTCCTTCTGCCGCCTGCCCCACATGGAGCCTTGCACAATGCCTGCATGTTCTGCAGGCCCTCCTAATGCTTACTTCAGCCTTTGGAAGCCTTTAAGCATTACTTCCAGTTTTTGCCAAAAACGGAACACATAAAGTTTTCTAAGGGCATGTGGACTCTGGCCCCTGCCTGCCTGACCCTCGGGACAGCTCCAGAGGACAGGTGGTGGCAGCGCCCAGGTCCATTCATTAGGTCCACCCCTGTATGATTTTGCATCCTTTTCCTGCCTTACAGCCCATCATGTGACAATGTCACTAAATTTGAATGAGAGAAGAGCGAAGTCGGGCCTAGTTCTCCTAGACTACCCTGTCTTGTCGTTAAACCAACCAGAGTGGCCTCTGACAAATAGTGGGAGGGAGAGATGGGAGGACTGTCCCCTCCCCTCATACCATGTTCCCTCAGACCCTTGACTAGGGGGATCCATGTTTCTATATGGATGGACTAGCACCTAATAGGAAGCCACATTTAAAGCAGGGATGGTGCGATAGGGATGCTGCCCGATGCCACCCCTGTTCAGCTGCTGCTCCCACATCTTCCATGTGACACTAAGAGCACAATCTTAATCTGGAGTTAGGCTGGCACAGTTAGATCAGCAATGTTTGACCAGCACAAGGGCCACCATAAAGTATGTTTGAACCACTCTCGGAGTCAGAGAGGCCAGCACACAAACATGCATCATCCCTCTTGACTCTGAGAGTGGTCCAAACGCGCTTTACGGTGTCCCTTGTGCCAGCCAAATTTGCTGGCCTAACTGTGCCAGCTTAACTCCAGGTTAGGATTGTGTACTCTCAAAGAGTCTCAAATTACATCATATGGAGCACCTTTGTTTGGACAGTCCATTTAAATAAAGCTGGAAGTCCTGGGAAACCCATACAATGAATTATCTGTTTTCAGTTCACTTTTAGCAAGTGGGAAGCAGATCAATGTGGCTCGCATTATGGTGGGCTGTACTAGGCTGAAGGGAGACTAAAGATGACTTCGAGTGAAGGATACCACAAATCTGCCTCTGTCTCGCCATCTGCTATGGCGTAAGCCACAGTATCCTGCTTCATGTCTGAGCTGGACCTGATTAGAGCCATGTAGTATAGAGCCCTGTAAACTGAAGAAAGGACCATTTGAATGGACATTACTATACTACCTGCTGCCATTTTCTCTTGCACAACAACCAATTCCCCTATGAGGAAAATTTAAAGATCTCAAAGAGCAAGGCCTGGGAACCCCCCTGGGAAAATCTGAGCCCTTGAAAATCCATTGCCTATCAGAGGAGACACTACAAAGTTAGATGGGCTATGCGCTGACTCAATTTAGGGCACAATCCTAACCAGCACAGGCAGGCTAACAGGCCTGAGCTGTATCCAGCGCAGGTGAAAAGCAGGCTTGGGGGCACCTTGGAGTAAGGGGATGTGAGTCCCACAGTACATGTTGTGTACCAACCAGCCCAATAGGGCTACTCAAATCTGTGCAATCAATTTTGCAGGCGCAAATCTGAGCAACCCATGTAAGGCTCATTGGGATGGCTGTAAGGCTTTTTGTGGCCTTTCTTAGCTGGGACTGGTCCCTTGGAACTACATCAAACAACTAGTGAAATGAATGGTCTTTAAAACTTTGGCCATAGGTGGTGTACGAGAAAAATTAATATTGGGATGGATAGAACAGAGTAGAAATTCAAACATGGAGGAGAGACATAAGAACATAAGAACATAACAAGAGCCCTGCTGGATCAGGCCAAAGGCCCATCTAGTCCAGCTTCCTGCATCCCACAGCAGCCCACCAGGTGCCCCAGGGAGGCACAAGACAACAAGATGCTTGGATCCTGTTGCCACTCCCCTGCACCCGGTACTCTGAAGTAGCCTACCTCTAATGTAGAGGGGTTGCACAATCCATCATTGCCTATAGCCCATGATGGACTTTTCTTCCAGAAATCCATCCAAACCCCCTCTTAAAGGCATCTAGACCAGATGCCATCACCACCTCCTGTGGCAAAGAGTTCCACAGATTAACTACCCGCTGGGTAAAAAAGTACTTCCTTTTATCTGTTTTAACTCTCCCAACCCTCAGTTTTAGCAGATGCCCCCTGGTTCTGGTGTTTTGAGAGAGGGAAAAGAACATCCCTCTATCGACACTATCCCTTCCGTGCATAATTTTGTATGTCTCAATCATGTCCCCCCTCAGGCTCCTTTTTTCTAGGCTGAAGAGCCCCAAACGCTGTAGTCTTTCTTCATAAGGGAGGTGCCCCAGCCCCATTTTTGTCTCTCTCTTCTGCACTCCTTCTTCATCGCTCCTCTCTTCATCGCTCCTTCTGAAGAGAGACATTATAGACACTATTCTGAGCCCATTTTAATGACTTGCACTATAGAAAGTTACATTTTAAAATATTATAATAACCGTGGTTGTTTCTTGCCCTCCTTTTGTCTTGACATTACTTAGATTGTGAGTCAGTAATAGACTTGTCATTTTTGGAGAAAATGCAAGTGGGGACTTGTTCTGAGCTGATAAGACAGAAGGTTGTTTTTAAAAATGAAACAGATTATGTATAATTATTTTGAATGAGAGTTCCACCCCGCTCTACTGGAAGGCAGCTCTCCATGTATTGTTCTCTGCTTTCTAACTTCCAATTAACACCTCCCCTCCCACCCATGAATTTGGGCAATTTTGGTGATTTGCACTGACCCCACTTTGTAGGTGTTCTTATACAAGACATGACATGCAGCTATATTGCACAGAGAATCACATGCAGGAACATAGTACCTGGGTACTGATTCATATTTCTGCTTGGGGATTGAAAAGAAGGTGAGCGTCCATCTCTGTAAGGGTTGCAATGCTGCAATGGCTCAAACACTGAAGCCATTCAACACAGATTTCGCAAATGTTACAAATGCCCACACATTTTAAGAAAGTGGGCAGAAAAATAAATGGGTTGCATTGCATATTTAAAATTCAAGAGCCAGCTAAAATTATCATTTGCATTAATGTATTCTGAAATATGAATTATTAAGTGATTTGCATTGGCACAACAAAAGCCAGTTTAGAGAACCAGGTTTACCCTGAAGCATTTGCCACCCTTTCTTCCCAGTCTATTGTAAACACTCCTAAATATGTAGAATTTTTTTTCTAATACACAGTACCTTCATACAAAATGAAAAAAAACCAACAACTCTTCTCTTCCAATCATCCTGTTCAAATCATTTCAAGGTTTATATTTTCTCCAGTTTTTTATTTTAAATCCTTTCAAAAAATTTCACTTTGCTTTTTCTCTCTGCAATTGCTTTTTCTTATCCGGTGTTTAAAATATGCTTTTATTGTTTGGAGGTCAAGGAAATGACTTGGCAGAATGAAGAATGGATCTCTCTCTCTCTCTCTCTCTCTCTCTCTCTCTCTCTCTCTCTCTCTCAGTCTCATCTCATTCTCAATCTCAATCTCAATCTCAATCGCTCTGCTTTTCACTTTCTGACACACAAACATACAAACAGATAGTTGTCACTGTTCTCCTCTCCTGAAGTTTATCCTCTTCAGTGTGGATGGCCTAGTGCCCGAACAACTGAACACAGAAAGAATACAAAAAGTTTATCTTTGTTGGTTTCCAACAGAGCAGCGATTTTCAATCACACAGCTTCGAGCTTGGTAACCTGGAAGTTCAGGGATGACATGATGATGATGTAATCAACAAATGCAATTTGTTGCATTGCGGTGCAATCACGATGCCAAGCTGCTGCTGAAGGACTCTGAGCACTGATGTGGGCCCTTTAGAGAGAATATTGCTGCTGTGCCGTCAATAGCAGGCTGCAGACCATCACAGCAGCTGTAGCAATGTCAGTCAACATGATGTGATGATGGACTGTGCGATATGTCAGCATATCATGTGGATAGGATTGGGCAGTAAACTTCTATGTGCTTAATTTTGGGATACTGGAGCAGGTTCAGAGAAGAGCAACAAACATGATCTTCTTTGATGATCTTCAAATATGACTTCAGGGGTCTGGAAAACAAGTCCTATAAGACTAGGTTGAGGAAACTTGGTGTGTTTAGCTTGGAGAAGAGAAGGCTGTGAGGGGACATGATAGCACGTTTCAAATATATAAACGGCTGACACAAGGAAGAAGGGACAAATTTGTTCTCCTCTGCTTCAGACAATAGAACAGAGGTGGATCTACAGGGAGGGCAAAGCTCTAAGTGTTGCAAGAAGCCTTACCCTGTCATGTGAATCCCTCCTCTCCCTTGCTGCTGTAGCCAGTAAGCAACGCCAAGATGTTGCTTTTCCCTGTGAGGATTGGCTAAAACGGTGCAGGAGAGGAGTGCTTTCCACTGCAAGGTAAGGCTTCTTGCAAAACTTAGAGCTTTGCCCTCCCTTAGATCTGCCTCTGCAATAGAACTAGGTTCACTGAGTGCAAACTGCAAGAGGTAATATATATAATAAATGGACATCAGGAAGAATTCCTTGACGATAAGGGCGGTTCGACAGTGGAATAGATTGCCAAGGGAGGTGGTAGATTCTCCCTCAGGCTTGACAGGCATCTGCTGGAGATGCTCTAGGAGGATTTCCTGCTACAGGCAGGGAGTTGGACTAGATGACCTTGTAGGTCGCTTCCAACTCTATGATTCTAAATACACTAGAGAGCATACCTATTGATGTAATGGTTATACAGAGACTCAGGGCCATAATGCATAAACACAAAACCCTCTGGAGATAAAAGGACAAACACTGTACTGAAGGACTTGCAGTGCCATATCATTACAAGTGCATCAACGTCAAACAGTTCTGATGCTGAAAAGTGCAAGTGACTTCAGGGTTCAGATAACCCCAATGCCTTTGAAACAAGATCACCCTCCACCCTCGTAAGGTATGAAACAAATTAACACTGAAAGGTTGTCGACAAGGCAGTACGAGGAACAAACACAAAAACAGCCTCTGCTTTCAGTGTCATGATTATTCGTTTGAAAAATTGCAAGGTTTTGGTATAAGGCCCTATTCTCACGGCTTTTGCCAGCAGGGATGCTCCATGCTGTGGCCATTGTGTGAAAGCCAAGTTTGTGCCGAGCGGCTTTTGCACTCCAAGTGCAATGCGCTCTTGCAGTTGCATCCAAGTCGATCTGCAGTGCCAAAGAGGGTCATGAGAACAGGCCCTTAGGCTGCATTGTCTTTATAAGTTGGGGTTTTTTCCCCCAGGAACTGATAAGTGATGTTAACTGACCCTAGAATTCTACGGTGACATTTTTTGCTGAACTCAGCAGCATAAGCAGACAGATGAAAGCAGCACAGAATGCCCCAATTTCATTCTTGTTTAAGAATACCTGAAGACTGAAGTAGCATAGGTGCTATGACAATCTTCCATTTACATTGAGTGATGTTTGGTGCCACACTTTGCATTATGCTGGGTGATCTTTCTGGCCCTGGATGTACCATGTATCTCATCAATGGCAGGACTTTAGGAATGCATAAAACTCCTTTTCTCAGAAATTGCACATTTTGGGGGGACCACATAATTTTACATGTGCCAGGAACCACATTTGAAGGTGGGTAATTTGATGACAAGCTAAGGATGTTTGAAACTGTCACCCCCTGAGAAATGTGGTTCATCCGCCGCTTTTAGCTCCTCTCAAAGATCTTCAGAGTTTTTGCCAACACAGGCCAAACTCTGTATTCACCTCCAATGTCACTTTAGGAGAAATTTGGTGGCCAGTCTAAAATTGATAATCTGAAGAATCTGCTGTGAGCAGAAATTGCATGCTGTGTGCATGCAAGTGATCAGCATTTGTGGGGACGGTTTTGTGGGGCTTTGTGGTCAGCAGATGACACTAATGACCCATGATGCAGACACTCCATTCGCTTTGTGTATACAACATGGAAGGAGAAGCTGGAGAAACATGATAACATGCCTGTAGAGAAGTAATGGTTAAGAGGAAATACTGTATAAAAAAATACAAGTTGGGTTTTGCAAGAATACAGCCAGAAGGAAACAGCTGAATCACAGACAGATGGCCATGGGTGGCTGGTATCTGCCTCTAAAGGAGAGAAAGTGTAAAAGGAGGAGTGTAAGAAGGAAGAGGGCAGGGGCGTAACTAGGGTGTGGCAGGGGGTGGCACGAGTCATGGGCGCCATCTTGCAGGGGACGCCGTTCGCATGGCGCCCACCCCCCAAAATGGCGCCCATGGCCCGCCCGCTCCCTGCGCAGCATTCTCCTCGCTCCGGCTGGCCTTAAAGAGCCAGCCGGAGCGAGGAGAACGCACTGCCACCCGGCGCCCCCTCCCGCTTCTCAAGGGGGGCGGTGCGCTGGGCGGTGCCGCGTTCTGTTCGCTCGTGCCGGACTTAAAGAGCCGGCACGAGTGAACAGAAAGAACGCGGTGCCCCAGCCGTGTTCTATTCGCTCGTGCCGGCTCTTTAAGGCCGGCACGAGCGAACAGAAAGAACGCGGCCGGGGCGCCGCATTAGACGCCCCCGCCACGTTCTGTTCGCTGCCGCTGGCCTTAAAGGAAGGGCAGGGCGCTCTTAGAAGGGGTGGGGCGCTATGTCATGACGTCACAATGTGACGTCATGACGTTGCATGCCCCTAGGGGCGCATTTTCATTGGGCGCCATGGGCGCCCTTTCAAATAGATTCGCCCCTGGAAGAGGGGAGAGAAATATAGAATTGGAGAATAAGCCAGCAGAGAGAATGGGGGAGCTGGAGATCCCAAGAGGAAAGGAACAGCAGCATCACTGGAGGGAGGCATTCAAGAATAATCCCAAGAAACAAGAGAAGATAATAAGCCGCTTTGGGTGCCTTAATACAGGGGTGAAAGGTGGGGTATAAATCCAATAATAAATAAATAGAGATGGAACGTCAACAGAGACTGGAGGAACCCTCAAGGGGGAAGAAAAAAGGGGAAGGCAGGCAGTGGAGTCAGGATGACAGTTGAGGAAGGATGACTGAGAACAGAAGGGGCCCAGTGGGGCCAGATCAGCTGAGCCAGGGCCAGTATGAGCAGAGTCACTTGATACCTGGCTTGGAGTGGGACCCATCACCCCTCCATGGGCTGGGCCTGCCTGTGGCTCTCCTTTTATGCAGGCTCCCCTTGGGGCTGGGATGAGCCCACCAGCAATGACCTGGTTACGTGGGCGAGCCATGAAGTCTGAGAAGCCCTTGCTCCCCAACAGGCTTGAGGGCAAAGAAACTGCCCAGCCCTGGGGCCACATCACTATGCAGGACATAAGAGAAGGGATACACTTAACACCAACTTAGCTACAACATTTGTGGACTGAAATAAGCCCTTTGGGCATCCTTTCCAAGACTCCTGAGCCTACTTGCTGCAAGGAACCCCCTAAATATAGAAATTCCGCCCACCTTGGATGAAGGCAGTGGTGTCATTCAAATGATTTAGGAACAGGAACTCACTTTTGATTGGCACTTGTCGGGAACCCGGAACCAGCCACGGAGCCCGTTAGGATCCGGAATGCCCGTTCTGGTCCGTTCCCCCTGGATGAAGTTCCCCCTGGATGAAAGGGAGGCAGGCAGAGCGGTGACAGGATGTCAGAAAATAAAAGTCCAACCTAGATAACCAGGTCTGGCTAATCAAATACCGTGTCCAAAGAGACGGCAGGTATTTAGAGGTATTCAATAGGCTGATCTTAGGAAACTCCCCATTGTGGGCCATTTCACACATGACTGTTCAAGATTTAATGACTAGCACTCCCCAGTGCTTTGCATGTGTGAATGAATCATGAACCAACCAGCTGGTTTACTACAGCACTGCTATGCCGCACAAGGGATCCTATTCACTTAGGACACTGGCCTGGTAAAGACAAAGAGGGAAAAAGAGTCCCCTCTATTCATCTTGTGCCAATTGTGAGTCATGGATGAAGGAAAGATTGTGACCCAGGTAAATATGACACATTGGGAAAGTGAGGGTCAGTTGGATCGCCACGTTTGCCAGGAATAATTTAGCTGCGGCAGCACCCAGGCTATGGTTTGCCTCACTGTCGCTAAAGCTGATTCATAGACGAGGCTTCCAAACTAGCAAATTGTTATGCCAATGCAGGGGTTGAAGATGACCCTGGAAGGTTCTTGCTTTCCTGACACCAGCTGTCTCATGCAGTTGTCCCACCATGATTGCTTTTGCCATATCGCGGAAATACTGCCATGTCTATGATCTCATTTTGCCACCTCTCCCTGCCACCTTATTGCAGCATGCAAATATCGCAGCGGGCGAGAGGACTGAGGTGCCAGGCATCAAATAGAATTCGCCAGAACGCCTTCAGCTAGCGATTCCAAAGAATTGCTTCTATGACTAACCATGAAAATTGCTGTAGATGAAATCATCTGAATCTGTTATGTGTTCTTCATCTTCCATCCAGCAAGTGAGATTTCACACTGATTTCCTGCTGGTTGCAGTCAACACAGATAGCACGTTAAGTAAATAAATAAAGAATGCTGCTGCCTATAGATGCAGCTATAGCTATTTTGTTGCCCCCGAGTTGTGGGGGGGGGGGAATGTTAACTGGCTCTGTACTGAAACAGAAGTGCATCCATGATTAATGTTTGCAACCTCCTTTGAGTTGTTGTCAACTGTCTGTACAGTTAGGCATATATCAGACTAGTATAAGGTTTTTGCAACTGAATCTGCTCCAGGATGATTTTCACAGCCTTTTGCTACTCCTGAGATATGACAGCCTGATTCTTAGCATGAGTACTCAGACATAAATCCCAATCATTTCAGTAGACTTCAAGTGAGTATGATTAGAACAGCAACCTAACATCTATTAACAATGCCTTGACTGCTCAGGCGTTCTGGAAATATTGATTTAAGAAGGTAGAGGCAATCAGCAGTTCTTCCATTCCAATTAGTCATCAGTTCTTATTTAAATATATAGAAAACACTGTTCTTCCAGTTGTATTTGCCTTGGCAGGCTCTTCAGGAGTTGAATGCACCTATTATTATTTTTTAGTTTAGATTTTACACAATCTATATTTTCCTGCTATTACTCATATATTTCCATAAACTTCTGTCATCCATACAGTGACAATGTCAGTAGTAGTAGTAGTAGTAGTAGTAGTAGTAGTAGTAGTAATGATAATCATGATAAATATTTATATATCCTTTTTCAATAAACATGTTGACAGCAGTTTACATGGCTCAAAGGGACATGAAAGAAACAAGGAGTCACCAACATAAGGAGAAAGATTCAATGCTGGGAAGAAAAAGGACAGTTCCCTGTTCTTCCCCTGCTAAACGTCAGGTAACAGACTTCCAATGGATTGCCCATACGCCCTTTGTTAGACGGTCAAAATCATCATAATCACCAGTCCTTTTGGGTACCAGAAAGTTTCAAACAGGTCAATAGCATCGTTTTACTTTACATATGGATAGCTAGGAACAGAATGTTGCAATCCGTACTGATAATGCTGCTAGCTAATAACGTAAACCATACAGTTTTTTTAATTGTACAGATATCAAGTCCCATGTCCCCATCATTTGGTTACCAAACCCTCCAAGGGGTGTGGATACCCCTGGATAAGAACCCCAGCTTTAAATGGTGCCGCATCATGCCCAGTAAGCAGACTGCTGCCCCAGTCTGTAACCACCGTCGGAACAGCAGCGGAGGCTGCTTTACAGCTGTTGCAGCTGCAGTGGTTTCTCACACGTCAGTGGGCTCATGGACACCTGCCGGAGTAGATAAGCTCACACAGCTTGTTTGAAGAGGGGGTGGGGAGGGGGTTGAACAAGCAGGGGAGGGCAGAATAGGGGGTGGGGAGGAGGGTGGATCAGACCTGGGAAGGGGATGGGATTGGTTGTAGTAGTTGTAGTGCGTGCCGAATCCCAAACCTGTTCCGGGGCCTAATCTTGCACCAGCAATGGAGCTGGCACAGGTCCAAATTGTCCCAGAGGGCTGCTGGAGCTTACCCCCAGGCTAGGGGACAAATGTCCCCTTCCCCTGATTAGATCTCCAGCAGCCGAAAATCCCCAGCAGGGTACAACAGAAGCCTCACAGGCACCGTTGCATTGCCACATGGGGATTTAGGTAGGATTGGGTTGCATGTCAAGAAAGTTCCTTTAAGGAAATATAGAGTGACATTTCCTTAACTACAGCCAGGCCCTACGCAGCTGGTTAGAGGTAAGTCAGTGGTGCTGCTATGGGGGGAATGCTAAGTCTTGCAGGAGCCTGAGATTCTGTATAAGACAGCCCCTTCCCCTCTCCCTCAGAGCCATTCGCAGCTCGGAGAGCAAAGTCTCCCAGTTAGGTCTCTGAGTCGCAAATGGCTCTGGAGGCAAGGGGGAGGGGCTGGGTTACACTGGAGGTCAGGCTCCTGCAAGACCTAGCAGTCCCATTTCCCCACCCCTGCAGGAACACCACTAAGGTAAGGACTTCCAGGACAGAGACATGGGCAGCCTAATCCAACCTAAAACCCTGCGCAGTGATGCAGCGGCACCAGCATGAAGGATTTTGGTTGCTGAAGATCTCCTTTGGTTGTCTCCTTGTCCCAGGGTAAGCCCCAGCAGTTGCAAGGGATGAATTTGGACCTGCACCAACAAGATCTCTGGCACAAGTCCGCATTGATCCACACAGGTGGATCAGGACCGGGAAGGGCATTGGGATTTGGTGCTTGCTTGCACCCCCACCCCACCCCACCCCAGGCCTGATCTGCCCACCCTGCCCTACCACCAACCCATTCTGCCCTCTCTCTGCCCTGTTCAGCCCCCTGCCCCTGCACTGGGCGTACCTGCTCCGTCGGGTGTCTGTTGATCCACTGGTGCCAGCAGAAAGGCTCTGGCCTTCCTGCCAGGTAAGCCTTGCACTGCTGCAATGTGCTTTATGGCACTTTTGCAGCAGCATGCACTGGCAGAACAGCACAGGGTCTGGTCTTGGTAGGACTGGGCCTTATATTGTAGAATACTCTCAGGCCACCAACCTGACAGGTCAGATGAAAGACTGAAAGTGAAAAGTGAAGTATGCAGCATATCAGTCAAAAGCAATAATCACCTGGGTAACATGACTGAACAAAATGAACCTGCCAGGGTGGTCAGTTTGACACGGGGAACATATAAATTTGGATTAAAGGTAAACACCTTGAATCTGTCAGCTTTAGCAGCCTTGTGCCTGCAATTGCAAGAAGCATTTTTTTTAAAAAACCCTCTTTCCAGGCTTTGCTCAAGATGTCAATCATAGCTCTTGCCCTTTTTTTTTTTATCACTGCTCAGTTTACAGCCTATTTTTGCATATATTAATATCCCACCCAGCTGTTTTCTTTTCAACACATGACAGTTCTGTGTGCAGGTTTGCATTATTATTTTTTTTAAAAACACTCCATTTCCAAGGACAGTTCTTTAGATAAGCAATTAGTTTATCAAGCAGATGTGACCAGCGATATTCAAAGCAAAGAAGCACTTCAGGACCTGAATGTTTAGATTTTTGCTCTCCAATTTGTACATTAGTGCTAAGGGATTGCCAGGCATAATAGATCTCTTTCAGCATTTTCAAGATGTGATTGTGAGCATTTAAATGCTTGCTGGCATGATCCTTTGGAGATGGCCATTAGAATGTATAGACGAGTCTGTTTCCAGACTCTTCATTCCAAAGAATGAAAACTGCCGCCACCATCCCAAAAAACATTAGGTACTTTTGTAGCTGCTATCCAATAGCAAATGTGTCTTTTCTGTTCTGTTCACATCCTTCATGAACAGGAATGCATTTCTCATTTTTCCCTGCAGAGAAAATTGGGTTTTACCTCTGGTCAATTAAAAAGAAAACATTATTTGGGTGTTTCCTGATACAGACTTTTCTAGGCAGCATCAGTAATGCACAGAAATTTTTTTATTTTGCCGCCATTTTAAACAGGGCTGCAAATCGCCATCATTTTCAGCATTCTTTGCAGGAAGCTTTGCAGCCCAATCCTACCCCATCACCCCCTTTGCCATGCACCTGTGCTGATAGAGTGTGAGCTGCATGCAATGGTGGGGGGCAGGAGAGATCAGGCAGTTATTTGAGAGGTAACTAAAACAAATGTACTTACCTCCCTGTAAAGTGCCTGTTCACCAATGGGTCTCCTCAGACCCACAGCATCTATTTTGGGAGCATACATTCAGAGGCGGATCTAAAGGGGGGGGCAAATCTGTAAGTTTTGCAAGAAGCCTTACCCTGTCATGTTAATCCCTCCTCTCCCTTGCTGCTGTAGCCAAGATGTTGCTGTTCCCTGTGAGGATTGGCTAGAACAGTGCAGGAGAGGAGTGTTTTCCACTGCGAGGTAAGGCTTCTTGCAAAACTTACAGATTTGCCCCCCCCCTTAGATCCGCCTCTGCATACATTCAAGGAGAGGAAGGGATCATGCTGGAAAAATGGAGATAGGATCCTAGTGCACTCTGTTGCAACCAAGATCCACCTCTTTCCTCAATCACCCCAAAATGGCCCATGACCCACCCATGACCTGCCACCAAAAGCACCTTCCCTGCTCTCCAGGTCCATCAGTGGTGGCCATGCACAGCTGGTGACCATTTACTCCAGCAGCTTTAACATGCTCAGCTGCAGCATGCTATGTAAGGTGCTGCTGTGGCCTTTACCATGGGCAGAACATAAAGGTCCCATAGGATTAGAATGTTAGTTATTCATTTAAATTGCTCATACCTTCAATTGCCTTCATTTGTCCCTAGCAATGTCATAATGTGGTCAAATTTGATTGATTGTACATCAACTCTGATTATTTTATTTACTGACATCTAGTGATGTCACACAGCATCAGACATAGCACTGTGATGTCATTTGCACTATGTCATCCCTAAATGGGATTCCTATGTTTATTCCTATGACCAACGTGGAGATTGAGTAAGAAGCAGTATGGGGAGGGGGACTGTCAAGCAAAGGAGAAGTAGCCACAAAACACGATGGGCCCCAAAAGTTTCATATTTACACACTTGCACATTATACAAGTGAGATATCTTGTATAAGCCTCTGTAGTATGATCTGCATCTAGTCTGCAAACTTCATACCTTAACCGTAAAAAAGTTGAATGGATAGGCACTCTTTTGGATAGGCACTCTTTCCACTTGAGATGTATCTCGCAAATGAAATGGAGTTGATCTAGCATCATCCACTTCTTTTCCTGTCTAGCTTCCTTGTTAATTTCCTTTGCTCTGCAGCTATAGGGAATGCTGGGGAATGGACAATGTGATTTCCATGCACTACACTGACCTTGCACTCAATAAACAAACAGCCCACTCTTCTGACAAAGTGACTCTCTTTATCACAAGGACACTTGTGCTGTCACCTATTATCCCTGTCAAATGCGAGAGGTTTGCTCTCTTATCTATGTACATCCTGAAGGTGGTACATAATGTACGTTCCATATGAAAAGTCCTTTTTTAAAGATCCTTTGACTTTATAAATTATAGGCTTATTAACTCTTTCAATGGCTTTTTTTAATGCCTTCCCCAATTCGGTATTTGGGATACCAACCTATGATCTCATAGCATTGGAGGCAACCTAGCAAGTGCCTCTCCTCAAAAATCTCTATTCATTTTAGTGGAACTTGCACATTAGCAGAACTCAACTGATCTTGAAACAATTCTATTCTTCTTAAGAAGGAAAATGACACACAGCGTAATCCAACACCCCTTGGGCTGACGCAAGTAACAGCACTGAATGGGCTGTAAAGCATGTTCGCGTCAGCGCAAGAAGAATCGCTTGGCTGATGCAGGGAGCAGTGTCAGCCCAGCACCCCCAGCAGGACCGCCAGATGGGTTGGTCCTGCATCAGTAGCATTTGGTCAGTGCGGGGCCATTTCTAGGCTGGGGGAGGCAGGAGGGAGGGTGGAATGGGATAGAGGAAAGGCGTTCCTTTGGGCAGGGTGGCCTGGGGAGGGGGAGAAGCTGGGATCCGACAGTAACGCCAGATCTAAACTCACCCCTGGTCTGCATGGCCCCAATCCTGGCCACAGCAGGGCGCTGGGACTTGTGCCTCCTAAACAGCAGGCACAGATCCGAGGAGCCCCATCGGCCCTGCTGAAGCTTACCCTGGGGCAAGAGGAAATATTCCCCTTGCCCTGCAGTGAGCTGCAGCTATCTCCTAACTTGCATTAGGACGCAGTGCAGGCCTGCTGGCCTCCCTGTTCTTGCGCACGTTAGGATTGTGCCCACAGCATCTGATCAGATTCTATTTACCTCCAGTGGAAAATGAAATGGACACGTGAACATTTCGCAATGCAGTCCTCCCCAACTCTATTGTTACATGCTTTGTGGTGCTTTTTGTTTTCTTTTTGCCTGTTCTATGGATCATCTGTTCCACTCTCCTGTGTTGTTACAGGGGAATGGAAAAATGGGCATTCAAGTCCTGACATTCCATGACATGACATGACATGACATGACATTTTACCTTTATTGGCATTATATATATATATAAAAAAAAGAAAATACATAAAAAGCAATAAAATTATACAGAGCCTTCAATTGGTCATAGAAATCATGTTCTTGGAACGACTACGTCTAAATAATACATCTCTTAGGAAAGAGGATACTTGTGTTAAAGCAGACATAGATCGGGAATCAAGTAAAAAAGTCACCAAATGATCATCAGAAAGACCAGATAAATGTCCCATAAGTGGAATTAAATATTTCAATCTAATGTCTTCATAAAGGGGGCAGTATAAAAAAGTATGGTACAAGGAATCTACTACCCCCATTGGACATTGACATATAGGAGAGAGCTGCTGAGTACTGGTAAATTTAGCCTCAAGTTGATACGAGGGAAATACATTACAACGAGCCAGGGATAGAGCTCGCCTAAGATTAGGATCATGCAATAATGTTAGATAGGCAGGAGCTTGGCCTGTCACACAGAATAGATGGAATTTAAGTGGCGAGCACGTCTTGTTAGCATCAGTTAAGAGCTCCTGACTTTCAATATCTTTTAGTCTTTGAATTACAATCTGCCTGGCTCTTGACATACCACAATTACCCAATAAATGGGGAGAGAGACCAATACTAGTAAGCCTCCTAATGAAGAGCCGATATCCTTTAGATTCCCAAGAGTCCGCTAGTAACGCTTGCAGCATGGGGACTGAGCCTGCTTTAAAACAGACTCCCAACCAGAACTTCATAAAGTGACACCAAGCTATATGCTCAATCCTATATTGGCCAGCTTCTAAGCAAAGGGCTGCATACGAAACACAATGCGCCAATCCAAAGATTTTATAAAGGAAAGTCGACTGTACCCTTTCGACTTCCTTGTTCAAGCTGGGCAACCAAATTGAAACTCCATAAAGGAGCTGTGCCAAGATTTTCACTTTAAAGATGCGTAAAGCTGCCGGTACATAAGAATTGCCTCTCAGGAAAAAAAACCGCAGAGCTGATTGAGCTGTTAATTTGGCCGTTTTGATCGCTGCGTTACGCTGGTAGACCCATGAAAGCTTGTACTGAAAAATTACCCCTAAATACTTGAAAGATTTCACCTGTTGAATCGCCTTGCCATTAAAAACCCAAGAACGGTGCCTCCAAGATCTCTCAAAAACCATAATTTTTGATTTAGAATAGTTTAAGTGGAGGTCATTTTTAGACAAATACTGAATACAGCCATTTATCAGTCGTCTAAGTCCAACTCGGGTTTGGGACAACAAAATCATATCATCGGCGTACAACAGGAGAGAAATGGGTCGATTGTTAAGTTTGGGGCAATGAGAGTCAATAGAGGCAAGATGTAAGGACAGATCATTAATAAAAAGGTTGAACAGGGTTGGGGCAAGGACACAGCCCTGCTTCACACCTTTGTTGGTATTAAATTTATCAGAAAGATTACCAGCGGTGTTTAGTCTAATTTGGCTGGTGGTGTCAGTGTAGAGACTCTTAATTAGGAACAGAAGTCTGGGGTCTATTTGGAGATCAGCAAGTTTGGACCATAGCATTGATCTATTGACCGAATCAAAAGCAGCCTTCAAATCCAAGAAGGCTACATATAATCTGGAATGGGGCTTAGAAAGTTGCTTTTCAGCCAGATGGGTCAATATTAAACAATGGTCCAACACTGATCTACCAGCTCTAAAACCTCCCTGTTCATCTCCTAATATATTGTTATCAGCTATCCAGGAAGAAAGTCTATTGAGAAGATAAAGAGCATACAATTTCCCTGGGACAGACAGAAGACTAATTGGTCTATAGTTAGATGGTAGGTTTCTGTTATCTTTTTTAAATATTGGTACTATCACTGACTGTTTCCAAGAAACAGGCATGATTCCTGTTCTATTAATCCATGTAAATAATGGAGCAAAAATAGTAGCCCACCATAAGGGGGCAGCCTTAATCATATCAGGAGGGATGTTATCCGGGCCAGGAGCTTTACCACTCTTTAGATGCCCAATTAGTGTAATGATCTCATCCACCGTGACCGAAGGCCACTGAGGTACTTCAGATGGTATACAAGAGTGGGAAAATTCTGGTAAATTCCTGTCAAAGAACAAACTTTGAAAATGGTCAACCCAGATGGTGGCCGGGATGTTAGGGGTCTCATTGAAGGGGGAAAAATATCCACCAATTGTTCTCCAAAAAAGCTTAGAATTGTTAGATGTCACTGCTTTCTCTAGCTGTCTCCAGTTGGCTAAAGCAACTTGATGGTCACGAAAATTATTTGCCTCCTTCAAGCGCTTTTTAGCATCAAAGTAGCAGGGCAGCAAATTGGGATTTCGGGTAGATCTATACTCACAGTAGATCTGTCGCAGTTCCTGCTTCACTGCTCTACATGAGGCATTGTATTGCAATGTAATATTAGAAGACTTGGGGCACCTTAAATTATAATACTGCCGGCCCACCAATGTCAAAAGTTGCAATAAAATTGCCTCATACTGCAACAGCGGTGTGGTAGTAGAGACATTGAAAGAGACACCTTCCGAAGTAGCATAATCATCAACAAAAGACAGAAAGGTGGATCTAGTCTTCTCATCCCATTTTATCCTGATGGGCGGAGCTGGGAACAAATTGGGCGGTGGAACTTGGACTGGGTTGAAAAAATTAGATTTTAAATTAAAAGAACAACTAATCGGAAGGTGGTCACTAAGGAAGGGTGGTCCTACTCGAAATTCAGAAACTTTAGATAGTATGGAAGAAGATACCAAAATATAATCTATCACGCTTGCTCCTTGAGGCGCTAAAAAGGTAAAATCACCAGCATCGTCTACTGCCTGAAGCCCATTTAGCCAAATAAGATCAAATAAAATACAGAATTTAGCCATTAAAAGGCCGGCCTCATTGATTATCTCATCTTTGGAGCAGCGAGAATAGCTGCAATATTCTGGTAAATCATTAAAGTTATCAAGACGTTGAAATATATCTGAATTAGAGCCCGTTCTAGAATTCCAGTCCCCTGCCAAAATAAACCACGCCCCTTTATGGGTTTCCTCTATCTTTCCAAAAACTGAGACCAAAAAATCCCATTGATTGTGCCTATGTTCTTTGGAGGACGAAGGAGGGATATAAACATTGGCAAGTACTATCTTAATAGGTTTGGAGTTGATCTTAACAATTAAAATAGAACAATAATTATCAGCCATATATACCATCTCGAGCTGTAAATTGGGTTTATAGAGGATAGCAAGGCCTCCCATAGGACGCCCTCTTGGCCCGTTCTTACGAGCCGGCAAAGAAATAGACTTCAGATCTGAGTGGACAACAGGAGTTACTGTCCAAGTTTCTTGTAACAGCAAAATGTCAAATTTACTAAGCCAAGTCTCTACATCTGGGTCTTTACTTTTCTTTGCCCAGCCAGCCACATTCCAAGAAAGTAAACGCAGAGGGGCGGGGGACATAGTGGCTAAAGCTCTCTTCATAACAGGGAAACTAGACCCAGTAACATCAGATAATAGTCAATGAGAGTTAATTGTATCTGAAATAACATCAGCTTCCAAATTGATTATGGGTTTATGACCAAAGCCAATTGAAGATTCTGGAACAATGCAATATGGTGTTAAATTATCCTGTGTAGAGCCAGCTGGCAGAAGGGGGAAAAGATGATTAGGATGTGTAACAATTTCCTCCTCTGTCTTGGGTAGATCGATAGTAAATAATCTGAGCAGCAACTGAAGTCTGTCTTTGATAAATTGTTGCCCTTCCTCAGAGAGAAGGAAGAAACCCGTGATCAAGGTAGCCTCTTCCTCTGAAAAAGAGTTAAAAATTCCTTTTCCACCAATTGAAGCCTCGGTCTCTGACAATTTAAAATTATTCCGGTTAGGAGATAAGTCTGGTTCATCTGAATGCTCACGAGGCACTCCTCCAATTTTGGTCAAAGCTAGTTGACTCATATTTTGATCCAAAGATAATGGTGGAGGAGCTTGTAGTGTCTTAATATCAGCGAGATTTATAAGTTCAGCTGTCCTCGTGGGAAAAAGTGGGCGAATAAGAGGGTTGCTAAAAAGTCTATAAATCTCTATGTTCATTTTGATCATCTTAGTCTTATATTTTAAAATCTTCCGAACAGTAGAGATGCTGTCAAATTCAACTCTGAGACCCATCACTGAGAAAGGGAAGAAGATAAATTCAACTTCTTTAATCTCTTCCAATAAGAGGGCAGTCACACCCAACGAAGACACTGTATGAAGAAAATATAGTCGCTTCTGTAGAGCAGATAGTTTTTTCTTGGGGTTGGGAAAATTCTTAAACATAAGCTGCGACTTTAAAAGAATCAGAGAGGAATCAGAGTTCTTGCACCTTTTTTGAGTAATTCTTGGCAAACTCAGAGACAGGAGATCACATATTTCCTCTTCCGCCCTTTTATTTAGTGACAAAGGGGAGGGTAATGATGGCAAAATTTTTTGGCTTGACTCGGGGAAAATAGTCGGTATATCCTTCGTATGCTGATGGCCAGATTCTCCTATGACCTGCAAAGGAGTCGAGCAGTTTTTTTCCGAGATGGTGGATTGCAGCACCTGAGTATTGGATCTCCACATGGGCTTAGATATTTTTAAGTCCTTAGCTTCCTTAGCTTCCTCCTTAAGCACAGCATCAGATCTATCACAATGCTTCTGTTCAAGTGTTCCCATGTTTTTAATATGCTCAGATAGTAGTGACTTCAACTCTACAATAGCAGATCTGATGTAGGATAAGTCCTTCATCAGATATTGAAGAGTGTGCGCAATTAGTGTAGATTGAGTTCCCATAATCTCAAAAGAAAAAGGGTCTGGGCAGGATAGTTGAGACAATGACTCATAATTAGTAGCTAGTTGTTCATGTTGTTGTAGCTTTCCGGACAAGTCTGGCTGCACCTGAGTATCCCCCTGAGAGGGTTCTACAGGACAATTAATGCATAAAGTAGTCTCAGCCTTACCAGGATCAAGCACCAGTAGATTGGATGACAATTTTCCCATCTCCAATTCAGAGCAACTTGGAACATTTGCCTCCAAGGAGACTCTGGGAAAATAATTAGTTATTCTAGCCTGCGCCTGGTTGACAGGCTTTCTTGTTGTTTTCTTCACATCTTGTAACATTTGGGGTTTGATGCCCAAATTTTGGTACTGTTTCCTTGTCATCACCATTGCAGAGTGTATAATAGTCCAGAAACAAGATTCAATTAAAGCTGAGATTAGGCTCTAGGCCAAGGCAAGGAGGCGAGAGGAAAAAACAGAAAACAGAATGGGGGAAGGGTACTCTGTTCCCATTAAGGTTAAATTGAAACCTCCTTCTCTCCTCTCTCCTTCTCTCCTCTCACTTGTCCAGCATGTATCCAGTTTATCTTATCTTGTCCAGCATATATTCTGTTCACAGCTCACGAAGAAACAGGATATCACAATAAAAGTGAGTAGATAAACTCATTAAACGCCAAGGTCCAGTATCTGGTATTTATAGTATCCCAGCCAAGTCCAGAGTTAGGTACTTAATTGGCTCTAAAACATTGCAGAGTCAGTTATAATTGATATTCCTGTCTTCCTGTCTTCCTTATACAATCCAAACAAAGATAGTCGGAAAAAAAAATATCTTATTATGTTGATAAATGCTACAAACCCATAACTCTTCTCTAGAACAAAGGAGCTCCGGGCACAGCGTCCGCCATCTTCCCAAACTCCATTGCTTTTCCCTGACATTCCAGGAATCAAAAGGGAGAAACAACAAAATAAAAACTGTGAACTGCAGATGAGTTTTGCTTTTGGGATTGTGTTTGTCATTTAGATTTATAGGTGAGTCCAAGGCTTAAATAGCAGCTGTTTTCTCATTATTTATCTCCCTGGCTAAAACACAAGATTCCTTTTAAGAGGCCATGTTTAAGCACCAGAACTCCAGATTTATCCTTTTCTTATGAGCTTGTAAAGCAGCAACCTAGATACCAGTAAAAGAGAAGGTTGCCTTTTGCCCTTCAAGGAATGTTAAGAAATGTTCACATTGGTGGGTGTAGTTTATAGACCAAAGACTGTTACATTAACACAACAAGACCTCAATTTTTTGGGGGGTAAAGTATCCAAAGCCAAGTACACACAAATATTTATTTCCAACGAATCAAACTCTAAACTCTCTTTAATTTCTGTTGCGTTCTCTCTGAAAGAGTGTTTGAAGTGTGAATAATGCAAGAGTGTGGATTCCTGAACTGTGTTCCTATGACGTTTGCTTGAATAGACTATGAAGAGGTCTTGCTCCAAGGGACAGGAACAGTGGATGCTGCCCAAGGAGAGCCTGATCCTAAACTGCCTGGGTCCCATCCAGTGGTGTCATCTACAAACAAGGAACGGGAACTCTGGGCGGGACTTGGGCAGGACTTCTGTGTGATTGGCAGCCTGCCCGTTTCGTTCCGTGGCTGCCCTGGCCTTGGGGGGGCTTGCCCCCGGTTGGCGCGCCCCACCGCTGCTCGCCCAGGCTCTGGCGCCCCCCCTACCCATCTCCCCCGGCGAGCAGGCACCCCCCGGAGGCCAGGGCAGCCGCGGAACGGGCCAGGCCGGCAGCCAATCACGCGGAAGTCCCGCGGAAGTCCCGCCCAGCGTTCCCATTCCTTATTTGTAGATGACACCACTGGTCCCATCAGAGCAGCGGTAGCAAAAATAGCTACCACTGTTACCTATGGGATCTATGGCAACTGGCGGGATCTCCTTGGAATGAGTCTTTCTTCCCTGTCCCCTGAGAAATGCCACAGGCCCCACAATGGGACTCCTTGAGTCTCTGCCAGCTACTTTGCTGGTGGCGACTTGAGTAGCCTCATGTTGGGCTGCTTGGCCTGATGTGGGGCATAGGATCAGTGGTGTCATCTAAATGATTTAAGAACAGGTACTCACTTTTGATTGGCACGTGTCGGGACCCGCCCACCGGAAGTGACGTCATAAGCCAGAAGTGATGTCGTGGGAGGAAGTGACATGAACAAAGCCCTTTTTGAGGCCTCAGATGATTTTAAACTGACCCAACAGTTGCAACAGTATTCCACAGCACCCCCAGAACATGTTAAGGAGGCTTGGCATCATGTTAAAACCCCAGAGCAACTCATTTTTCAGTGGCAAGGAAAGGAAAGGCTCCGCTCGCTGCCTGCCTGCCTGCCTGCCTTGCTCTGAGAACATGCAGGCAACTCAAACATGCAGGAAATTCAAACATTGCAGAGGGCGGAGTCGACGAGTGGGCGGGCGAATGGGCGGGGCCAGCTGTAATCCTAGAAACCGGTACTCGCGTACCCCCGCGTACCCCCTGCATGACATCACTGCATAGGATCCAGCAGTGGAAGCAACCACTGGTCCTCCTGCCCATGGGCCCACTACTCCCTTCCCTCCACCCAGTTCTGTCCCCGTCTTCTCTCCCAGGTGGGCCTTACTGCCATCTGGCACTGCTGGAAGCACCATCCATCCATAACGCCAATGCTGGGGCACAGCACCAGCTCTCCAAAAACATGCTTTGCAGGATGTTTATGACACCCAGAGCCAGTGAGTATATGCACATACCGGCAGCGTTATGGCTCATAGGATTGGGTCTGGAGTCTTGCAACACCTTAAACATCAACACATGCATTTTATCATAAGCTTTCATGGACTACAGTCCACTGTATCAGATACACCAGAATTCCAGATGAAGTAGGCATGGCATTTGTGTGTGTGCATGTGCGTGCATGTGTATACATGGGTATAAAGGAAAAGAATCCAAATAATACTAGAACCAAGGGTGTCAGATTGTAGGAACCAAAAGCAGCCTACAGCCCAATCCTATGGACCCACTGCACCAGTGGATCTCACATTCAAGCATGCTTTCCATGGAATGCCGTTCCGTGCAGCCAGTGGCAAGGAGCTGTGCACCAACAGCCTCCAGAACTTATGATGCCAATAAGTCAGCATGGATTGCGAATGGTGGACAGGGGTGGGTGGAATGAAGATGAGATGGGAGGGGCAGAACGGGATGGTGGCCAAGGAAGAGGCGGGGTGTGAGTTCAGGCTGTGTAGGAGGCAGTAGTGGTGGCAGTGGCAGCAGCTCCACCAGTATCCTATTCCTTTTCCTGGCCACCTTCCTGTGTCCATGTGGAAGTGCACCAGCAAAATTATTGGATCAGGTGAGACTGGATCCATTGTGGCAGCAGAGGCTTACCCCTGAGCAAAGGAACAAATGTTCCCTTCTCCCTGAAGGGTGCAATGTGCACGCTGGTGGCAGGGCTGCTTTGGCAAGGTGGGGGTTTGGCTAGAATTGGGCTGTAAGGCTAGTGGCAAGCTGAAGTAGGCAGGATTGTGACAATTCATAATTGGAAAGGTTATGAAACTAGATGAAAGTTTTGAGGCTGGAAACATATTTTAGAGCACAAAGCTGGCCTCATAAGGAAGACATAAGGGGACATGATTGAGACATACAAAATTATGCACAGAAGGGATAGAGTCGATAGAGGGATGTTCTTTTCCCTCTCTCAAAACACCAGAACCAGGGGGCATCCGCTAAAACTGAGGGTTGGGAGAAATAGAACAGAGAAAAGGAAACGCTTTTTTACCCAGCGGGTAGTTAATCTGTGGAACTCTTTGCCACAGGAAGTGGTGATGGCATCTGGCCTAGATGCCTTTAAGAGGGGATTGGACAGATTTCTGGAAGAAAAGTCCATCATGGGCTGTAGGCCATGATGGATTGTGCAACCTCCTTACATTAGTAGTAGGCTACTTTAGAGTACCGGGTACAAGGGAGTGGCAACAGGATGCAAGCATCTTGTTGTCTCGTGCCTCCCTGGGGCACCTGGTGGGCTGCTGTGAGATACAGGAAGCTGGACTAGATGGGCCTTTGGCCTGATCCAGCAGGGCTCTTCTTATGTTCTTATGACAACAGCTCATGTTCAACATGAGGGCAACGAGTTTTGCAGCTACCCTAAAAGAAGTGGTTTGATTTAACTGGTACAGATTTTCCTTCTTTATTATTACCACCAAGACCCCTGTAGAGGGCTCCAGGATCTCCTTCCTTCCCCACTTTGTAGATTGTAAGTCCAAGGAGAGATAGTGCCATTTTGGTCAGGGACAACAGGCATAGGATCTGGTGTATGCTAAGTGCTGCTGAGATTCTCCCCTATCTACAAACTGCCACAAAAATGGATTTTGTGAAGGTCTGCAAATAGATGTCGTCTATTTTACCACTTTCATGACATATACAAGTGAATGCTGATAATTAATATGGCATTTTGAGTGAATTTGAGTGAATTGAGTGAATCGAAAATTTTAGAATTTTTGACATTCATAAAATGTCATTTGGGATTGTCAGCGGTCACAGTTGTAACTGAAGTTTTATTGTATTTTGGATGTTCTCTCTAACGTGTTTAAAAAGTCATGGAACTGACTTTGAGAGAGGGCTATAGCCACTTCCACAGTTAACAATATCTTTTTATATATGAGAATGTAGTCATTGTGGTATAAAATGTGGGAAGCGACTTAAAAAAATTTATAGTGACAATTCTTGCAAATATGGCTTTTTTAAAAAAATGATGTGGTTCCCATGAAATGACATAGACATGAATGCAAAAATGCATATGTTGATGTGTTATTTGTATGTGGTCCTTCCTTCAATTGATTTAGAGGAGAATAAAGGCACAATCCTAACCAACTTTCCAGCACTGACATAGCTGTGCCAATGGGGCATGTTCTACATTCTGCAGTGGAACAGTAGTCACAGAGGTCTCCTCAAGGTAGGGGAATGTTTGTTCCCTTACCTTGGAGCTACATTGTCCTTACCCCGGTGCTGGAAAGTAGGTTAGGATTGCGCCTTCAATGAGATTCCTAGACAGTCTCTCATGTAGGCACTAGTTTTGTTCAGATCAACTTACTGGTAATTTTCCATCAGCAATGGAACCTTGGCTTCCAATTATAAATATACCCACAGTAAAACCATTAGTTTCTGTGCCCCCTCTTGGGGTTCATCGATTGTTCCATATTAAAAAATTGTCATTGGTTTGTAAGAAATCTGAAATGAGAAAATGGTAATTTCCTTGGTGATAACACACTTTAAAAAGCACAAAGCAAATGTTGGCCACTGGTGATTAGGGCAGGGGAACAAACTTATTGTGTTTCTGAATGCAGATGTTCTTTCACACTGCATGACTTATGGGAGGCATATTTTCTTGCACATCTCAGTGCACTGGAGTAATGATGGTTCAGTTGCCTTAGCAAACAATTTTATACGCTTTCACCAGGATGTATGATAAATTACCAAAAAAGTAGGTTTGAGTGTTTCTCTCTCTCTCTCTCTCTCTCTCTCTCTCTCTCTCTCTCAGTTTTTTCCCATGGTTACAAATTCCAAAGTTCTTAGCCATGTTTACTCTGTAACAGAAAAAAAAACCCAGTAATGATCCTGTGACACTTTAAAAGCTCTTCATTGTTTTTATCCCAGTTTTATGAAAGCTGGTGGGAAGATGACAAAATACGAAGGCTGCAATCCTGTACTTATCGGAGCACAGATCCCTTGAACTCAATGAGACTTGCTTCTCAGAAGGCATGCACAGGATTGTAATCCAAATGTTTATATATTATAAGAATGTTTGGTGTTATAATCCAATGTTTGGTGTTATCTGTGAAAGAAGTGAACTTCCAAATTAGATCTGAACAGAGAGCTAAGTGTAAAGAAACATGCTCATTTAGCACTGAAACAACAAAGGCAACCATAGTAGGAACCTGCCTGATGCTATTTCTGCATCATGCTCACTATGTTTGTATTGCTTGTGGTTCTTTGGAAGAGTTATTTTCCCCACCTTTGCTACATAGGATCTTTTTTATTTCCTTCAATGGACATGACAGGATTTGAACTAGATACTTTTGCATGGAAATCCAATGCTCAGCTCTTGTGTTACAATCTTCCCCCTCCCCCATGGTTTGTTTTATCGCCCTTGAGAATTTTTTGTTTGCAGTCCTGACACAGTTGTTACTTGATCCACAGTTGTTACTTGATCCCTTTCTGTTTAGTGTAGTTATGAATTATAGGGTGCCATCCTAACCAGCTTTCCAGCCCTGGCATAGCTGTGCCAATGGGGCATGTAGGGCATGTGGTCCTGCAGTGGAGCAGTAGTCACGGAGGCCTCCTCAATGTAAGGAAATGTTTGTTCCCTTACATTGGAGCTGCCTTGTCCTTACCCCGGTGCTGGAAAATTGGTTAGGATTGCGCTCATATTCTGATAGCCCCAATCAGTGCTTGACAGTTTAGTTCCTTTCTCTTGGTGGTGGATAGATGTTTGGATGTGTATTTTACAGATTTTATCAAAATGTAGAAGCAAAACTCAATGTGACAACATTCTAATGATGAAGTTGTAGGTTGTGTCGGAGCTTTTACAAGAGGTCTTCTTTATTATTTCATCTGTTGGCCCTATCCTTGTCACTTCACAGATGTCAAGCTACAGTGCATAGTGTAAAGCTGATGAGTTAGGAAAGAATTTTATTAGCAGCAGGCATTCATGGTACTTAAATAAATGAACAGAAGAGACACTTGTTCTGTGCACTGAGTTGATAATAAGAAGCATTAATTTTTATTTCACTCTCTGTCCAAACATAGCTTTTATGGACTAATAAAAGGCAAATTTTACAAGTTCACAAAAACAGAGGATATAGCAAAGCCAGAACGTCATTACAAGTTACGCTCTAGGAATGCTCTTCTGTAAAAGCAACAGAAGTGTACAGTAGGTGCAAATGTGACATGTCAGAGAATTAACACACCCAAAAAAAATTTATTCCGCATTTTTCTGCCCATTTATCTTGGGCAGAAGATTTAGTTGAGAGGGTTAATGCCTCCGTTTGCCTGAAGATAAGAGCTGAAGATCTGAAGATCGCCAGTTTGGGACAGCCGGAAGTCTCTGTGAGCGGCAGACCTCGTTAATTGCGACTGATTAACAGCTGAGCTTCGGCTGCCTTGTATGAGGGGGAGTTGTGCCGAAGTTCAGCCGCTTCTCCGGTGGGAGCAGGGAAGCCGCTTATCAGCCAGCAAGACGACAAACGGGTGGCCAGAAAGGAGGACTAAATCCAGAAAGATCCATCTGTATGTGTGTAGTTCTTGGAAGACAGAACGTTTTTGTATAAATTGTAAAAAACTTTGGGTTTCTGAATAAAGTCTGCCTATGTAATCCGCCTTGAGTTATAGTCATTAGAGAAATCTGGTGACCTAAGAAAGGCGGTATATTATTATTATTACAAGTAATTATATTATTATTATTATATATAATAATATAGTTATTGTTATTGTTATTGTTATTATTATTATTATTGCCACTCATCTGCACACCCTCCAACATTTCCATGCTTGTTAACACCTCAATTCCTATACCAATATTGCAGATGTACTCACTGCCATCATTGGTCTTTCACCAACATAAATCTGGAGGGGCTTTGATCAGAGGTATATTAGGAGAACCTATATGTACAATGAATATCTATTAGAACCTAGAAGAGGTGATCAGCAGCTCAAACTCTCTGAGCAGCTGCAATCTGTGCACTGCATGGTGCCTCAGTGTTCATCTGTATGTATTCCTGACAGTCAAGATGATGGATCTGCTCCCCACTCCAAGATTTAACTTCTAGAGACTCTGGAGAGGAAGCTGAATCTTGAAGAATGACAACTCTAGCAACTGAAACTTGACAGTTTAACAAGATGTGCCTCAAAGGCAAAAACAGGAACAGAGATAGTAAGTTAGCAAAGACAGGTACCAGGAAAAAAGGGCTCTCCTGGTAAAAGGACAGTCTGAACATTATCCATCTGCCTTGGTAAAATCTTCCCTGCCACTTGGAAAGGACATCTTGGGCCAGGTAAATTACCATTTGGCCTCATATTCAGTCAGTCGCACATTTGAACATGCAACAAAACCTGTAATTTGGTCACATCAGTATAACATACCAAGTGACTACATGCCACTTCATAAAGGGTTGCCAATTTATGTATGATTTTGCATGATGAAATCGTACTTAAATTGACAAAGCGCACCACATTACTGCCATGACAGGCAAAGCGCACCATGGCAGCGGTAAGTTGTTACCGCCAGTTCCAGTGTAGCAAAGGCGCCCGTAAAGTGTGTTTGCTGCACTGCCAAATGTCCGAATGCTGGGCCTGGGCCTGCGCCCACAGAACCTCAACACCTAGGAGCAGCCGCAGCACCGGCAACCAAGTAGGACCACGGGCTGGCAGAGCAGCTTTGGTGGGCATGGGAGAGCATGGGGAAGGCGGGGGAGGGTGGAACTGGGTGGGGGAGGGGGGAGGGAGGGAGCGGCCCTGGCAGGGCCTGAACCTCTGTGTCAGGCTTGGACGCCTTACACGAATTACATGTCTGTTTTCCTTCTCTGCTTATTTGGCTATAACTTTTGATAGAATACAGATATTTCAGTGTGGTTTAATTGCATTTTGTCTTTATATATATAAAGACAAAATGCAATTAAGCAAACCACACTAAAATATCTATCTATCTATCTATCTATCTATCTATCTATCTATCTATCTATCTATCTATCTATCTATCTATCTATCTATCTATCTGTAGTACTACATACTGTAGTACTATTTGAAAATGCCAAGATTTGTCAGGAGTGGTGTCACCCACCCTGCAGTGCGTCACTCGGTGAGGTCTGCACCCTCTAGTGATGCCACTGGGGATTGCATGAGGAGCCATGTGAGGGAGTGGGAAAAGAGCCACTTACCTGACTCCTTTATTGTAGCTCTTTTCGATGAAATAGAAAGTGCTGGATATGCTGGGAGTTTCCAGCATCACCCACATTTCCTGTTTTGAAAAGAGGGCCACATGGGAAGGAGCACAGCACGTAGCACTTTTTGTTTCTCAATGGGGGTGGGATGGCAGCAATGGCAGTAGCATCAGGCAGAAGTTTCTGTTCATCCATCCCTGGTTAGTGGACATAGCAAGTTCCCCTCCTCTTTTCTTGTCATCCTGCATTCGGTTCTGCAGGCACCTCGGGAAATGGCTAACTTTTGTGGCCTGCTCTTTCTTGAAGGCTTGCATCGCTGAGAATGACATGACAGACAAGCACTGCTTGACCTCCTTTTGCCTGACAAGCACATCCATAAAAGTAGCACTATGTTCAGCGGTGTCATCCTACCGGAACAGGGCGGTAACCCATTCCGGTAGTTCCGGGGAGAGAGGGACAGCACGCGGCAGACTCCGCGCGGTGTTTCCGCCCTCCCGCCCGCTCCTGCACCTGGATTGCTCTGTAAGAGAGCAATTCTGGGCGCAGGGAGGTGTTGCTGGGCACTGCAAGGGGGCGGGGAGCTACAGCTCACCCGTCCATTGCGGCGTTCCGGATCCTGGCGCCAGCAGTGTTCCGGTTGCTGGCGCCAGTGAATGACGTCACTGACTATGTTCCTTCTGGATTTTGACAAATGTAAATGTATTTGTAAGGTAAAGGTAAAGGTTTCCCCACGACCGAATGGTCTAGTCGTGACCGACTGTAGGGGGCGGTGCTCATCTCCATTTAAAAGCCTGTAGAGCTGGCGTTTTGTCCAAGCTTCCGTGGTCCTGTGGCCGGCATGACTCTATGCTGTAGCACACGGAACGTCGTTCCCTTCCCACTGAAGTGGTCCCTATTTATCTACTTGCATTTAGGTGCTTTTGAACTGCTAGGTTGGCAGGAGCTGGGACAAGCAACGGGAGCGCACTCCGTCGCGCAGTCTTGAACTCCCAACCTTCTGGTCGGAAAGCCCAGCAGCAGTGGTTTAACCCGCTGCGCCACCACGTCCCTAAATGTATTTGTACACTTACACAATATCAGGAGTTCACCGTATAGTTATGAGAGAATCACTGCCAGGAGGCTGGGGGGATGCCCTGCAACAAACTTTAATTTCAGAATTTGCATTCCCCAACCAACGGCTGTGAACAGAATTTTGTAACTGTCCTTGTCATGCATTTAATACAAGAAACACTTCCATTAACTCCCACACATCTTGCATTTTAATTGTACCTTTATTTTGTAACTGCCCTTTTTAATTGTACCTTTGGGCAGCAAATATACTCTCAAAACAGCAAAAATCTGCAGGGAGAAGAAAGAACCGCTGGCTGAGTGATAAAATACAGCGATCACTACAGAACTTTACGTCATGTCCATACGCCTCGCTAAAGTGAGGGCCTAAACTTCAAAAACATTCATTAGCCTTTATTAAAGAGGCAAATTAAGATATCCATATTGAATTTAATTCTTCCAGAGAGACAGTGCAAGGGCAGGGGGAGAGAAACCTGTTTTTATCATGCAAAATGTGTAAAGCAAATATTCTGAATCAGTGGTTCTCAAATGTTTTAGCATTGGGACCCACTTTTTAGAATGACCATCTGTCTGGGACCCACCGGAAATGATGTTATGGCTGGAAGGGCTGTCATTTGTGACACCAGAGCCTGCTGCTTTCCTGAGAATGCAGCCCAAAGTTGGGTTTTCCAGTACCAAAAAGTGCCTATTTACAACCAGAAAGAAAAAGTGCCCATTTACAACCTTCATACAAGCAGAACAACCACACAGCCCTCCCCTTTTCAGCATCCATCTTTCCAAATTTTCAATATGACTGCCCTAAGTGCTTTGTGACCCACCTGAAATTGGCTGGTGACCCACTAGTGGGTCCTGACATACAGTGTGGGAACCACTGTCCTAAATAATAAAGGGAGAGGGAGTAGAAGATCTTTAAGGGCCAAATCCTAATCAATTTTCCAGCACAATTTTCATGGTGCAGCCATGCCAACAGGGCTTACTCTCCATCCTGCTGTCCAATCCTGCAGTCCTGCAGTAGAGACCTCCTCCAGTTAAGGGGATATTTCTTCCCTTTCCTTGGGGCTTCACTGTGGCTACACTGGCACTGGAAGGCTGCATAGATTTTTGCCAGTGATGGGATCAGCTAACGACTCGGGGGAATGCTGGGCGGGCAGCAGGAAGGCTGGGTGGGACTTCCGGGTGATTGACAGCCCATCCATCTGGGTCCGCTGCCCGCCCGCCCACTGTACGGGCTGCCCCTGGATGGCGCGTCCCGCCGCTGTGCACCCTGGCACCCAGGGGCCCCCACCCATCCCCCCGGCGAGCGGGAGCCCCCTCTGAGGCCAGGGCAGCCTGTGCGGCAGGCAGGCGGGTGGGTGGCAGACCCGGACAGACGGGCTGTCAATCACCCTGAAGTCCCGCCCAGCCTTCCTGCTGCCCGCCCAGCGTTCCCCCGAGTCGTTAGCTGATCCCATCACTGGTTTTGGCCCTTTATTCTTAATGGATTCCTTTTGCTATCTAGTGGGGCTAAAAATGAATGGAAGGGACTGGAATAATGAGCTATGTAGGGAACTTACATATAGGAATATATTATATATAATTGAAAAATGCAGGGCCCACAGTTTCCCTTCCACAGGAGCAAGGAAATTGTGGATATTACCCAGAAATATTGTTTCATACTCTCTATAAGGGCTATGGAAATTTATAAGATGGTTCCTATAATTTTGATTCTTCCACGATGCATAAGGAAATATGGGTTAAAAGTTGCTGAATGGAAAAAAGAGAAAGATGCAGAAGCAGAATTCATCAATTACCTAACAACTGGCTACCAAGAAATAGTGTTCAGTTGTATTCTTCATTGTTATTGAATAACGTTCACTATTAAAGAGGCCGGACAATATTTTATTGGAATTCGCATGCATTTGGAGGTTTTGCTTGTTCCAGCCACTAGATGGCTCTGTGCGTTGTTTCGGACAGGGGATTCCTCCCTTTTCTCAGGCTCTGCTTTTGGCTTTTGCATTGGGTTCGCTGAAAATGGGCAGGTTGTTAACATGGGTTTGTATTAGACAGGTTTTGGAGTGGGAAGGCTCTTATCAATGAGCCAAACTGTAGCACAGATAGGTGAAGAATGTTGTGAATCTTGTTAGATTATCAATACTATGTCTGGTGGTTCTGGATGAGAACAGAATGAGGTCCATGCAACTTCGCAAAATTATGGTGACATCATGGTTTTTCCCCCTTCCCTGTCCCCTGTTTTCAGTGCAAGACAGTGGCAAATTCTGTAATGAGTGAATTACTCATGTCAGCATGAAAACACAGATCTGTGTCTTCTCTGTGAGAGTGGAAACAATGTTGTTAGCGTGTATGAAACAAAGAAAAGGGGCAGCTGTTCAAGGTTTGTGCAAGAGGGCAGAGATTAACAGCCCAGTCCCGAGCTGTCTGGCCGCCACAGGCACAGCAGTTGCCAAACAGCTACCGCTGCATCCCGCAGCATTCAGGCAGCCACCGGAGGCGCCTTGGGAGAAGGGGACAGTCACCCCCTTCCCCCTGGTTAGCTCAGAGACCTGCCAATAGGTTTCCTTGTGTTGCCTTGGTGCCAATGGTAAGGCCTTCCCATGGCCTTCCCATTGGCTGTGGAGGTGCTTTACAGTCAGTGATGTCATGCAGGGGGAACGCGAGGGAACTCAGTTCCACTAGTTAAAATTAGGGCTGATTCCGCCCACTTCACTCTCCCTCCTCCCCCCTCCCAATTCCTCTGCAAAGAGCTTTTCTTCTTGGTTGGCCGGCACTCAGAGGGTTAAAGGCAGTGATGTCATTCAGGGGGAACGGACCAGAACGGATCCTAACGGGCTCCATGGCTGGTTCCGGGTTCCCGACAAGTGCCAATCAAAAGTGAGTTCCTGTTCCTAAATCATTTGAATGACACCACTGTTTACAGTGCTTGCAGTATGCTCAAACCACGGGCACTGGGGCTCAGGATTGGGCCCTAAGACTGCAATTCTATGCACTCACATTTGGGAGCAAGCCCAACTGACACCATCCCTGAGGGAGGTGGTGCTGCCGCCTGCTTTGAAACAAGCGATGGTTCGTCCCCTCCTGAGGAAACTGTTGCTCTGGCGACTACACTGGCTGCCGGTTCCTTTCCAGGCCCGATTCAAAGTGCTAGTTTTGACTTTTAAAGCCCTTTACGGTTCGGGTCCGGGGTATTTGAGGGACTGCCGCCTTCCATATAATCCTACCTGTATTCTGAGGTCATCTGGGGGGGGCCACCAGGAGAGGTGAGAGGGATGGCGACCAGGGACAGGGCCTTCTCGGTGGTGGCCCCTCGGCTTTGGAATACCCTCCCCTTAGAACTAAGAACTGCTCCCTCTCTGGCAATATTTTGTCAGGGGCTGAAGACTGTATTATTTCAACAAGCTTTTAACTGCTGACAGGCTGGCTGTTTTTTACATTTTCCTTGTATTTTTTAGGATCCATGGGGTTGGTTGTTGGATGTGGTTTGCTGCCCCTGATAAATATAGTCTAATCCAATGGTTCTTGAACTTTTTATACCGGAGCCCATTTTTTAGAATTGCACTTGTGTCGGGACCCACCAGAAGTGATGTAATTAAACTGGAAGTGATGTCATAGCCATAAGTGACATCATCAAGCAGGAAGTGCTGTCATTGTGACATAATAAAATGACCCTCCTGGAATGCAAACTGGCATTCTTGGATTGCAGCAATTACACAACCATGAAACATCCCTGACAGAAAGCAAGATTAGGACACAATATTATGTAAAAGCATATGTAAAAGCATTGAACTATGTAAAAGCACTGAACTAAAAACAAAATTTAAAAAAAATTCTTACTTAACAATTCAAATTGTTAACATTCACAATAGGACAATAGGACTATAGCAAGAGTAAGGTCTGCAGCTTCCAAGATGGTAATTTCCAGCTCTCTGCGACCCACCTGACATCAGGCCCTGACCCGCTGTTTGAGAAACACTGGTCTAATCTAATGTGATTAGAATTGGGTTTAGGTCAAATATATGATCTTGAGATCCAGCACTAAATAGAACCAAATTCACATTTCTGTGCACATCCAGATTTGTTCTGAATTCCAGACAAGACTTCAAGAATCGTTGTTTTCTCTTAAAGTTCTTTTGCTCTCTCTTTCTTCAGCTAAGCCATTTATATGTCTATATTACATGTAATTCTCCAGCACCAGATGAGATAACAAAGATAATCCTCCTAAAGGATTTGGGTTATACTACAGCTTCCATCTATGTGTCATGTGTGCTGCCTTTAAAAGTCCTTGAGTAATGAATGACACAACGGTGAAATGTGACCCTGCGTTCAGGTTGGCCTGCACTATAGTTGTGACTGAAAAACTGTTTTCAAAAGAGCAGCCCATTGGCCTTAATCCTATAATCCTTAATTCTTACGACGTCTGGACTTTGGTGTGGTCAATAGGAATTTGGCTAAGGTGACCAAATTACCGAATTTATCACCTATACAGTGGCAGCAAAATACAGACTGATCCATCATTTAAGGACATACAAATCGGGATTTAGTCGACAGTGTTGTCATTTGCATAAAATGTTTCTCAACCATGGCGAAGAAACGACACCTGTGTGAATTTCTGATAGAAGATTAGGGTATTTTGAATGACAAAAACAAGGCAACATATAAGGTAAACTGGCCAGCATTCATTTTACCGGCCAGCATCCTAATTTTAATTCAGTGATGCAGCATTAGGGAATAAATAACTACAGTATGCAGTATACAGTATGTGTACCGGCCCAGGGGTGGGCAGGCTGGTACACATGCCAGCCCAGGGAGGCAGGCAGGGATTTATTTGCATACGTATATGATGGTCACAGTTGCTTTTTCTAAGGAAAAGGATTTTGGGTCTAGACTTGGAGCAGAGCAGTTGGGGTCTTCCCTGTTTGGAAGGGCAAGCACACCGCTGGGATCCCCCAGGAGGTTCAAGGAGTTTGGGAAACTTGGCTGCAAATACTCACTTGGGAGAAACCTCCACCCCACCCTTCTTCTATGAACTGCACTGTGGAATGGAATAGCAATTTATTTTTCACTTATTTCACATTGTTTAAACCAGCTGATCCCAAAGTTGCTCCAGCTTTAGAGCAGCTCTTATGCTAGTTGCCATACTTCACTACTTTGCAACCCAAACAGTGAGAAGTCCATCAATCACAGAATTTAGTGAGGAAACATAGCCTAGAAGTGGACAAATCCTTACATAAGGAGCATTCTCCATTGTTGGCCCAGGAGAGTCGCAAACGTGCAGTGTGTGTGTGTAGTACAGCATGTTTGTGACAACTCAGGAGGATAATGAGGGTGCAATCCACACAACATCGTTGTGTCGGCGCTATGTCACTAGCGCTATGTCACTAGCGCTGATGCAGGGGTGCTGAGCAGCACCCCGCATTGGCGCTACATCTTTCGGGCTGATGCTACCAGTAGTGTTGGCCTGAGAGTGCTGACGAAGAGTCTCCCTTGCGCCAGCTTGGCTTGCGGAAGGGAGGTTCTGGGAGGAGGGAGGACGAGCAGGTGGAAGGAACTGGGCGGGGGTGGGTGGGCCAGTACACATGTCGGCCCGGGAAGGGGGCAAGGCTGGCATGCAGCCGTTAGGGAGGCTAAATAGCAGGTGCAGGAATCCCATGGGGTGTCCGGAGCATCCCCTGGGCCAAGGGGACGAACATGCCCTTGCCCCGGGGAGGTTCCCCAGTGTACCTAAGGTGCATCAGCCTCACCAGTCCAGCACAATTTAGGATGGCACTCTTAATCAGTGCATGGATGTGCAACATGGGGAGGGGGGAGGTAGGGGAGGACAGCTCCGTGGATGGACCAACCCAGGGAGGGTGGTGGTGCCAGGATCCAGCACTTATGCCACATCCTATCCCCTGTCTCAGGTGGCCCAGCCCCACTCCAGGCTGCTTGGATTTGCACCGTCAATTTTCAGCAGCGCTGATCCAAGTAGTCCCTTCGGGCTGCTGCCACGTTATCCAGAGTGAGAGGAATCACTTCCCCACTAGCCCTGCACTGGATATGCTATTTCAGGATTGTGCTGACAATAGACTAAAGGGGAAAAAGACACAGGGGCTTGAAGTAAGAGTGGAAATGAGGCAGGATAGAGAGGTGGGAAGCTGTGGAGGGAACTTGCCTGTGCAGTCAACTTCAGCCCTTCTTCAAGTCCACCTTTTGCTTGCCAATATTTGCCGGGGATCTGTCTAGTAGCCAATAACCATTTCAGTAATGAAGGATCCTCGATAAGCCCTGTTCTTTGTCGTGAGTTGCAGCAGCTCAGTAACAGTTGCTCCAGTGATCCTCATTTGATTTGGTGTTTACAGGAACATTGGCGTGATGTATGAGTGGAACACTTGGCTCCTGCGCATCACACAGCATGTTTCCAATATCAATGACACCCAGTTGTGTGATACAATATTTACACAAAGACATATCCTGCTTAGCAGACACTGAATATTCATTGGCATAACACAGCTCATGATGAATTCAGGTGACATTACCAAAGATGTCACGTACAGTGTATTATTGTGAAATTATTAGTGTATTTACATTCTATTGAACCCCGCAACGATCATCTTTTTAAATTTCCTTTCCTGTGAGAATAACTAGTGGAGCAGTTAAAATATATGTGTTTGTTCACTTTTAATGACACTTGGATCTCTGTAGAGAGGAGGGGGAAGGGGAAGTCTGTTTTCTCTAGCTAGCCTAACTGGGGCTGACATTTTGTCTGCTTCAGTTCAGTTGTGGAATGGAAATACAGAGCTCAACTCACACTGGTTTTAGTATAGTAAAGATTTAAATAGTATTTCATGTACTGTATAGATTAGCAGCGCAGTCCTTCCCCCTACTGTATTCTGCCATGCAGCCATGTATGGGGGGGGGAGGGGTAAAAGCCAGTCAGAGGTAAGTAAAAAATTTTTTTTACTTTCCTCCCTATTTTCCTCCCTACTTTCCTCCCAATAGGCTGCCCGCTTAAGGGCCTCCTCAGACCCACATCAGCTATTTTGCTGGAATAAGTCGTAGGTGGGTTGAAAAATCAGGGATAAGATTTGGCGAGTGCCTTTGCTACCGCTATCCAACTTCTTCAGCCTGCTCCCAGCCTCTGCCATCCCCCTCCCTGTCCCAAAACTCTCCTGAAGTGTGTGATGGGGGGAGAGAATTCAAAATGTGATCCCAGATTCGACTGGGGTCACTCTAGAAAGGAGAAGAAAGTCCTGGCCATGGGGAAAAAAGTATCAAAACAGCAGCAGATGGAAAAATAACAGCAAACTGGATGGTCACAGTGAACTGACAGTTATTTGGGGAAAGATGTTTGATTCCCCTCTGAAAGCAGCTTTGATCTGAAAGCAAAATGGCGGACAGTTTAGCTC
Source organism: Lerista edwardsae (assembly GCA_029204185.1). NCBI lineage: Eukaryota > Metazoa > Chordata > Lepidosauria > Squamata > Scincidae > Lerista > Lerista edwardsae. Next base: position 10,862,269 of record JAJKFI010000019.1, on the reverse strand, counting down.
AAGCCTAGATGAAAACAAGTGCTTGTCCTAGACCAGTGATGGCAAACCTTTTGAGCTCAGTGTGACAAAACTTAGGAAAATGCTTAACTTGACTCTGCTGGTGTGTCAATCCCAACTCCCAAACAAAAGAGAAACAATTCTTTATATTCATTTATTTAAAAAAATACAGTCCAATCATAAATGGTGCTATGTACTATATAAAGCAACATCAAATAATTACAAAAATGAAAAATGAGTAAAACAAACTCAGTTTTTGTCAGGCATTGGTAGGATTACCAGATACAAACTGAGACAGAGTGCCTATACCTTTAACCATTGTATAGGGAATTTGGGTGGGTGCAGCTCATCATGGAAAGGTTTCAAAAGCTGCCCCTGCCCAAATTCCCTCTTCTATACAATGGTTAAAGGTATAGGCACTCTGTCCCAGTTTGTATCTGGTAACCCTAGGCATTGGTGAATGCTGGTGTGTCACCCCAAATGTTGTGGTGTCTCACTTTTGACACATGTGTCATAAGTTCATCATCACTGTCCTAGACAGCAGCAAATAGAATCTGCTTAGGATGTCTACAACCTTTAGAATTGAATAGGGGGGAAGCAGCCAACACTGTGAGTGCAATCCTAAACTGGAGTTCAGCTGGCATAAACTAAACCAGCAAAGTTTGGCCAGCACAAGGGCCACCATAAAGTGTTTTTGGACTACTCTCAGAGTCAGGGAGGATGGCTCACGCCTGTGTGCTGGCCTCTGACTCCGAGAGTGGTCCGAACATACTTTACGATGTCCCTTGTGCTGGCCAAACTTTGCTGGCTTAGTTTATGCCAGCCTAACTCAGTTTAGGATTGCGCCCTGTGATACTTTAGTAACTTTATGTATAAAGAAGTTGTATAAACAGTTTTGGATAAAGGAACACCTGAGAGCAGAATACTCTACTTTGCAGAGGTCAGCAGAGGCAGATCTAAGGGAGGGCAAAGCTCTAAGTGTTGCAAGAAGCCTCACCTTGCAGTGGAAATCACTCCTCTCCTGCACCGTTTCTATTCAGCCAATCCTCACAGGGAAAAGCAACATCTTGGCATTGCTTACTGGCTACAGCAGCAAGGGAGAGGAGGGATTTACATGACAGGGTAAGGCTTCTTGCAACACTTAGAGCTTTGCCTTCCCTGTAGATCCGCCTCTGGAGGTCAGCTAAAAAGAAATAAAGCTCTTGTGGCACAACTTTTCATTTTCGTAAAACAATCTTTCTATCCTATTCCCATACAGTTTAAACCCAGATTCAAAAATAAGTCAAAAGAGAAATGTAGAATATGGCAGCCCCAATCCAGTCATCGCTAGTGGTTAGGAACGTGCAATAATATTTTCCATTAAATTATTACATTGGTTTTTTATTACTCAAAATGTCATTGGTTTGGTTATTCGTATATTAAAATCACGTTTGTTTAGTTATTGTTTCTCTTATTTTCATTGTATTTCATTTACCCATGCAAGTCTGAACAAAGGACACCAGATAAAGGCTTGGGAAAAATGGTCACTTTATTTATGAAACAAATCTGCAGCGGGGAAAACTAACCTCATCCAATCAAGCCATTGCTTTCAATGGGAGACCCAGCATGTTTCCTACTACCTGAATCTTTTGTGCTTTCCATCCAATGGGCATAACATGTTCAGGCTTGTGTGTGTGTGGGGGGGGGAGGGGGGTCTATCTTCCATTGCTTTCAATGAGCTGGTCTCAAACCATTGAAATCAATAGGAGTTGAAGAGCCTGGATGCTGGAAAATGCTTGCTGGCAAAAAACGCCAAATAATGAAGATCCTTTAGTTGAAAGGAATTGTACATGGCTGCATTGCCAGAAAATGGCTGCTGAGAAGCAAACAGAAACCTACCACTGAAGACTCCTGAAGCAAGACAGCCTTTAGCAAACGGTTGCTGTTTGCTCCCCCCCACCCTACTAGCATTTTCTGGCATGCGGCCTTTTAAAAATCAGCAATTGGAAGACTCAGTGGCGGCGTTGTGTCTCAATTGATTTCCAGGGCAGGTTTTAAGAGGATGCATGCTGAAACGTGTGGTGTCCTCTTGCCTGAAGAATCTTAAACAATGGGTTTTCTTTCTGTTTGTCCCATCAATCATGTTCCTGCTATTGAAATTAATGAAGACACCATGTCTCCATTGATTTTGATAGACTTAGCGTACTCAGAGGATCAATTTTTCACTCCAATTTAGCCGTAGGTTCTTGGTGTTTTTTTAACGTCCTCCACGAGGAGCTTAAGATCATCATCAGTGGCCAAATACAAAGGGAACTGCTCTCTGTTGAAAGACACCATGTTGGTTGCTCTGTTCGTCTGCTTCCCCACTGTGGTCTCCTCAGTTAGCATTTGCCAGGAAGGCATCATTCACTGTGCAGCCCTAGGCAAGCCTACTCAGAAGGACGTTCTGCTCAACCCAATGGGCTTTACTTTAAGTGTATATAGGTTTGTGACCGCAGAAGGCCTAATCCTATGGGCAACTAGTGCCAGCGGTAAACCCTTACTGCCGGCGCCAGTGTTGTGAAAGTGCCATAAGGCACTTCCAGCACTGGTGGTAAAGGCTTGCCAGCAACACTGGTTCAGCACCTGTTCCCAGTGCCCGGAGGAGCTGACGCAGAGCCAGCAGGTGGTACGTTTCACCACCGCTGGTGCTGAGCTCCTTCTGGGTGCGGGGAGGGCGTAGGGAAGGCAGAACTGGGCGTGTGGAGAGGCGGAGTGGGGGTGGGACCGGCAGTGGCCTCTACCGCAGATCCTAACCTCTATGTCAGGCCTCTTGGCCTGACATGGAGGCTCTCATGTCTGCGCTGGCAAAATAGCCTTGAAGAGACTCATAAGACTGCTGCCTTACCCAGCAGAAGAGGATGAATGTCCCCTCCCATGGGTGCTACGGTGCCCGTAGGATGCAACAGTAGCTATTTGGCTACTGAAGGCAGCAGTGGCATAATCAGCTCTGAAAGTATGGCTGGTGGAGCGCCATTCTTTTAAAAACATTTTGGCTGCACTTCTGTGGGCAGCAACAGCTATAGCCATCTACCAGTATAGACATCTACCGGTTGCCATTTGTTTTCCTGTTGCAATAGGCAGAAAAGGACCCTACATTGTGCTTGACGATCCTTTCCTGCCTGTTCTAAAGAAAGAAGAGGGTCTCAGCCAAAGCCAACTCCCAAAGATGCTTGCCGACTTCAAGTGCTGTTGAGGCACAGCAAAAAGTGTTTCAAATAACAACAAAAAATCTCCCACAGCAGCCAGTCACCTCAATGTGAACTCAAGGTCACCAATGGTGACCAGGACAGCAATTACAGATGACACTGTACTAGGTTAAGGCATGTATAAAATTTTCATTTCTGATCAGTTTAATTGTATTTTATTAGAATGCCTAATTTATAAATGGTGGCTTCTACTTTTCTTTTTTTCTGGGGGTGGGGGAGGGTGTTTAAAGAGGCATAAATAAAGAATAAAAAGATGCCCTTACCATTTCAAATCAAAGAGACACAAATGGAAATAAAAATGCAACCTTCCAGGGACATTCTTGTACGTGTCAATTGAGGAAGTGAGAAATGATATCTGTCAAAAGTAACTTTTCAGGGGTGCCTTCAAAAATTATCCACCCCTATCAATAGACAGCATCAAGGAACCAGAATTCTGTGTTCTCCGTGTGTCTGAATAATTCATGGGCAGGCTCCAGTCAATGCAACGACTCTGTTTTCCGTCCTCCTTCTCCTCTCTCTCTCCTCTTATTTACTCTGTCTGATTCCTGCTGCCTGTGCCTGTCTGAACCATACTTGTCCCGAATACTGAAGAGAGAATACTAATATCATTGGGAAATGTTCCTTGCATGAATGCAGCCTCGGTGCCTTCACATTTTATTGATTTGAAATGTGTACGTGTATTGGTGGCTTAGGTTCTGTTTTGCCATTGTACTGCAAAATATTAGTCACATTTGTAATACAAATACACATTTGTGAATAATAACGCTACACATAATGAGACTAAACACAAAGTCTCATTATGTGTAGCTTTCCCAAATTTTACATACTGATGTGAAATTCCTTAATAGTTCGTGTTCCACTGATACAGAGCTCTTGGAGCTCCCACAACATGCTGTAAGGCTGCCCAGTAAGGCAGGCATACACAGTAGTGTCATTCACAAACGAGCCACCGGAACGCGAGGCGGGACTTACCGCTTGATTGACAGGCGGTCCGTGACGCGTCGCTGCCCGCCCGCCCGCCGCGGGGGCTCCCTCCAGGTGGCGCGCCCCTCTGCAGCTCACCTAGGCACGCAGCGCGCCCCCCAGGCAAGTGGGCACCCCCTCCGAAGCCAGGGGTGCCCGCGCAGTGTTCGGGCAGGCAGCAACGCGTCACGAACGAGCAGCCAATCAGGCAGTAAGTCCCGCCTCGCGTTCCGGCAGCTCGTTTGTCAATGACACTACTGGGCACACACCTATCCAACTCAAGGAAAAAGAAGAGCTGATAACCCACAACAGCTTCTCCAAGTCCTTGCATTTATGTCCGAATGCCACAGATAGCATGCACTCTCCATATTCCAAAGAGATTTGAGATGGTAGTGAAGGCCCAGGGAGGCTTCCCTGGGCCTTAGAAGGCCTTACAAAGCCTTAAAAGATCACTTCAGGTTTTTCTGCAAATTGGAAGTGACCTTTTAAGGCCTTCCAAAGGCCTCCGAACACTCTCCAGATGCGACCAGAGTGCAACTCCAATCACCTTCAGAGGGGGTGGGGGGGGCAGCCCTGGAAGGTGGGCCCCTGGACAGCACATCCTTCCAGCTATGCCACTGACAGAGACCCTAGCAAATGTCTACGCATACATGCTACTTGTAAGATCTCCAATAGTTTCTGATTAGTTTCTGAGTTTTCTAGTAGTCTCTGAGAGGTTTACTAGATATAGAGTTAAAAAATGAGGCTGTCACTGGTAACTTGGACCCGTAGGCAACAATGTGTGCACTTACTCCTATAATGTCCAGCACCAATTTGTGAATGGAGGAAAATGAAGCCTCGAATGCTGTAAACAAATTAAACACACTGGTACGAGAGATAAGGGCAAAAATGAATGAGGCAAGAACTGGTGGAAGACCAGCACTCAGAATAAGTCTAGACTCCAGATGTGAACGTATAGCTGCAGATAGCACAAAACAATAAATATATCAGCCAGATGTCATCAGGCCCAAGCTACAAATCTTTGCGAGTGGTGACAAGACGTGGTGTTTGCTGTTTGCAATATTCAACTCCTCCTAGCTTTGCTGGTCACTTGGACGGCAGCAGCTGATTTAGGCGGCCAGACCAGAGAGGAAGGCATCCAGCTTGTAGTTGCGTGGGGACCATTTGGCTTCTAGCAGGAGAAGTCGTTATTCCAAAAGAAAATCACTTTGAGAAGTGCAAAGGGGATTGGAAAGAACGGTGGAAAAAAGTTTTTTTTAAAGAAAGTAAAGTCTATAGCTAGTATCAGAATTTCAAAATGTATTACAGTTTAATATTCTACAACAGATGTTCTCAAACTGTGGGTTAGGACCCACTAGTGGGCCTCAAGTCAGTTTCAGGTGGGTCACAGAGCATCTAGAGCAGCCATATTGAAAATATGGGAAGATGGGATGCTGGAAAGGAGGAGGGCTGTGTGGTTCTTTTGCTTGTGTCAAGGTTATAAATAGGCCTTTTCCCTTTCTGATTCACTCTGCTATGGAAAAATAGCTGAGAAATAACTGAACTTATTGCTGCATTCTTAGGAAAGCAACAGGCTCTGGGGTCACAATGATAGCACGTCTAGCTAACTGGGCAAGAGGCACTTTTTCAAGTGGCGTTCCTCTTATATTTAGCAGGTGGAGAGTAATTGTCCCTATTCACCCCGACGCAGTGTCTTTTCTAGTGGCTGTTGCTGGGGGTGTTCTGCATTGTTTTTAGATTATGAGCCCTTTTGGGATAGGGATTCATTTGACTTTAGTATTATTTGCCTGTAAAACGCTTTGTGAACTTTGTGTTGAAAAGTGGTATATAAATACTGCTGATTGCTGATTGATCACTTCTGATGGGTTCCAGACAGATTGTCATTCTAAAAAGTGGGACCCGGTGCATAAAAGTTCGAGAACCACTGCTGTACACGATAGGATAGTTAAAAAAAAGAGTATCTGTAATTTTACATGGGTTTGATTTACGTTTTTGAAATAGTGCACTTTGAAAATGAATACCAGAACCTAATTTATGTGCACTAATTTTAAAAATAATGCTATATCTATATATGTATATACAATCGGATGTGTGTGTGTGTGCGTATGTGCCGCATAGGCTCCGCAACGCTTGGAGCGACATGCACCAAACTCGGCACGCGCATGCCTTGCGGCCTGGTGACACTGTGGGGGTCAGGGCCCCCTAGCGCCCCCTGGAGTGGGGGTGCACAGGGGGCCCCATGTGAAAATGGTCAAAAACGGCCAAAATTGGCATCGAATCTGTAGTTTCCGGGGTTGCTGAGATGAGCGGCGATGCTCCTGATGCCTTTGGGAGTCTGGGTTTGCCCCCCCCTCAGCATGGGGGGCAAGAAGGGGTGTCAAACAAAACATCCGCCATGCCCAGCTGGAATGCCTGGAGCAATTGGCACCAGACTTGGCATGCCTTGCAGCCTGGCAACAAACACTGCGGGGGTCAGGCCCCCCCCCAGCGCACCGTGGGTGGGGTGAGAAGGGGGCCCCACATGAAAATGGTCAAAAAAAGGCCGAAATCGGCGTCTAATCCATAGTTTCCGGGGTTGCCAAAGCGGCGACGCTCCCAACGCCATTGGAGTCCACGTTTGGCCCCCATCCACATGGGGGTGAGAAGGGGTGTGAAATAAAATGTCCTAAATGACTGACAGTGTCAAATCCACAGTTTTCGGGGTTGCTAAGCTGATTGGTGACAGTCCTGATGACATTTGTTACCCAGGCAACGCCGGGTAACAAAAAGCTAGTAATGCTAGTGTACAGCATGAGACCATCACAAGTAAAGGGGAAAAATACGTTAGGGTGGTAATGTTCATACTTCTGCAGATCAAATGCTTGCCGGAAAAGGGCAGGTTTAAGAGACCAGTGGAAAGCCAATAGAGATGGTTCACAATCTGGGTTTGTCAGTGGAAACGGCCTTCTTTCACAGCCCAACCAAGCACAGCTCTGGGCTTCAGATAAAATAAGGGACCAGCAGAGGTGCATGAGGAAATTTTGGTGCATCCAAGGGGCAATCTTTGGTCCCTTGGGAATGGTGTTGTCTCAGATACCTGATTGCATTGCCTTTTGTTCTCATTGCTGTCTGTGACACAGCTGTACAGAGTTCTGAACTAAATAGACTAGATATGCTCTAGCTTAGACCAACTACATTACTTGCTATTAATTCCAAGCACAGTGTAAAATGCCTTCCATCCTTTCAGATAGCAATTAATGCTTAGCATTGCACCATCAAAGGCATTTTTCTCCTAGCATTCTCCTTGGGGTCTTTGAGACTCATTCGACTGCTGAACTCGCAGTTTGGAATTTGTCCCAGGATCTTCCCAGGCTAACAATGCCATTGGCCATTTGACTAAATGTCAGTGCCCATTGCTGGTTGGCTTTTGAGAGGCTGTCGCAGAATCACTTCACCCCATTAAACTTCTTGCTTTACAGAGCATACCAATTTTGGGATCTAAGATGTTTCCATTAAGTAGCAATCACTCACTCACTCACTCACTCACACACACACACACACACACACACACACACACACACACACACACACCCAAGTTGATTCACATACGCCCAAGCCATGTAATAGAAGCATCTTAGATCCCAAAATTGGTATGCTCTGTAAACTGTACACCTTTCTGCCGTCTGCGTGTACAAGGCTTTGAGAGCTTTTTAAATAGAAAACAAAGGATCCAGAGGTAGATTTTCCATGAACAGTGTATACCTAATTAACAGTCCATTAATCCTGTCCATTCCCTCCCCTGCTGATTCAACTGCTGTGACTCGAATCATTTTGAGTCGAGTCAAGAGTCTTTTATGAAGCAGGCACACAAGGGCACGTACCAAAGGAAGTGAGCAAGGTGGGAGGGAGTGGGACAGGCTGCATGAGAGTGGCAGTGGTGTCATTCTATAATGAAGTGCCGGAACGGTGGGCGGGACTTACCGCGTGATTGGCTGCGCGGTTCTGACGCGTCGCCACCGTTCCGAGCCCCGCGCGGGCACCCCTGGCTTTGGAGGGGGTGCCCGCTTGCCTGGGTGGCGCGCTGGGTGCTGCGGAGAGCCGCGGAGGGCCGCGCCACCCGGAAGAAGCCCTCTGCGGCGGAACAGCAGGCGGCGACACGTCGCGGGGCCCCTGTCAATCAAGGGGTAAGTCCCGCCTGCGTTCCGGCACTTCATTACAGAATGACACCACTGGAGAGTGGGGCAGATGTGGCAAGCAGGAGCAAGGTTGTGCGGCAGCAGCTGGGAGGCCATGGAGGAGCAATGGCAAATGGGAGCTACCTGAGCTTGGCAAGGCAGGAGGAGGTGGGACAGGCTGCATGAGATCAGGGACAGAAGTGGCAAGCAGGAGCAGGGTCGCACACAGCTGGGAGGCTTACCAGTACAACTCAATACAACTCAATACAAGTACAAGTTCTATGCCGAAGTTCTCAGTACAAGTTCTCAGTATAAGTTCTATGCCGAAGTAGTCCCATTTTCACCAGCAATGAAACTTGCTTCTCCCAAGTAACGGGGCCCACAGGAGCCATGACGTTGGGGAAGTGACTTGTGACCACTAGGGACTGCCTCCTCCCTCTCCCTTGGCTTCTCAGACTCCAGCCAATCCTAAGACAAAAACCCATTGAGCTCCTCCTTCTGCCCTCATCCAATGATCATCAGTTCTTTCAGAGATGGACAAAAGAAGCTACTCCTGTTTCCCATCCAGCCCTCATGCGCAATGCAAAACATTAACCCTTCCCTGCCTCCTGACCGGCACTGTTGGCTTCCAGATTGCCCCACAAGGTCTTTCGCAATGAAAAAAAAAGTAAGGAAGCATACTAAGACTAGCAGTTTTTCAGGTTCATACCAAGTCAGTGTCCGAGTGCCTTTACATGTGTGACTCGAGTTTGAACGAGTCAGCAAAAAACACGTTTTTATTACTTGGACTCAAGTCACCTTCCCCTCTCCAGCAGTGGTCTTCTTATGCTGCTGCCAATTGCAGCAACGCTCTTAAAATGGCTGTATTTTACAACAGTGGAACTGTGTTCCACCTTCGTAAACCCCTCCGTGCACCAACCTTTCCACACACTAATACAATTGCATGGTACTGCATAATACAATACTAGATTGTTACCATGAATTCCATGTAACTGAACTCTTTGCCACAGGAGGTGGTGATGGCATCTGATCTTGATGCCTTTAAGAGGGGATTGGACGGATTTCTGGAGGAAAGGTCCATCGTGGGCTATAGGCAATGATGGATTGTGCAACCTCCTTACAAAGGCGGAGGGCTACTGGTACCGGGTGCAAGGGAGTGGCAACAGGATGCAAGCATCTTGTTGTCTCATGCCTCCCTGGGGCACCTGGTGGGCTGCTGTGAGATACAGGAAGCTGGACTAGATGGGCCTTTGGTCTGATCCAGCAGGGCTCTTCTTATGTTCTTATGTTCTTATGACTTGAGTTTCCATCCCTGCTGCCTACTGTCTCTATTCTACAATAATGTCAGTAGCTAATAACCCAGCTAGATGCTACATGGCAGGAGCATGTACCAGTATCTGAATGCCTTCTTTTTTGCCTTTTTACAATGCAGGGCGCAATTCTAAGCAGTGCTGGATTAGCGAGGCCAGCCAGCCAGCGCCAAATCCAGCACTGCTTAGGGCGGGCTGGAGCCTCTCCACTGCAAGGGAGCGTGTGCTCCCTTACCGTAGGGGAGGCTCCAGCCTCCCCTATGTGCTCCTCAGAACAGCATCTGCTAAAGAGCAAATTAGGGCCGCGCAACCTAGCTGATGAGCTTAGGATGTGGCCTTATGGCCACCTCCCAAACCTGCCCAGGTTCCGCCCAAGTCCCGCTTCCCACCTTCCCCCCTCCCCCAATCCCCATCCTGAAACGGGACAGAGAATCCCTTGCGCCAACCGTCTTCCAGCCCAACACAGGGCTTCTCAAGTCTCCACTGGCAAAATAGCCTGTGGAGCAGTGATGTTATGCACCCACTGCGCACCACTACGCGAGTACCGGTTCCTAGAAGTTGGGCTGGCCCCGCTCACTCGAAGCTGGCCCCTGCTGTTTAACCAGGGAACAGTTGAAGCAAAATATGTATATACACATCTCTAGAAAGCAAAGCAATATAAGTTAAATCAACACTAACCACAAGCTGAAGTTATTACAAACATGATCACATCCACGGCAACAATCATGACATCACTTCTGGCTTATGACGTCACTTCCAGTGGGCGGACCCCGACAAGTGCCAATCAAAAGTGAGTACCTGTTCCTAAATCATTTGGATGACACCACTGCTGTGGAGGCTCAATGAGGTCCACTGAGGACCTGCAGCTTTCCTTGGGGGAAGGGGAGCCTTCCCCCAAGGAGACCCTGGCAGCTGCTGTGGCTCCTGCAAGATGTAGTGTCTGTTTGTTTTTATGTGATTGGTTTATTGTCTTTGATAAGAATGTGAGCTGCCCTGAGTCCATATGACAAAGACCAAGATATCAATGTAAATAATATAAACATTCTTTTCTCTTTTTTAGTTTGCAGTGCCCTATATTTTTGGAGTTGTGCATGCATCTGCCAAAATATGGACTTAGAATGTAGTCAGAACATGATAGGTAATGAGGAGGGGGCAGGCAGAGAGAGAGAAGAATCTATAATGTTGATAGCATCCCCAGTCTAAATGGGTTTAAAAAAAAATGGGGGGGGGGAGGCACAGAATTCACAAGCATGTTCCGTAGGTGGAACATATTGCATTTCATTTCTGCACTTCCTGGAGATAAAATCTACAGGAAATCCATCACCAATGGAAAGCGGGTTGCATTTATTATCATCATAATATCCTGCATGTTTTGGTGCTCCAGCCGTCAAGGATTTGCTGTATGCACAGTCAGGGACTTTTCTGTGAAAGACAATGCCAACTCTATCATTGTTGCCTTGCAAACCCAATTAGGGATATTGAACGTTTATATACTGAGACTTTTTTCCTTGGGTTATTGTCTCGATTATCAATAATTGCTACAAGCTGACTTCACCATCTACTCCCCAGCATATATATGAGATGCTCAGTGAATAACAGGTTTCATTTAGAAGCAAGAGAAATCTGGCATTATATTCCGAAACAGAGGGTAAACACGACTGTATGGGTTTTTCAGATATACAATTTCTTTCGTCAACTGTAATTATACTTGCCGATACTTTAAGACATTCACTTGCAAATCCAGCAATCCTCTCCAGTAGGACTAGCTTTGGAGAGATTTTGTATCAGGTAACCACAATGAATACATAAGGGCTACAGTCGAAGTGCATTGTTCAGAGTAATACTGAAGACAGATGTGCAAGTGGTTGGGTGGCCATTAGCACAATTTATTTCATGTGCAGATATGACATGAGTTACGGGTTCAGGCGTTTCAGTGAACCTAAGTCCCCATAGCCTGACTGCATGAGATGCTCTAGCCTTGTCCCTACTGATCCACCTGGACCAGATCATGCGAGCCTGGTGCCACCATTAGACAGAGTGAAGTGGCTTGCCTCAGGTGGTAAGTTTGAGAGTACAATGAAAGGACAACAAATTGTCAATTGCTTGGTTTACTACCATGGAGCTGTTATTTTGGATTTCTAGACCAATCCACTGTAATTCTCCTCATGTAATTCACAAGGCTCCTGGTTCACAAGGATCACAAGGAACTTGTAACAGGGCTCAGCATTCAACTTGTATTAGGTAGGCTTATGGAGTCACAGAATATGGAGCTACAGGCATACCCCACTATCCGCTGAGGTTCTGTTCCAATGGTGCCAATGCAATATCAGCTGTATCGTGCAAGATAGTTTGGGCTTGTTGAAGCTTCCTCAGGATAAGAGAACATTTGTTCCCAGGATAATCCCCAGCTGCCTCCATGGGTTAGCTCAGCTATTGCTGGCACAAGTTTGTGAAGGTGGATCAGGCCTGGGAAGGAGGTTAGGATTTGGCAAGCACTGCTGCCGCCAAACCTGCCCCCTTCCTGGGGTCAGTCCGCTCTCCACCTTGCTCCATCTCCTTTCCTTTCTGCCCACTCCACCCACCTCCCTCCAACGACCCCTGCGCAGCCTTACCTATAATGACGGGCATCCTTACTCCGTCTTTGCACATGGACCTGGCCGATCGCTGCTTGTGGCAGTGGCTAGGCCACGTGCTCTCGTTCCACCAGCATAACACATCCATAGGATTGGGCAGTTCCTGTCTCAGGCATAAAATGTCTCTCATCTTCAGGACACTTCCTGGCACATCAAACCATTTCCCAGACAAAGTCCTGAGAGGTACTTCGGGCCCTTCCAAGGTGCGAACACAGATGTGGTGTTTCCTTGGCACCCACTGATCAACGGGCCCTTCCTAGTTCCTGGACTGAATGAACCAAAAAAAGTGCTCATGCATTCCCAGCCCAATCCTATCCATTCCCTCCCCCACTGATGCAGCCGTGCCGTTGGAGTTTGTGCTGCATCCTCCAACTGGGGGGGAGGGGCCCTCCCAGAGTTCTCTTCTGGGTAAACGAACATTTTTTCCGGGGCTCAGCTGCATCAAATGTTGCCTTTCATGGCAGTCATAAAGGATCTTACACTGCTGGAACTCTATTTCCAGCAACATAAGACCTGCATAGGATGATGGCCTTAGTTTATGTCTGACCAGTGAGCTATTCAGAAGCAGTTACAGCAAGAGGCAATGCCTGCTTAAGACTCAGCTTTATGCTTAGTATGCTTTATGCTTAGGTATGAATTCACCTTTACAGCTAGACCCATTCTGTTTCACTATCTTTCAACACTTCCTCTTAATGACTGTTCTTTGTTTATTGCATTTATGCACCTCCCCACCTTCCTCGTAGGAGCGAAGGGCTGCACACATTGTTCGCTTCCCCCCCCTCCTTTCCTCACAATAACCCTGTGAAATAGAAGAGAGATGGTGAGATGGTGACTCGCCCATAACCACCCAGAGCACCCAGAGAGTGTCATGATTGAGTGGAAAATTCAAGCAAAATCCTATGTCTGCTCAGAAGTAAGTCCCATTGTATTCAATGGGGCTTACTTCCAGGAACAAAATGTGTATAGGATTGCAGCCTCAGACCCTCACGCCTCGTACCCTAATCACCACACCTCACTGGTTCACAAGGCTTCTGGTTCACAAGGATCACAAGGAACTGAAACCGTGGCTACTGAGTCAGTGGGTACCAGGGCATGTCTGTACATCAAAAATCATCAAACCCTTACAACTGTGTCCCAACAACCCTCAGGCTTCTGAAAGTTTAACAAAAGGAGATTCCAAACCATTCTGAGAAATGTTTACACATTCTTTTTTCCCCCTCCTCATTATGGATGTATTTGCCTTCATCTGTGTGGCTGCAATGGAAGCCGTTACTACTTGTCCTTTGAATTGTTTTGTACCTTGCTTAAAATGTGGTCACAGAAACTCAAAATATGACGTGGACACTAATGCCACAAATCGATGCTCATTTGCTTCGTACTGAAAGCATTATGCAGACTTCCTCACTGCCTTCTTACCTGGTTCAGGACAGGTCCTTTGCCAGCTTGAATGACTTGCACACATCCACAACATCACATTGAAGAGATAAGAGGAATCTATTCCCTCTGTTTCTCTACGTTTTCCAGACTTTACGGTCTTTCTCCTTATTAGGAGTTTGTGGGCCACTGCAAAGATTTTATTATTATTAGGTGCTGCCATAATCACTCAGGCTGAGCACATAAATTGGGGAGGAGGATGAGTGGTCTTCCTGGCCTTTAGATGTGGGCTTTCTCTCTATCCAGCCAGGGAATGGGAGGACAAGCATTGCAACAATGAGAGGATGTTTCCCATCACTAGAACTGCAATAGTTGACAACAGCACTGATTCACTGATGGCAGAGTTGTGGAGCTGGTCCTCCCAACCTACTCAGGAAAGAACTTGTGACAGGGCCCCTTTAAGAACTTCATGAAACACAGAGGCTCCCAGTACAGCTTCTAAGGTTATTGGTAACTGTTCTGAGGCTTTGGGAAAGTGGACAGATTTTTTGAAAGACAGAACTTGCCCAGTGTTAACCCCAGAGCTTAGTCTGAAGGCACATAGGGCAGCAACTATGTGAGAACTCTAGCCCTGGGTTGGAATATGTGAGAACTCTGTAGCCCAAATCACGTTGGAATATCTGTATTCTATTAAACATTACAGGAATTAACCAGAAAACCTTTTATTTGCTTAATTAAATTTGATTTCATTGTGGTGGGGGTACACAATCTTCTTTGACCCTGGACAGCAGGTGCCTTAGCTACGTCACTGTATATAGGCCACCTTTCGTTCCCTGGAAGAAAGGAATACATGGAATTAAAATTAACTATATGTATAATCAGGATGGGCATGGGCTCAGCCAGTAGTCCTTTATGTCGGAATTGATATTACTGATTCACATGTATCTCTGTGGAATGTCGGAGAGTTCGGGATGTCATATACAGATGCTGTGTAGTAATAGTAGTGGTAATGGGTAGGACCGAGCCTGACATATTCCCTCACAAACGTATCAGGAACAGCTAGATAGCCACAAAATACATTCACCCATGCAACCCTGAATAAAGGACAAAGGCTTGGGAGAAATGGTTACTTTATTTGAAATACAAATCTGCAGCAGGGGAAAATTAACCTAAATCCCAGTACATGCGGGCTACTCTTTTGGGAGAAAGGGCCCTAGCCGTCTACCTCCCCCATGCTAAACAGGCATGGCAGCCTGGCTCAAAACCCTCTCGGTCTTAAGTCTGAGTAGGTTTTTCACTGCCAACCCTGATGGGTCGAGGCAGCTAGCCAAGCAGATACCCCAAGGCCACACCAGTGGGAGCTCACTGCTCAGACAACCCTGGGAGTTCACCAAACCGCCTCACCAACCCGAACTGGAATTGTCTGATTGGAATGGCTCCGCCCCCAAGGCTTTGCTGACCTCAGAACTGTATGCCAGATACCCTCACACCCTATCTACCCAAGCCCGCACATCACCTGCTCAAGTGACCAAAGGCAAACAAATGAACTCAAAACCCAGTAACCCTTCTGATCAATCCGGGGTAGGCAAAAAAATTACCAGACTAATATGCCTGATAACAGAAAATTCCTACCAGGCCCTCAACAACTAATCCCAGCTAATCCCAGACTGAAAAAGGCACCAAAACTCGACAGACTGAGCCCAGGTTGACACCACATCCCTGGGACTCAGTCCGCCCTGCCCCCACAGAACGAGCAGCCAATCAGCTGCCCCCATTTTCCCACCTCTGCCTGGCTAGCTTCAGAGTGCAGGGTAAATGGGGGTGAAGCTGTTACCAGCTTCACCCCTCTTCTTCTAGCTGTGTTTTGAATATTCTTCTGACATGAGGTGCCAGTCATGCTGCCTCTGAAGAGTTTATTGGAAAGCCATTTTGCAGTTAAACAACTAGCTATGAAGGTTTTAGGGCCGACACTAAGCCTGTGTCTATCAAAGTGTTTCAAAGGATTTACTGGCCATTACTGAAGAGCCTTCATGGAATGGTTCAAATATTTCACTTATTGTCTGATTATTAGCTATAAAGAGGTCACAAGGAAGCTCCCATCTTTCAGAGCAATTCTGGAGCTCTGGAGTGAAACAGGCCCCAGGGCTTGATGGATCATCTTGACTGGAAGCTTTGAAATAAAATATTGCCTGCTGTTTTGATTGCTCCCCTGCACCACCTGATCTTTCAGGGACTCGGCTTTTACAAGGTATCAGACCCATGGTGTTTGCTAGACAAAGGGAATGAATAGCACTTACAAGGAAGGCAATGTAAGAGGGATATGAATGCAAAAACAGCACCTCTTTGATTTGTGAAATATTGGTGAAAAATTGGTATTCCGCCCTGATCATGCTACTCCTACCCACATTAGCAGTAACTTGGCCTCTGATCCAACATCTCACACTTTTATCATGGATTCCTTTCAGCTCATAAAGCCTAATGAAGTAGACAGGATCCTCAGAAGCTTGAGACCATCCTCTTGCCCGCTTGACCCCTGCCCAGCTTGGCTAGAATGAACTGCACGGGCTGGGCTAGCTGACAGGATGGAACCCATTGTAAATGCATCCTTGTGGGAGGGGGTAATGCCAAACATCCTGAAGACTGCAATTGTGCGCCCACTCCTGAAAAAAAATCCCTGGATCCCACTAACTTAAACAATTATCGACCACTTTCCAACCTGCCTTTCTTAGGGAAGGTGATTGAGCAAGTAGTAGCATCCCAGCTCCAAGAGTTCCTAAAAGAGACAGATTTTCTTGACCCCTTTCGATCTGGCTTCAGACCAGGCTTTGGGACAGAAACAGCTTTGGTTGCCCTCATGGATGACCTTCACCGTGGACTAGATAAGGGAAAGGCATCCCTACTGGTCCTGCTAGACCTCTCAGCAGCCTTTGGTACAACTGACCATAGTATTCTTCTGGATCAGCTAGCGAAGCTAGGGTTAAAGGAACTGCTCTGAAATGGTTCCACTCCTGCAGGGCCCCGACCCTGCACATAGAGTGCCTTCCAGGAGGAGACGGTTCCATAAATATATCTTTGCGACTGTGACTTATTGTAAAACATGGGGTGATTTGCCTCTAAGGATAAATGCATTTTTAATCAAGCAGCAAAGCCCGCAGTATGTAAAGTTCATCTCCATTTGTGTTTTCCCCATAGTGAACAAACCCCTCGTGGTCTTCAACCTTTCGCTACTTTAGCCTCTGCCAGTTTGCCCATTAGAATTGCTCTTAATTACATGCCTGGCTGCACTCTTAACTCTCGTGGGGAACAGTAAACTTGCAAGCTTTCCTGTCCACAAAGGATATGAGCAAAAACTTGGAGTTATTTTCAAAATGTTTAATCAAGCTCACGTGTAGGATTATTCTTTTTTTCCACACTGTTTTAACAAGTTCATCTTGCAAGAACTGGTGTGGATGGAGCGTTGGGATTGGAGTTGAGGGACCTGGTGTCAAATAGCCTGTTTACCTATAAAACTCACTGGATGTCCTAGGGCAGTGATGGCGAACCTTTTGGGCTTGGTGTGTCAGAAATTTGGAAAATTCGTAACTCAGCTCTGCTGGTGTATCAACCCCCCCCCCACCACCACCACCAGAACAAAAGAAAAAAAATTACATATGCTTTTTATTTGATTAATTAATGAGCTTAATTAATGATATGTAAATATGAAGTTGTGAGTTTGGATACACCTGCAGACCTGGAGATAATACAATTCAACCCTTCTGGGTTACAACTAGTTTACCGTTTTGACAGCAGGTTTAGGTGCTTGGACTTAGATTTCTCTCTATAATGAATTCAGATTGGGGCTGTCTGTCTGTCTGTCTGTCTGTCTGTCTGTCTGTCTGTCTGTCTGTCTCTCTCTCTCTCTCTCTCTCACACACACACACACACACACACACACACACACACACACACACAAACAGGCCAGCAAGAGCAGTTCTGATTTTGTTTTTGTTTTCTGCCGCTCACCTTGCCTCGTGTGCCTCCCGCCTCCCTGACTCCCTGCGCAGGCACCTCAGCCCTCCCCGCCACTCGCTCGCCTGCCCCACTCCTGGGGACAGCAGCAAGACAAGGCAAACCCAGGGAGAGCCCTAGCTGCTCACAAGCAAAGAGCCGCACAGGCACGTCCACAGAATTCCTCTCAACACACACACACACACACACACACCTCAGCCGCTCACCAGAGCCTCCCCCACGCCTGCCTCTGCTGCCTCTGCTGCCAACTGCTCCGTCCTTTCCTCCTTATGAAGAAAGATTGCAGCGTTGGGGGCTCTTCAGCCTAGGAAAAAGGCGCCTGAGAGGGGACATGATTGAGACACAAAATTATGCACGGAAGGGATAGAGTCGATAGAGGGATGTTCTTTTCCCTCTCTCAAAACACCAGAACCAGGGGACATCCGCTAAAACTGAGGGTTGGGAGAGTTAAAACAGATAAAAGGAAGGAATTTTTTACCCAGCAGGTAGTTAATCTGTGGAACTCCTTGCCACAGGAGGTGGTGATGGCATCTGGTCTAGATGCCTTTAAGAGGGGATTGGACGGATTTCTGGAAGAAAAGTCGATTGTGGGCTATAGGCAATGATGGGTTGTAACCTCCTTACATTAGTAGTAGGCTACTTCAGAGTACCGGGTGCAAGGGAGGGGCAACATGATCCAAGCATCTTGTTGTCTCCTGCCTCCCTGGGGCACCTGGTGGGGCTGCTGTGAGATACAGGAAGCTGGACTAGATGGGCCTTGGCCTGATCCAGCAGGGCTCTTCTTATGTTCTGATGTTCTTATGTTCCTCTGCTCCTGCAAAAAAGCTTCCCTCCGGCTCCCTCCTCCGTGCCTTTTCCCCCCTCTGAAAAGAAAGCTACGTGCTGGTGAGCCTACGCACTCTCCTCCCCACATACATTTTCACCCCAGACTGAGAGCAGCCCGAGGTTGTCTGGGAGAAGGGTGGTTGTGGCTTGCAGTCTTCTGCTCTCCACCAGCAGTGGCTCAGGGAGGCAAGTCTTAAGTGCCGGCAGCTCCAGCGGGGCTGCAGCTGATCGCTCACCTGCACGTGCACTCCTTCACTTCCTCGGATCGGCGTGTCAGTTAAAATGCCTTTGCGTGCCACCTCTGACACGTGTGTCAGGGGTTCGCCATCACTGTCCTAGGGCCTGATCCACCTCATGCAGTTGATGTGAGAGTAAATAAGACATAAATTATAGAAGTTATTTGTAAAAATATAATATATAGGCTATAAAATATTATATAACATATAACCCAGTGGTTCCCAACCTGGGAAACCAGAACCACAGTATACCCCTTTAAGGGGAGTGGTTGAAGCAATGACAGCCGCAACAGCCTCACAGGGATTGCGCTGCCGCTGCTACTACAAAGAGCTCTGTTAAGATACCTGGGGGGGGGGGTAGCATGGCCATCCTGAGGGGGCAGGGCAGCAATCCCGTCTGCGGGCCACCCCGCTGCCCTAAACAGCTACCTGCAGCAATCTGACCCATGTCTGGGCTTGCGCAAATCTTGAAGCGAGTGTGATCATTGCAGAGAGCTATTTGGGGCAGCAGCGCAGCCCGCAGAGGGGACTGCCACCCCCTGCCCCCTCTGGCTGGCTGCACTACCCCCCTCCAGGTACCTTAACAGAGCTCTATGGCAGCAGCGGTGCGATGCTTGTGAGGCTGTCCCTGCTGTCACCGCCCTCCCCCGCAAGGACTTACAGGGTTCCCTAACTTCATGTAAAGGTTGGGAACCACTGATATAACCTATATATTATATTTTTACAAACGACTTCTAGTGTGTGTGTGTGTGTGTGTGTGTGTGTGTGTGTGTGTGTGATGTAATGTAACCTATATGTTATATAGGTTATTGATAATAAGCTTAATTTGCAGAAGAAAATTTAAACTATCCACACTTGCTTGGGAATAAGCCTTACTTCTGAGTAGACATGCATTGGGTTGTGGGTGCATAAGCCCTGGGCTGTAAAAGATACTTTGTTTTCTATGTGGAGCTACTCCCTGTTTTCCATGAACCACCTGCTATCAGGTCACGACTCATCAATAGGTTCCAACCAGCAGTTTGAGAAACACTGAACTAGATTTTTCCCAATCCAGCTAGCATGAGTTGTGGCAAGTTCAAGTCTCACTGTTTCAACAGGATTGGCCCAAGGTTTCAGGGAGTCCTCAGCAAACCACTCTCTATGGGTTCCTTCCTACCTGAGTTCACTTTCAGTTTCCACCACTTATAGGTGGACTCAGGGATCAGCAGTGGACCCTTCTGAGGATGCCAACTCCTGACTCATTTCAACTGGAAATACTGTCAGGACCAGACAGTATTGTTTCTTAACCCAATGCGGAAAAAATATAGGTTGCTACAACATTGCAAATATATATATATTTTCCCTAACTCCATTTTGGTATTAATACCAAATTTTTTCTTGATCTTCTAAATGTTTTTTGAAATGTTACACCTATAATTCTGAGTACCATCTATCATGTGTATGAAAATATACAGTATATACATAATACACGAGAGAGAGAGAGAGAGAGAGAGAGAGAGAGAGAGAGAGAGAGAGAGAGAGAGAGAGA
>JAJKFI010000019.1:10824425-10840724 GCA_029204185.1 Lerista edwardsae | reverse complement strand
GAGAGAGAGAGAGAGAGAGAGAGAGAGAGAGAGAGAGAGAGAGAGAGAGCAAAACTCCTGTGCTTTAAATCGCCAATAGCCAAGATGTCTGTTTAAATTTTTTTTAAAAAAACCTGGAAATCACAGCTAATACGAGGCTGCAAATTCTTTGGGACTTATTTAATATCCTCTGTGAAAATGACCAGGAAGTCTTGGTATGCCTGTGCAAGAAAGAAATGTGTCAGTTTAACAAGTAGATGACTTGATTTATATGTGTGTGCGCGCCGATCAAGCTATCCAAGTGGAACATTCAGGGAGCAATCCACAAGGCCCATTGGGCCAACGCTCATGGCCTGCACCAGCCCAACATGATTGAAAATGTGACGTAAGGCAAGTTTGCACAGCGCAGATGGGGGTGGGCAGTGATGTCATGCAGGGGGTACGCGGGGGTACGCGAGTACCAGTTTCTAGGATTACAGCTGGCCCCGCCCATTCGCCCGCCCACTTGTCGACTCCGCCCTCTGCAACGTTTGAATTTCCTGCATGTTTGAGTTGCCTGCATGTTCTCAGAGCCAGGCAGGCAGGCAGGCAGCGAGCGGAGCCTTTCCTTTCCTTGCCACTGAAAAATGAGTTGCTCTGGGGTTTTAACATGATGCCAGGCCTCCTTAACATGTTCTGGGGGTGCTGTGGAATACTGTTGCAACTGTTGGGTCAGTTTAAAATCATCTGAGGCCTCAAAAAGGGCTTTTTTCATGTCACTTCCTGCCACGACATCACTTCTGGCTTATGACGTCACTTCCGGTGGGCGGATCCCAACACATGCCAATCAAAAGTGAGTACCTGTTCTTAAATCATTTAGATGACACCACTGGGGGTGGGCCGACGCAGGCAGCAGCATTGGCCCATGGACGCCGGGGGAATCTGCGGGTAAGCCACCCCCACACCAGCTACCCCCATGGCTGCAGAATTTGGCCAGTGCAGGGCTTTTCAGGGCAGGGGAAGGCATGAGGAAGGCAGGGAGGAGGGGAACAGGGCAGGAGCAGTCCCACGGGTGGAGCGGCCCAGGGAGAGGGGAGGAATCTGGATCACTGGATCCAAACCCCCATCCTCGGGCTGTGACGCCCCGTTTTGGGCCTCTGCAGCCTGTTCAGACTTGCACCTGCTATTTAGCAGGTACAGGTCCAAGCAGCCCTACTGGGCTACCTGAGACTTACAATGGGGCAGGGAAAAGTTCGTCCCCCTGCCCTGCGCAAGCTGCCATCGGCTCCTACAGCGCGGACAGCTGGCCTGTGTGCTCCAGCCCAAGTTAGGATTGGGTTACCCACTTTGAAAAACAAAATGAGCAGTTATTCGGGCAGCCCAATCCTATCCTGCACTGGAACAGGCTGGCAGGCTGGCCTATATTGTATCTAGCACAGGTAGGAGATAAGCTGCATTTCCCCTTACCCTATGTAGTGCAGCAGCCACCTCAATGGAGCTACTCATTTTTGTGTCAGCAAAATCAGTGGCACAAATCTAAGCAGCCTAATCTTGGCTGCTTGGGCAGTGGGGTTGGGATAATGGCCTAGGTTGCCCAGACCGCTCCTACTCCCCTCTGGACCCAGTCTGCCCACTGGCCCTCCCTCCCCCAGCCATGAAATGTCCCTATCCTGCTCTCCCCACCCCCTAACGCTGACCTCTGAAGGCTGTACAAACTCCCTAGGCCATGTTGTGAATATGTGGGTTGTGAGTATGTGCATGCTCACAGGTTCACAGTGCTTTTAGAATAAGCCTGGTGGGGTGTCACTGCCTCACCTTCTGCCCCCACACTGCACACCACTGCCCTTTATCTTTCTCCACAGTCCCACACTTTGTAGTCCTAGCATACACAAGAAGGGGAAGGCTTCAGCTCATCTCGCCTAACAGCTAAATCCTATCCAAAGCCGGTGTAGTGGGGCTGCCAGGCCCACAGTGTATCCAGTGTTGGGTTAGAGCAGGCAGGAGGTCTCTTCTGGGTAAGGGAACATTTGTTCCCTTGCTAAGTGCTACACGGGATGCAGAACTGAGTAGGCCCATGCAATGCTGGCCGGCCTGGGATGGGGGATAGGATGCAGTGGAGGCCTACTCTGCCATTCCCAACCCCTCCCAGGCCTGAACCACCCCCCTTTCCACCCTCCCTACCAAAACACCTGCTACCTACCTCTGTAATGCCCTCTTGCCACCCTTCCCAGCTTCTCTGCCACCCAGCGCAAAACATACCTGTCCTAGTGTCCATTGGGCAGGATGAAGCACCTGTGAGATGGTACAGGCCTTTCCTCTGGCACCACTTACTCACCAGGTGTCATGAAGCCCTTTAATGACACCCAACCCCAGATCTCATATTTAATAGGACTGGGCTGTAAATGTCCTTTGGTTACTTGAATCATGCTCCTCTACTGGCATATTTGATGGGACTAGCAGTTTTAAACAAAGTGATCTGGAACCATAATCTACTGGTAATTTATCCTTCAGCACCAAGCCAGTCCCTCCTCAACATGCATAACTCTCCACAAGCACAAATTGAGTGTTTCTATGGTAGGTAACTCCCACTAACGTAGCAAGACATCAGGATTGTGGAGGGAAGTATTCATGGGAGACGAGGTTGTTCCCTTTGCATTTAGCAGCCACACTCTGGAAATTAAAAAAAGGTATTCTTTTTTTAAAAAAGGCATCATTTGTGAAAAAACACCATATTGCTGCAAATATAGACATAATATTGACATCAAAGCTAGCTGTACTCTTGAGATATATGTGCAAAAATTATGAAGTTATGATAAACAAGAACTTCCCAGGGTGACATAATTTAATATTTAAATCTTGGATTTTAAAAAGAAATTATTGTATTTTGTTAATGATGTGACATGCCTTGGAGATATAAAAGAAGGATGGAAGGTATTTTAAAATGAATATTTTTTAAAAACACACACAACTATGTTAGAAGACCAGAACTGGTTTGTGCTCTAATTCCACTGACATGAATTTCTAAAGATCAATTTAGGATAAGATAAAACCATTGCTTAGCTGGGACAGTCCTTCCCTTGATTTACACCTGGGGTTCTCAAACATTTTAGCATTGGGACCCATTTTTAGAATGACAATCTGTCCCGGACTCACCAAAAGTGATGTCATGGCTGGAAGTGCTGTCATCGTAACATCAGAGCTTGCAGCTTTCCTGATAATGCAGCAATAAGTGGGATCATTTTTCAGTCATTTTCCAATAGCAACATGAATCAGAAAGCTAAAAGCCTATTTACAACCTTGACACAAGCAAAACAACACACAGCCTTTCCCCTTTCCAGCATCTAATCCTCCCATATTTTCACTATGGCTGCTCTAGATGTTTCACGACCCACCTGAAATTGGTTTGAGACCCACAGTTTGTGACTCACTGATTTACACTATTTCTGTTTTCACATGGGAAGCCAAAACTTGCACCCCAAATCAAAATGTCACACCTCAAAAGCGAGGAGAGTATTAGAAAAGGATAATCATCGTTGCCTCCAGTGCATAAATTACCTAGGTCTGCTCAACTATTTTTCCAAATGTCTGTAAATAATTCAGTGTGCAATCCTAAACTGGAGTTAGGTTGGCATAAACTAAGCCAGCAAAATTTGGCCAGCACGAGGGCCACCATCAAAAGTGTTTGGACTACTCTTGGAGTCAGGGAGGATGGTTCATGTTTGTGTGCTGAATGATCCAAACATACTTTATGATGGCCCTTGTGCTGGCCAAACTTTGCTGGCTTAGTTTATGCCAGCCTAACTCAGTTTAGGATTGTGCCTTTAGTCAGTACATTCAACTACATTTCAGACTATAGTCTCCATAGTAGACCTAGGTGAGGCCTTGGCACTGATGCAGGTCATTGATGTCAATAACTCACGTCACATCAGTCTACATTTAGAGAGTCTTGGAGAGTTTCTTCATATCATTTTCAGAGGCTGGTAAATCTTCCCAAGATAGCTGGCATAAGTCCAAGGAGGACCAGGGGGTGGGGCGCACTGAAAATAGGGGATAGGATCCGGCATGCATGGTTGCCATTAGATCCAGCCCTCTCTCCCTTGATACCCTTCCAATTCCTCCATCAAAATCCCCTCTCCGCCCACTACCCTCCTCTGGACGTAGCTGAATGCTTCAGTGGCACACACAAATGATAGTCATTCATTTGTGCTTGTGGATCCATTGTGTGTGTGTGTGCATCATCACTGTGCCTGCAGTGCCAATCAGGGCAGGCCATAAGCCAATGTGACCAATGTCGTCACATTGGGCCCCGCACTTCAGAGGGCCCTGCACTAGCAGGGCAAACATATTGCCTGCTGCTGCAGCCAGGATCTCTATAAGTGCTGTAAGTCAGTGGGGCAAGCAGATTAGCTTTACCTTGGGCCTTCCTACCTGCCCCAGCTTCTGAACGGCCCAAAATGGGCCACCTGGAAGCAGTTGGCGACAATGTTATCATATCACCACCATTATTTCCACATGCTGTGCTTTGTGCGCAGCACCAACAGTGCTCTTCTTGGTGAGTGGGGGGGGGGCGTAGAGAGGGTGGGGTAGGGGCCTCTGCAGGAATGCTCTGCATTGGGCCCTTCCACTGTTAGAGCCAGCCCTGGTGCCAATTGAAAAGGTGATGGAAAACAAGGAGGTATGGACTGATGGTTGAGTTGCTGGTACTGCATGAAGCAAGCAGGAGAACCTGTGGTCTATTTTTGGATGGGAGATGGAATGCCAGGCTGTGACAAGCTGCAGTACCTGTTGTAGCAGAACGGGGTCACTGTGGAGCTTATTAGCCAGAACAGGAATGTTGTGAGAAGGCCAGCTGGCACAAGAATGTGTACGACCTTGAGGACCTGTCCAGGCAGGACTTACAATCATCTGCTGAAGCTCACTGTCACACGGCCAGAGGAGAGAACCACACCGTGAAGGCTACATCTGGGACTGAGGATTCAGTGAATCGTAGAATACTGTATATTTGTAAAAACCCCATTGAAAAATGGTGGTTTAGACTAGCCTGCCCATGTAAGCTGCCTTGGGCATTTGCTTCGGCATGGGAAAGGCGGGGTATAAATTCTTGCAAAAAAAAAAAAAAGTTCTGTCAGTGAAAGGTGCCCATAGATTCGGCTGAAAGAGTCAAATTACTTTCTATTTTGCAAAATGACCAAAACGCCTCCTCATCCTATAGCCTAAGCTGCCAAAAAAATATGCAAAAATAAAACCAGCTAAAGAACACTTTTCAAAGTGCATTAGGCATTTTCCAGGCAGACAGAGAATGAATCCACACATTTTATCACTACATGCCTTTACAAAAGAAGCCCATCCATTAACATGGGAAACTGCTTGTTTGCATTTCTTAACAGCTGACATTTGTACCTTTCCAAGGAAAGTGAAGGGCATCTCATTGCTTCCTTGTTTAAAGCAGTGTAGAAATAATGGGGATGATAGGGAATTGAAGCTAATTTCTTTTGTCTCCTATTCAGCAGATAATGGTGGGATGTGTGGGATGTTAAAGGCCAGGCAGAGGAGGTGACCTGGAGATGACTCCATTCTTCTGAGGTTTATCAAAGGCTCCTGTCAGTCAAAGGCATGCTGGGAGACTGGGGACTGGCCATCTGGTCCAAAGTTAATCAAAGAGGAAAAAGCAGAGTAAGGAAGTGAAAAAATCTCACTGTCAGTTGTGTGAGGGGTGGAGGGAAGAGGTTAAAGAGGAGGAAAGTCCGATTCCCTGGGAGTTCCAGCACAAGGGCCGGGTGGTGGTGGGATGACCAGCAGGATGGAGGGTTTTATTTAATATGGAGTGAGCTGATTTGGTGTCAGTTTTCCTTGGCAATTCTGAAGGTCGCTCCTGCGGTTTGCCATTCAGAGAAGCAACAGAACCATTTCACTCACTTGAGGAAATAAAGGAAATCGCTGGTTCGTGATGGGGAGCCAATTTACATTCAAGCAAGTCTTCTGTTTTGAAGCCAGAGATATCTTTTCATCGGTGTCATGTTTATTACACGCATTAACAAGTTTCTACCGGAAATACCTCCACTAACCCGGCACTGTCGGTGTATTCCTTCTAGCTCCAAAAACATGGCTTCTCTTGCAAGCTATCCCCAATGATTGTAGAAAAGTTTTGATACAAGGCGGCACAAATTCGTTCAACCTGTGGTTCTCAAACTTTAATTAAAACTTTCATTGGCTTTCCAAACCAAGTGCACACTACATTAAAAAAAAAAAAAAAAAAGGAGTCATGATCAACTTCACATACTGTATATGCATGTTTTTCTCTGGATGGAGATTGGTTTCTTTTAGGAAAAGCATCTAGCAAACATCTGAAACTGCCCTGATTCATCCCTTGACCTTGACAGTAAATTAGAGCCTAATGGCCCAATGCATCACTGCATCATGGCAGGGTGTTTGGAGAGGATTGGGGCTATAAGTATTCTGGACTCTTAGTTCACTGTGATGACCTGCACAAGTTCTATAACTCGTTAAGGACCAATCCTATCCAACTTTCCAGTGATGATGCAACCATAATACAGCCCTGAGGTAAGGGAACAAACACTCCTTTACCTTGAGGAGGCCTCCGTGGCTGCTCCCCCCCCATCTGCAGTATGTACCACAGCTGGCACATTTGCACAGCTGCATCCATACTGAAACACTGAATGGAATTGGGCCCTAAATGTCATAAATATTTGGGTACAATTCGACAATAGTTAGTTGGTGTCACCAAAAACAAAAGGAATCAAAATTATCCTGTCCAAGGGTTCCAAATTTCATAAATCTAATTTGACGTCAGATCTATTAATTGTTGTTTTGACCTGTGCAGGGAGAGAAGGGAATTTTTCCCATCTGAAAATTGTAGCATCTGTCAGAATGAACTTTTAATTGTTTTAACAGCCCAGTCCTAAACTGCCCTGATGTCCAATGAAATTGAGGCACTGAAATGGCTGCTGCTGTATCCTGTGGGGCTTGGGCAGATGCTGAAGTCTCCTTGGGGTACAGGAATGTTTGGTCCCTTTCCAGTGGTGGGATTCAAATAAATTAACAACCGGTTCTATGACATCATAGCCGGAGCCAAAAAAAACCCCGAAGCCAGCCGAGGTAAGCGAGTGGGCGGGGCCTGGCTATTTAACAACCGATTCTATAGAACCTGGGCGAACCCCCTGAATCCCACCACTGTCCCTTTCCCTGGGTAGAATGCAGCTGGCAGCAATGAATCTCCTTAGATCTGCACCCACTGTTTAGCAGGCGCAGAACCAAGGAGGCCCATGTAGGGCTCTGCAGCCTGAGAAGGGGGTTAGGATTTGATGTCCCTGCCCCTGCCAGGCCCAATTCTCCCCTCAAACCACCCTCCTCCTGCCCAGTTCTACCCCTCCCCACTTGCTCCCTGCCCCCAAGTGCCTTGCTGCCGATACTTACCCCTGGCCACTTCAGATTTTCCTGGCGCTGAGATCCAGCACTGACTGACATTGGCCTCAGCATCGGTGGTACAGTCTTACTGCGGGCAGGAAAGTGCCTGTGTATCGCCTGTGCAGAGGCCCATGGGATTGGGCCCCCAGTCTCCTTGCTTTTGCCATTCATTTCAGTATGTAGTATGGAATAGGAGTAGAAATGCCACTAAAAACCTCAGCCATGATCCAAAATGTTAAGGTATTTCAAAGTTAATTGAGGCTCTGGGAGAAAAGAGAATACAAATATGCCATTTGTGTTGAAAAATTCCCAAACATTGCCCTAGCAGGCTAGTAAATTTCTAGGCTCAAAACCTGCCTATGCAGCAAGTCCATCTTGCAGAAAATCAACATTTCTGTTAGTCTAACAGAAATTATGGAGAGCAAACTATGAAATATAAGGCGGAATACAGTCTCTCTGGCTCTTGCTGAATGTACACAACGTTGTCTAATAAAGCCTCAGTTCATGCAGCAGATAACCATCTTATGCCTAATGGAACATCACAGTGGACTTTTGTCTGTCTACCCAATGTTTATCCTTTACTCTCCTTCCTTTTATTTTGCTCTGTGGCAGCTTGTAAATTCACATTATGGTAGATAAATCACTGAAAATATTTGAGTGCGGGATGGGGGCTAATGTAAAGTTTCTTCCGCATGACAGATTATTGGGTGATTATCACGCATTTTGTTGAAATTTCTCAGTGAGTCACACAAAATGAACTTGGTAGTCAATCCACATTTTCAGTAGTGATGATTATCACTACTTGTTTCATCCAAGTCTTATTTCCCTCATGCTTAATACCAGGAAAAAAGTATCACTTTACCCAGTGATGTCATTCAGGGGGAACGGACCAGATCGGGCGTTCCGGATCCTAACGGGCTCCGTGGCTGGTTCCGGGTTCCCGACAAGTGCCAATCAAAAGTGAGTTCCTGTTCCTAAATCATTTGAATGACACCACTGGCTTTACCCTGCCGAGTATTTGCATCAAATGGCAGGGGGTGGGTGGAGTTTCAGCCAGAAAACAAAGTAGAGGGAAAGTGTCAACTGCCCCTCACTCCTTGCATCCTATGTGACATGGTCCCAATCCAAATCAGGCTCTCCACGGTTGACTTTTTCAATCATAAAAGACACCTCTCTCTTCTAATGCTAATTCTGCCTGTTAATGATGGGCAGGGCTGTGTGGTCTTGAGGTTGAGCTGTTGCCTTGTCTGAAAAGCTAAGCAGGATCAGCATCTTTGGATGGGAGATCGAGGAGAGACTGAAAGCCAAAGACCGAAGCCACTGACAGATCTTTGCAGAGGGGTGTGAAGGAATGCAGAGGAGTCAACTGGCCAGATAACACCTGATTTGCACCTTATAACCTGATAACACCTTAATTTGCAGATGGCTACGGAAAGCTTGGACGTATGAAGGGCTGGAAAAGCCAAAATGATGACTGCCCTATGAAGGGAAACATCTGGAGAAAGGAAGGGTTCTGTGAGATTGTCTCATGGAATAATGCTAGTAAAAATGCCATTGAAAAAATACTTATGTAAACGCTTTGAATCTATGAAAAAGGCAGTATATAAATACACATAAATACAGTACATAAATACTGAAATAAATATACTGATTAACATAATATCATTAAACTCTGTTGTTTAATTTTTTTGTTTTATTGTATTTTAATATTGTTTAAATTGTTTTTAATGTTGTTTTTATATTTTTTATTCTTGTAAATGCCGCCTTGAGTGCCTTCGGGCAATAGGCGGGGTATAAATTCAATAAATAATAATAATAATAATAATATCTACTTTGACCCTCAGTTTTCAGCTTGGAGAACAGGCAGGAATTGATGTTCTTACTAGTGGTCTCCAAACCAGAGACCGTTGAGGTTGGGAAAGTCTGACCCTGGCATGAACAGACCTTACCATTCTACCAGGGAGCCTCCTTGCCCCCAATCGCCCCAATCTTTGCCCTGGCCAGCCATGTCTGCATGGAAATCCAGCGTGGATGCTTCCTGGAGGAATGGTAAGCTCCATTTACCTGGGCATGGATCCAAAAGGACACTAGATTTGGCCCGCGAGCCGGGGTATGGAGTTGGCTGTTCTTGGCCAATGAAGAAACAAGCTCAAAATTGATAGCTCAAAAAGGGAGAGCATTTGATTGAGTTGGGGTGTGAAGGAAAAGCATCCCTCATGGTCCTGTGCTGTTATAAATAAAGGAACAAGGCTTTTAAAATACAGGCGATCCGTTAAAATAAGGAATGCCTGGCAATATTTGAGAAGTTTGTGAAAAAACAAAGCCCATCCCCATTCAGTAAAGGTTATCCATATTAGAGGAGGCTGCACTGTGTCATGTTTTCCTTCTCTGCTCTATTTTACTATTATTCAGCCATGCAAAGCAGTGCCTCAATACACGAGCATCAAAGAAGCATAGCTCAGAAAAACTGGAGGTGAAACAGAAGCCACCACTGACCTTTTCCCCATACGCCTGGTCGACTGGTGATTGCGTGAACCTTGACCTAGAATTGCGTATGACCTGAAAACTGAAGGTACATGCCAAGCTAGAGGATTTTTCTGATATGCAGTCCTTGTAAAAATGCCAAGGGATTTGTTTTTGTGATTTTTTTAATGCAACACTATTCAGAGGGTTGTTGCTTATTTTCATTCTTAACCTTTATTAGGCACAATTAACAAGGAAACAATTTAGATAATTAAATTTAGATGGGCCTGCTTACAAATATGGCGTGTTTTCCTTGAGTAGCGACCCCTGAATCTGCTTCACAGCCCACTTTACAGCCCCACCTCCCCCTGCCCTGGAACACCTGCCGCTCGGTGGCAAACTCACCGCCATCAGCTCCAGGGGCCTCTCTGACTGGCACATTGGCCCCGTGTCTCCCTGCTGTACTGGCCTCTGCATGAGTGCTGCCTCTTCCTGTCTGCCACAAAGTGCTTTACAGGAGCCTCCGGTGGCTCCCAAGGGATGCAGCGATTGTCATTTTGGTACTGCTGCTTCTACAGGAGCTGGGCAGTTCTGGATTGGGCTGTGAGTCTACCTGCATCTCTTTCGGTCCCTCTGTCTAATCTAGACTGTGGCCAGGGCCAGAAGGAGGCTGCCATGCACTTATCTCAATCTTTCTGTTGGATTATGTTTCTATGGGCCCAATCCTATGGTCACCTTGCACTGATGTCACTAGTGTTCTGTCAGCAAAAGGCCCACTCCATTGGCACTGCAGACACAGCAGCGAGGGGTTAAAAAACTTTCCCATACATCTGGCAGGCTTTCTGATCACTTCACCACCATAACATGCAGTGCGTGCCTCCATAGCACACCTGCATACTACAGCATTGCAGGGGATAGCATTCAGTAGGAAATTATGTTTTATGCACATTGCTGATCATTGCACAGTTTCATTCTGCTGCTTTTGGCGTTTGGGTTTTTTTGGTCATGCTTTATATATACTGCCGTTTTTATGCCATGGATGTTTTTTAATATTGTGATAAGACGCTTATTGTAGATGGTGATTTTACGTAAGCTGCCTTGGGCACCCACATTAGTGGAGGAAAGACAAGGTAGAAATATTTGAATAAATGTTAACTGTAAGCTGCTTTGGGAGCCAATTTTATCTGCAAAGCAGAATATAAATAAAATAAATGATAATAAAGAAATATCCACCTTGTAAAAATTTGAATTGTTTTTCATGCTTCAAATGTGAAATGATCACAAAGATGGCTGTAATGGCATTTAATTGATTCCCCCTTTCTTTGCATAAATTCTGCTATCCTATGGTAGTTGCTATTGATCTCAAGAGGTAAGCTGCAACTAACACCACCTCCCCAGGGGTAGACCCCTGCTTGCTGCGACTGAATGATCTCTACCCATTGTTTAGCACAATAGTCATCACTTGGTGTTGCAATGAAGAGATAAAGCATCATGCACATGCACAAGCCCAAAAGTCTTCTACATATTTTCTTTTTACTATAGAGCAGCCCATTTTAAAGCAGGAACTGCTACATTATATGTCTCGACTCTTCCTAGTCAAATGCTCCATTAATGTACTTTCCCTTCAAAACCAGAGATGGAGGAGCAAGGCTGTAAGATGCTACTGCAAAGCCCTAATACAATTCATTAGATAAAGCCTATGAGGATGCAATAGCAGGTCTGCTATCAAAGGGAAAAAACCTTCAGGCATTTTACATCCCTTAATCCCAATGACAGCCTGTTTTTGCAGATACCCTGCAGTTCATGAATCACTGGCTACAGCATGCAAAATCCCTATTTAGGTAATTACAATACAATACACAAATCTGCACACAGGCTAATGTCACCGAAAATATTCCAAGCAATCTTCTCACTGAAATAATACGGCAGCCTCAGAGTTTGCTGAAGTCTTTTTCTGTTGCTCTGTGATAATGTGCCGGAAAGGTGGGCAAGTGACATTTTGGTCAGGTATGTCCTTCTGGACATGAAATGGGTTTTATATCCAAAATAAAAGCAAATACTTGATGTGAGAGTCTGTGAAACTCACTGGCAAAAGCGGCAGATTATTAATGGCCCAATCCTAACTAAAAGAAGAATCAGTGAGACATGTGTTCCACCGGTGCTGGATACAGCAAAAGTGCCATACAGTGTTTGCAGTACTGCAAGGAGACAGCATGCTGGTGGGAATGCCAGAGCCTTCCCCTACATGCCAGCAGATTGACGGAGACCTGCCAACAGAGGTAAACCCATAAGGGGGCAGGGGGAGAGCAGGGACATGGTTGAACAGGGCAGGGGGAGTGTGGAGCAGGGGATGTGGGGAGATCAGGCTTGGGAGTGGGTGGGTTTGGCAGCAGTAGAACCCCCTGATTCGCATCTCCCCTTTCAGGCTTGATCTGCCTGCATGGTTCAACACAAGCTTGTGTGACATCATGACTTTGTTGCTCTAGTGATGCCACTGGATTTACTCTTTTTTTGGATGTGGTAATGGCATAAGAATGGGGGTCATAGCTTCGGGATGCTGCTAGATCCAGATTTGCTTCTGGATGAGCACATGTAGTCAAGGGCACCTTTACACAGCTTCATCTGATGCATCCGATGTGGTCTCTCTGGGAGAGAGGCATCAGACCTTTCCCACAAATGCCCCGTTCACTTTTTTTTTTTAAGTTAGGCTATAGCAATGTGTTCTACATGGGGCTGATTCCAAAGTGTGTTTGAAACTTTGGCCAGTACAGAACGCTGCGACCAGGGGCTTGTTATTTGGCGCATGCTACCTTGTCGTTGATTGATCATTGTGGAGCAGCTCTGAGTAGCCCCATGGGGTGGCTGGTGTGAAAATCCCCTTACTCCAAGTTGCACTCCAGCCTGCACCTACCTTGTGTTGGATACAGTGCATTCAACTCAACTTGCCTGTTCCCATGCAAGTTAGGCTTGTGCCTTAAATAGTGTAGGTTTCGGATATTTAAATCACACCCACTCCTATGTAATCTTTATCCACTCTTTGAAACATGCCAAAAAGCCCCTCCTCTTTATCCCTCTGGCCAAAGCCTCCTGGGTTGTAGTGCCCACCCCATAGAAATCTATCAGGAGCTCTGCATTAGCCTTGCCGCTTCAGACATGAGTGAAGTTCACCTTGTTGAGACAAAACCTTCAATGAGGTCCCCTTGAATGATAGTTTTATATGGATTTTAAAGGTGTTTTATGTCACTTCTGTGCCACTCTTTTCTTACATGGTTATTGTTTTTAGTGTATTGTTTTCAGTGCAAGTCAAGTTCTTGATGCCAGAAAGTCAGTGAAGCATCAGATCAGAAGTCTTATTTTATTGCTTGTCTCTAATTCCATATTGCTCTTTTCAAAGTCCAACATTAAACTCCTTTTGGCTTGGCCTCTTGAAAATTCCACATGGTGTTGTCACAGACCAGAGCAATATAACTTCTGGTTCTTTAGCAGAAGACTTCTGTGGAGAAACTCTTCTGTTCTTCACTAGAGTTTTTGCTACTTTATCATTTAATTTTGCATGCTCTGTCATTTTTATCCTGGTTATCTGCTTGATCATCAATTTTGCTAGCTCAGCCTTCTGGTTGCCCTAATGAGCTCTCATTCACATAACACAAATGAAATTAACAATGGCCTTACTTGGCAGTCCTTCTGGGAATAAATTGTCCTTTCACAAAGAACTAAAAGTCAGCTTAAATCACCTTGAGAAGTACTTGTTTGATTTTATCAATATACATTACTGATGTTTACCCAACTGCTGGTAAATCACTACCATCTAGGAACTATCAGGAGGCACTTTTTTGCGTGCATCATTGCATGCAAAAACATATTCAGATAAATATCTGTAAACTGATACTTGTTGTAGGTATATAATAGAACAGTGGTCAGGGAACAGGGGTAAATTACCCCAAATGGGGTAAAAATGAAATTCCTGGGGGTAATGGATGGTCGCGCTGCCAAGACACAGCCGGGCATGCATATGAATCTATATGCATGCCCGGCTGTGTCTTGGCAGTGCAACCATCCATTACCCCCGTTCCGGTTCCGTTGCTGGCTGGCTGGCTCCGTTTTGTTTTGTTTGTTTTGCTCCTCCCTTTACAACTTCATATTTATATAGCATTAATTAAGCTCATTAATTAATCAAATAAAAAGCAATGGGTTCCAATATGTATTTTTTTTCTTTTGTTCTGGCGGGGGGGGGAACGTTGGCGTATCTAAATATATTTTAGGGTAATAGGTAAAAAAAGTTCCCTGACCCCTGGTATAGAACTAAGAGTGCAATCCTAACCTGGAGTTAGGCCAGCATAAACTAAGCCAACAAGGTTTGGCCAGCACAAGGGCCACCATAAAGCATATTTGGACTACTCTTGGAGTCAGGGAGGATGGCTCACGTCTGTGTGCTGGCCTCTCTGACTCTGAGAGTGGTACAAACATACTTTATGGCCCTTGTACTAGCCAAACTTTGTTGGCTTAGTTTATGCCGGTCTAACTCAGTTTAGGACTGTGTCCTAAAAGTCCTGATTTTTGCTTGAGCCATGTGCCTCAAACATCCAGGTTAGCCAGAATCCTTTCATCAGAAACTGGATCTTTTGCACATGTGGTTTCCAAACATTTCATTGAAGAGAATATTTCACAGTGTTATGGATAACCCACTTCTCAACCCACATGTTCTTTGGCCTGACATGTAGGGCCAGTATTAGAATCAATGTGTCATTTGGCCCAAAGGTGTAGTTTGACAGCAATTTACCAAAATACTTCGGGCGTAGAGAAAATATTTTTGTAATAAATCCCACACATCATATGCACTGTTTGGAATCCATCTTCTTTCTCTTTTTCTGCTGTTTTGGATGTTACCCTTCTTCCTTTACTGCTATTAAGGACTTTGAAGGGGAAAACTCGATTCCTACATGAGTGTTGATCGAACAGAAATGAATGGATTTTTGTAATCTGACATCTATTCTTGAATACAGGTTATCTCATATGAAGTGACCCTGCAATACAGTGAGATACAGTGAATATCTTGGGAGCACTTTTGTAAACTATCATGTAGAGCACCTTTCCCCATATGAATCCTCACATCCATTGAGGTCATGGGGAAGGCTTTGCTCAGAATCCCCCCCCATTAGAAAAGTTATGGGCCTGATCCTATCCCTGGCCACACTGTAGTAGCTGCACCAAAACAGGTGATCTGAAGGTAAATGGGACATAAGAACAAACATTTTCTACTTACCTCCGTGTAAGTCTTCAGGCCTATTGGTCTCCTTTGTTACATGCCCCCATTCTGCATGGTCCACAAGGGCAAAAGGGGCAGTGAGGTTGTGGAAAGACAGGATAAGATCTGGAATATGTGACTGCTGCACCATAGTGGAGGAGGCAGTGGGAGATGGGTGGCATCAGAGGGGAGTTTTTAGAGGGGATGGTGAGACTACTTGTGGGGCTGACTCTCACCTGATTGCTGTCAAGAATAGACTCTGAATCCCAATTTACTGTAGTCCAGAACAAAGATTTATTTTCGCATTTGCAAATGCGGGTGGCAAGGAAAAAACACAGCAAGCAACACCTCAAATCACAAGGTTTAACCATTTATATACTTTTGGGAGTATTCTCCCCCTTTGCCTTTACTGGCTGAAGCGTTAACCAATTACCAGCGTTTAAACTGAATATTTTAGACTTCCCCTTACATATCTTCTTGATATATGGCTCCCTTCCACTTACACACAATGTATGTTCATGCTAATTCGGACTTAATGAGCTAGGGGTGCCGTGCCGAAGCGAGGGAGAACTCACACAGACCAATATGATCAATAATAAAGTTCTAGTTTATTGGTGAATACGGACTCATATTTATGGTTCAGTTTCACAAAGCATTCGTTTGTTAATTAACACATCAGAAGGCTGCATAGATTAACTCAGGAAGTTTCGGCAAACAAGACCAACAATGACTGACAAGATTTTACCAGGGTAAACAGACTTGGTAGACTCATACCTCATCGCACATGTTGTAAATCAACAACTACAATAAACAAGCTTAAATGGCTCTATTGACTGTTACTATCGTTTTTTCGCTTTGGCGCTTCCTGCCGTTTACATAGCATACGTCAATCATCATTTAACTCGGAAAGTATCAATCAACACCTTGCAAACTAGGTTAACGAGCGGTAGACCAGCGGACAAGCTCAAACAGTTTCGTTAATAAGCTTAGGGGTTTGCTAACAGGTTTAAGGGTTTAAGGGTTTCATTAACTCTTTACAATCTCCTTTCCGTCTCAGCCGTATCAGCGCAGGCTGCTTCGTTTGATCTCGTTGTTCCGTGCGTTTGTTGTGTTGCGCAAAGGTCAGCCGTGTCGCGCAAGGGTTAGTTGAAAGCCGCAGTCTTCTATTTTGTTCTGGCCCATGTTTCCCCAATCCCATAGTCCCTAGC
>JAJKFI010000019.1:10774556-10810186 GCA_029204185.1 Lerista edwardsae | reverse complement strand
AAAGCCCTCAAGTCTGGGAGTGCTACACTAACCAAATCTCAACAAGTTTTTATTATAACACAACTTGCACCTTATCTATATATATAAAGAAGAGCGTGTGTGTGTGTGTGTGTGTGTGTGTATGTTTGTTCCACATAGGCTCCGCAACGCCTGGACCGATTCGCGCCAAACTCGGCACGCGGGTGCCTTGGCCCCCCGAAACCATCGCTGCGCGGTTTTGGAACGGATCGGGCCCCCACGGGCGCGGGTAAAAGCGAATTTGTGGTTCTCTATGGGCGGCTATGGGCTGAACCTAACATTCCGAGGCTCTGGTGATGTCATGATGAGATGCTAAGTACATGCAAATGACATGCGGAATCTTCAGGCAGCAACTGAACTCTTGACAGTTGAAGACAAACAGCAGCAAACAGGTTTCACGCAGGGAAACCGATACAATGTGTTCTGTGGACATGTGGGCGGTCCCTGCTTGGCAGTGGACAGTTGGCACAAGGTGCTGTGGCTGTTGAAAGTTTACTTTCTCTCTGAAAGTTTACTTTCACTGTGTAATGTAAGGCAATTGGGCAGGTGCAACCAAAGGCTACAAAGATGAAACAACAGCGTACACAGGAAACACCTTAGGGGAAAAAAAAAAAACTTGCAACGCTACGTCACAGAGCTGCCACATCTAGAGCAACACAAACAGTACAGCAGCGTCACAAACAACTACAGGATATGAAACAGAGGGCTACTACACCTAGAGCAACAGAAACAGTACAGCAGCAGGGATGGGACATATCAAGACCCGGGCACACATGTGAGTGGGGGTGGGGTCAGGGATGGGACATATCAACACCGGGGCACACATGTGAGTGGGGTTGGGGTCAGGGATGGGACATATCAACACCGGGGCACACATGTAAGTGGGGGTGGGGTCAGGAATGGGACATATCAACACCGGGGCACACATGTGAGTGGGGGTGGAGTCAGGGATGGGACATATCAACACCCGGGCACACATGTGAGGGGGGGCAGGGATGGGACATATAAACACCCGGGCCATCTGTATGCCTGGTGAGTCGGGGGGGGGTCAGGGATGGCACCTATAAACACCCGGGCGAAGCCGGGTACATAAAAGCTAGTCCCTTATAAAGATGTGCTGACTACAGTGCCGGGAGGGCTATGAAAAAGGCACTTTTTAGTCTCAGGGAAGGTGCCTGCCAGTCAAGATTGGAGCAAGCAACTTTGAGGGTAGATGTGCCCCCTCTGAACAGTGCAGCACTTTTTTCTCCCCACAGGAGTGAATGGCAGCCATTCAATTATAGGGAAGCAAATAAAAAGACATCCAGGAACACCATGTAGATAGGAGGGAGGTAAACCTGTCCCTTGGCACTGCAACCCCAGTGGCTAGGGAAGGTTTCCTCCATCAACCATGCACCAGTATGCAGCCCATTTTGCTTTTTCCTATCGGGCCCAACAAGTGCCACTGAGATCCCACAGCACAGCACAGCCCTGTCCTCAACTCTGCTTCAGGGTCATGGTAGAATGCAACAGCCAGCCAGAACCATAGAACTGAATTCCCTGCCCAGAATGCCACATTCAGCATGCTGGTAAAACAACAGATCTGTGTTCAAGTTTCAGGAACTACAGTTCCGTAGTAACAACAAAGAAGCTCAAATAACCTGTTGCTAAACATTACATTTAGCAAACCTCTAACGGCCACAGTTTGTCTGACTTAGGGCCCCAATCCTAGTCCCTGCCAGCCTGCACAATGCAGTAGAGCTGACAGAGCACATGCTGCATGCTATGGGGGTGCGGGGGAAGCAACAAGCCAAACTACCTACCACTGTTTGTCATGTTGCCTTGTTGGTCTCACTGCTGGGCTGCAGGTTCGGGGGGTCCTGCTTATACCATCCGACACCACCTCAGGTACCATTGGTGGCACCATACCACTGGTTGAGAAACACTGCTTGAATACAATAAAATAAAAAATGCTTTCTGTGGCATGTCTCTGTCAGGTGAGCTGTCCTGTTTTGCCTCAGCTGTAAGGTGTCCTCAAAGTCAGCCCCCTGCAGAGTCATGTAGCAGTTCATCTGCCGCAAGTGGCTCGGGTATAGGTTACCCTGATGGTTCTGTAAGGTGAATTGAAAGTTCTACCTAACTTGATGATTCAATCCCTGTGTGGGAATTGCTGGCTGGCTCAGGTATAGGTTACTCTGATGATTCTATAAGGTGAATTGGAAGTTCTACCTAACTTGATGATTCGATCCCTGTGGGAGAATTGCTGGTTATCTGTCATTTCCTAATCCATTTACACTGACACCATACTAACCAGGCAGCAGACCTCTAGTCACTATGGCAAGGCTGGCAGCCTATCACATGACAGGTTTTCAGATATAATTTCTATGATTCTTTGATTCAGGCCAGATGTAACATTCTCAAAGAGTAATATTAATGCTGCATCAATTGTTTTCCTGCCATTTTCAGAGTTCAGAGTAATTGCCATCCTTAAAATGAAATACATTTCCTTGGTTTCTGCTTCAGCATGCACTATAGGAAATGCAGGCATTTGTCGGATTGACTTGTAAAAAGATAAAAATCAAGCCCATACATTTTTTTTAAGAAAAAACACACGTTATTTTCTGCTGCAGAGGCTAGTTAATTAACCAAAGGTGCTTCATTCTCTTCCTGCTTGACACTGCCTCTCTTTTTATGTTTGTGATGAGAACTGAAGAAAAGCTTATTCTTGCTGAGATAAATCTTCAGAATTGCATTTTCAGCTTTTGAAATGACTGCAAGGATTGTAATCATTCAGCAAATTTCACAAATATTGGAAAGAAGGAAGGAAGGAATTTGTGTCCTGCTGCCTATTATGGTGATCCACTCATGCCAACAAGCTGAAGGCCAAAGACTATCCTCTCCTAAGGCAATGACACCAGTGATGTGCAGTGAGGTCCAGGCCTGGAGAAACTCTCTCTCTCTTTCTCTCTCTCTCTCTCTCTCTCCCTCCCTCCCTCCCTCCCTCCCTCCCTCCAGAAATATGTTTTTTAAAACCTCACTTTCCCCCACTCAAAGCTAGGGGAGAGCTCAGCAACACGCCTCTGAGGCAGCTCAAAAGCTGTCTTCTTTGGTCTCTTCCCACAGATCCTGGTCCCTGAGTTTTCACGGCTCTGCCTACTGCCTACCCAGAGATTGCTGGTACAGGCATTCTGCCTGTTCTTCGTTGGAAGCCAGCAGCCCTGCCTATTTTTGATCGGAAGCCAGTGATGATTGCAACCTAATTGACTGAGGCAGTTCTGCCTGCTGCCTCCCCAGTGATTGCAGACACAGGCACTCTGCCTAGTTTTCATTGGAAGTCAGCCATGGTTGCAGCAAATTGGCTGCTTCCCTGTGTATGTAATGAGTTTGTTTGTCTGTATGTGTGTGTGTGCGCGCGTGCACATGTGCATGCGTGCATGCACGCGAGAATGCATATGTGTGCACAATTCACTGGCTGTCCTGGGGGAAAAAGGAGCTGCACAGAAAGGCATGGTACTTTTTTTTTTACTTGTGGAGTCTGGTGATGCTTTCCCTCCCCTCCTCCCCAGACTGCATGTCCCTGAATGATGCATGCATGTCCCTGCAAGTCCCTGAATAATCCATCCTGTTAACTCTCTAGGGCTCCTCTAGTGGAACTATGTTCCACTCTCATAAACCTCTATGCAGAACTAATTTATTGACTAACAGTGTAATCTTATACATGCCTACTGAAAGTAAGCACCACTGATTTTAATAGGATATTCTCCTAAGTGTATACATATACAGGATTGTAGCCTGGTGGCTCAATCCTGTATAGATTTACTTGGAAGTATGTCCCATTGAAATCAGTGGTGCTTGCACTGTCAGTCAATAAATTAGTTCAATTAATTTAATCAAAGGCATTTTGCTCAAGAGATGACCCCCCAATTAATCTGGTGTCAGATTTGTGTAAAGTGCTTTCTTAAT
Organism: Lerista edwardsae; assembly: GCA_029204185.1. Classification (NCBI taxonomy): domain Eukaryota; kingdom Metazoa; phylum Chordata; class Lepidosauria; order Squamata; family Scincidae; genus Lerista; species Lerista edwardsae. The sequence goes on along the minus strand of JAJKFI010000019.1, from coordinate 10,806,226 downwards.
ACAGGTACTGAGAACAACTGTATATGGCAAGCACCACCTTAAAAGTGTTTTCCCCTTGGCAAGGTGAAGAGATAATGCCTCTTCTAAAATTATGTTTGCTGTGAAACGAACATCATTTGAGCACAAAGGATTTTTTAAAACAGTGTGTGTTTTTCTCCTATGCAAATATAAACTGGATTGCTCAATTACTTAATCAACAGACCAAAACTCATGAGATTAGTCAACTATGTTTTCTTCAGTCATGGGGCAATTCTAGTGAGGACATCTTTCTGTATTGCAGCCTGTATCGCAACACAAATTTAGAAGGAATTTCAAGTTCTAAACACCCCATGTATTGTCCTGATGGCTTACAGTAAAACTAGGTCTTCAGCCTGTCAGTGCAGCTGCAATGAATCTTGCTCATTGTGGGGCAAAAGTTGCTGTCGCTGGAGAAGGGCAATAATTATGCTTCATGGGTGATGCTTGGGAAATTCTTGGGCGGGCTGGTTCCTGTTGCTGGCTGCTGAGGGGATTGGATTGTCAGAATAAACCCAAGAGGGGAGGCAGAAAGAAGCAAAGGGCAAGTGCACTGTTCAGTGAGGCGCTATTAATATCATTTATCATGTGGCTGCATAACATACAACTCGGTACACAGGATGTGTTCTTAGCACAAGTTTGGGAAAGATGCATTGCTTCCCATTTATGGTGGCCATGGAAGAGCAAGCCCGGAAAGATATAAATTGCATAAATAAAGGGAAATAATGAGCAGGCTTGATTTAGTGCAAGAAGGCTAGTTTTCTTACATGTAGTTTTATCACAATATCACATGAAGATATTGTAAATCTCCACAAGGTTCCTAGTTAGCTCTGTTCTTAAAAGTTCTTGCATTCACAATGGGAGATGCAGATTCAGCTACAGCATGTCCTTTAAGAGTGACTTCATACATTACCCAGGATCAGGCACATATCTGTCACCATGGGTACAGGGAACTGTATGTTCAGTGTAAATGCACATGCACACGCGCGCGCGCACACACACACACACTTTTATCTGTACACATTAAAAGGACATTGTCAAGAGTGAGTCACAGAGATAAGTCAGCATCTGAGCATGGATTCTCTTGTTGGATTGGGAACTTCGTACAATGATTGGATGGGCACAGAGGTGGACATCCAGCCAGGCGCGCACAGAGGCCCGAGCGCGCCCATGGCTGGCGCTGAAACCGCGCCCCCAGGATGTTGCCCCACCCCCAGGCTATAGGTAAGATACGCGCCTGCATCCAGCAGCACTATCCCACCCATGAGTCAGAATGAAACAACTATTTCAGGTGATGGGCCAGAACTGTTCCAGGTGGAAGGTGGCCTCAACATCTTTCTCTGCTGACCCCAGTCTGGTTGGAGGCTGACAAGAAAGCTGGTGGAGCAATTGACAACACCTTTGGGCTGGGCTGGGTGCTTGTCTTCTTTCTCAGGCCTAGTCCAGCTGAGAGAGCGAGAGAGCAAGAGCGAGCGAGCGAGAGAGAACAGCACCACCACCATTGCCACCTGTTCCATTTCTCTACTCTACCTGCTTCTCCAGGAAGTGTATAGAGCAAACAGAGATGGTAACCTAGAGTGTCTCCTGGGAGATGCTCCAGGCAAGCACATCCTTGCTCCTTTCCGTGCACTTCCTATTCGGCCTGATTAATCAAGTAACAGAAAAGCCCCACTGGAACATAAGAAAAGCCCCACTGGATTAGGCCAAAGGCCCATCTAGTCCAGTTTCCTGTATCTCACAGTGGCCCACCAGGAGCCTAAAGAAGTTCAGTAGACAACAAGATGCTTGCATCCTGTTGCCACTCCCTTGCACCTGGCATTCTGAAGTAGCCTACTATTAATGTAAGGAGGTTGCCCAACCTATCATGGCCTATAGCCCACGAAGGACTTTTCCTCCAGAAAAGTTTCCATTCAGTCCCCTTTTAAAGGCATCTAGGCCACATGCCTTTCTCTCTCTCTCGCTCGCTCTTGCTCTCTCGCTCTCTCAGCTGGACTAGGCCTGAGAAAGAAGACACACCACCTCCTGTGGCAAGGAGTTCCATAGCTTAATTACTCGCTGGGTAAAAAAGTATTTCCTTTTACCTGTTTTAACTCTCCCAACACTCAATTTCAGTGGATGCCCCTTGTTTCTGGTATTGTGAGAAAGGAAAAAGAACATCCCCCTATTGACTCTATTCCTTTTGTGCATAATTTTATACGTCTCAATCATGTCCCCCCTCAGGTGCCTTTTTTCCAGACTGCAGAGCCCCAAACAGGCCCAAAAAAGAGGCAAGGTGAATGGATCAAATAAGGGTCCCTACTTAGGGAACCCCCTGTATGTTATGCAAATGCCTGAAGTCTCCGAGCAAAGTTGGGGGAACTGGAATGTTTGGTGGCTAGGGAAAACATGGATATAGTGGGCATAACGGAAACCTGGTGGAATGCAGAGAACCAGTGGGATACCGCAATCCCAGGCTATAAACTCTATAGGAGGGACAGGGAAAGGCGTGTTGGCGGTGGGGTGGCCATCTGTGTCAGAGAAGGGATAGAATGCAGCAGAGTAGAAATTGAAGGTGGGCCTGACTCCACCATAGAGTCACTGTGGGTTAAACTAGCAGGCCAAAAGAGTGATGTAATAGTGGGGGTGTGCTATTATCCTCCAGATCAAAAACTTGAAGGGGACCTTGAAATGAGGAAACAAATTGGGAGGGGGGGGTGACCAAGAAAGACAGGGTTGTAATCATGGGGGACTTCAATTATCCTCATATCGACTTGGCCAACTGGTGCTCTGGTCAAGAAAGAGTGACCAGATTCCTTGACATGCTGAATGACTGTGCCATAGAGCAGCTAGTCATGGAACCCACCAGAGGACAGGCGACTCTGGATTTAATATTGAGTGATACTCGGGACCTAGTTAGGGATGTCAGTGTTACTGAGCCATTGGGAAACAGTGACCATGCTGTGATTGGTTTCACCATGCATGTCCAGGAAAGAGGGCAGAGCAAATCTGATACAAAAACTTTCGACTTTCGAAGGGCTAATTTTTTTTAAAAAAATTATTCATTATTTTTAATATAAATAGTTTTAATGTCAGTACTTATAAATTAATGGGAAGAAATCGTTCAAAGAAACATTCCTCCTTTTCTCTCCAACAAGAAGGAATGGCTCTTTTGAGATAGTGCCTTTTGTAAAACATAGTATTATTTACATCATCTAAAAACAATGAAAATATTTTTCGCCACCCCCAGAACTATTATTTTGTTCAAATGCAGATATGTGCAGATTTAACCACTTAAGGGCAAATCCTTTCCAATTTTCCAGCCATCCCAATGTGGGGTGTTCTGCATTCTGTGGTGACAGAGAAGTTATGGAGGCCTTCTTGAGATAAGGGAAGATTAGTTCCCTTACCTTGTTGCTGCATTGCGGCTGCATTGATTCTGGAAAGTTCTATAGGATTGGGCCCTCAATCAATTAAAATCCATATGAACTATGATTTATTTAATGGAGTGACAGCCATGGATTTTTCCTGTACACCAACTGCAGCTCATCAGCAGTTCCTTAAATGGGTTACTTATTTATTTCATTTGCCCCTCCTCTTGCAAACTTCCATCTATGGGGGGGGGGCAGAAGAGGCAAGCAATTATACAATGCAAGGCTGAAACAACATAAAACACAACCATTAAAATAAATATTATTTTTCAGTTAAATGCCCTTCCCCCCCCCTTAAACGTATTTTTAGAACAGCAAAGCACAAGAAGCCTGGAGGTTTTATGCATGTCTCCACTGCTCTGGTGACTTAATTTATTTCTTTAATTTGTTTTATAACCTTACAAAAATGTTATTCTTTTGAGACTTCAAGCCTACGTTTTGCATATATTATTTGCTGTAAAAGATTAATGAGGTAGCAGAAGCAATTTCTAATGGATTCCCTTGGTTTTCTCGCCTTCTCTTTTTCATACACATACACAACCATGAATCTGCTAAGTGTTCCTGACATGAAGGATGGAGAAAAAGAACGTAATGAAACACAAAGCCTCTTGAACAGTTTCTCCCTGCCTGCCTTGCCACTCGGATATCACATGCTAACCAATTCACTGTATTAACCCCACATCAGTCCAGTGTATTTGCCAAATGTTTGTTGAAGCTGTGTAATTGTCGAGGTTTATCCAAAGAGCCGCACACAAATTTCTGAGGTAAATCCTTCCTTGGCTTGTGATGAAATCCTTGTGATGCTAATGTGGAACGTAGTAGACATTTGAGCAATTACCTCAGATGGCATAGTTTTGGTATGTGGAGGTTATATAGCCTACTTATGTCTTGTTAACAAAGAGTTAGGACCCAATCCTATCCAATTTACCAGTGCCAATAGGATGTGTGCTGCATCCTGAGGTGGAAGAGGCCTTCTCAAGGTATGGGAACATTTGTTTCCTTACCTCAGGGCTGCACTGTGGCAGCACTGGTGCTGGAAAATTGAATAGGATCAGGCCCTAAGAAAACAAATCTTCTCCAAAGCATTAACATGAAGCAAATGGCTAAATAGGTGCCACAGTGACTTTGAAGAAAATTAATCCTTTCCACTTCCCAAGCCAACTCTCACTACTGTAGCCATGGGAACACGGATGGAAAATGTTAGTCAAGTAGATACCAAGTAGGTGATAAGAGCAAATATGGAAAGAACTGGCTTGGTGAGGAAGATGGTGGGAAGTGATAAGAAATCATGCCATGCATGTCCTAAAAAACACTGCTATGCATTTAAAAAAATAGGTGATCAAGGAGCTTCTGGGAGACATGCCAAAATCTGATTATAGAACACTTCAGGTTGGCAGTACTGAACTGTTTCCAGTTGTCAAACAGCTGTAGAAGCACATTACCTGACATTTTTTCCCTGACATTATCTGCCATTTTCTTAACCAGTGATCAATTTCTTTGCTATGGGGAACCAGATTTTCTTTAGCAAAGTCGTGCTTATTGTCTTATAAGATATTATGAGGCCCAGGGAAGCCTTTGGGGGCACATGGACTATAGGTATAGGTATAGGTTTCCCCATGACCCAATAGTCTAGTCATGACCGACAGTAAGGGGTGGTATTCATCTCCGTTTGTAAGGCAAATACTCCATTTGTATTTGTCCAAGGAAAGCTTACGTGGTCATGTGGCCAGCATGACTATACACCGTAGCACACGGAACGCCGTTACCTTCCTGTCGAAGTGGTACCTATTTCGGACTGCTTTCGGACTGCTAGGTTGGCATGGACTATATTCTCCCTCAAAAAAGTGTCTAGAAAGTGTCAAAAAAGTGTCCATTTTTTGTTAATGCAGCACTAAGAAAATGCTTGAGCATAGAGGGTGTTTCATTTGTTTGGAAGCAGTTTAAAAGTAGACAACCCACTTTGAAACATTGTGGGGTTAAGAGCAGAGGCCAGCATTGGATCCAGAATATCTGCTAATACAGAAATAGCATACAACAGAGCACTTGTTATAGCAGGAGCAAAGGTAAGCAGATAAGCAGGGCTCATCCCCACCAGTGGAAAAACCCACACCTGCTACTGTTTGAAAGGTCCACCAGGATGCAGCCACAGTTTACTCTAAAGTGCAGGCTCAGCCAACTGAACAGCTCTGGGTAGGCACAACTGATTATCTCAACAGCATCCTCTTCCAGTGTCCTTTTGTAAGGACAGAAGGACAGAGCTGAGAAGTGATTTCTCCCCTGTTGCTCTCCTTACCTCACAGAAGTTCGGGTGGCAGGTGAGCATTTGCTCAAAGTTAAGGCTTCCACTGAGAATTCTCAGGGCGATTAACAAGATTGGTCCAGCTGATCTCAATTCTCGTGGAGATACCTGTTGAGAGAGATGCAGTCTCTAAGGTAACCTGGTCCCAAGCTGTGCAGAGCTTTTTAGATAATATTACACCGACATTACATAAGGCTCTGAAGTACTGTCTAAATTAGGACGAGAACAGCACACTTGTACATGCAAAGGGATCTTGATATGGCTTTGGTTTGGGAGCAGAAAACCATCAGTGGTGGTCTCAAGACATCTCTGATTGTTATCCCTCAACTGTTCAGAGGCAGTCAAGATGTAGATGGAGGTGGTGACCTGATGGAAACCTGAACAAGGCTGGTACCAGGGGATTGAAGTTGCTTTATTCAACACCAACTTATCTTGTGACTGCTTAGAAACTTGTTGGGTTGAAAAGCAGGAAATAACTAAGCGAGCAGGTGTGCTAGGATGTCCCCAAAGGTTGCTAACTGCTTGCAGAAACCTCTGGAGTGAAGTTGTGTTAAGCAGAACTGCTTGTTCCAGGGATGGAATTTCTGAATACAGAAATTATTATTCAGAATATTTATGTACTGTTTTTTATTTTAAATAAGTTCACAAAGCAGCTTACATAGTAAAAGAATTTCAGTCAATAGCCAGGAATAAAACTAGGTAAGATACAGTAAGTTCATGTGCAATAAGAATAGTCAGTAGTAATGACAGACAAAGGCCATAATTTCTTTGAGCTTAAGCCCATACGTGACACAGGTGCCCAATTAGGTAGCATTGATTACACATGGATCCAGTTTCAACAATTCCCTGCAAGACTCGTCACAGAGGTGATTTCTCATAGTCAAGCTTAATCCAAACCATCAAGCTCAAGAAGTTTTTCCAAAAGTCCTTTTACTAGAGGAATACTTTTTCAGATCTACAGAACTGAAGAGTCCAAGGCTAGCTATGCTGCTAGAAGATAGATTTGCTGGATGATAGACCAAGGGCGCAATCAGAACCAACTTTTCAGTACCAGGGTAATGGCAATGAAGCATCATGGTAAGGATACAACCATTCCATTACCTTGAGGAGGTCTCCATGACTGCCCCCTAATTGCAGGATTTAGCACATGTCCCATGACACCAACTACGTCCGTGCTGGAAAGTTGGTTAAAAAGGTAAAGGTCTCCCCACGACCGAATGGTCTAGTCGTGACCGACTGTAGGGGGTGGTGCTCATCTCCGTTTCAAAGCCTATAGAGCCGGCGTTTTGTCTGAGGACAAGCTTCCGTAGTCATGTAGCCGGCATGACTATACGCTGTAGCACATGGAACGCCGTTCCCTTCCCACCGAAGTGGTCCCTATTTATCTACTTGCATTTAGGTGCTTTCGAATTGCTAGGTTGGAAGGAGCTGGGACAAGCAACAGGAGCTCACTCCGTTGCGCAGTCTTGAACTCCCAACCTTCCAGTTGGAAAGCCCAGCAACAGCAGATTAACCCGCTGCGCCACCACGTCCCTGCAAGTTTGTTAGGATTTAGTAAATAATCATGTTTTTACACATGCATACATGTACATATCACATGCATGCATACACACAGCCGGAATCCTTGTCCTACAGCAACTGTGCCCATGAACAGTTTAAAAGGTTTAAAAGCTAAGGTGTGCCTCTCACCACAAGGGAGACAATCCCAGCTGTGAAGTCCTTCTCCGGAGAGGGAGAGGTTTGGGGGTCAGAGGGGGTGAATCCCAGCAGCAGCACTGCACACTAAGATGCTTCCCCTGTTTTGCTGGCCTGATGCTCTGTCCGTGCAGCTATGTGGTAGAAGATGGTGAGGGACAGGATTGGGTTCCAAGAGGCACATTTCTTCTGAATTTAAAGGTTCCATATAACCATTTTGGGTGCTAACCATTGATAGATTTGTCCTCCATGAATTTGTCTAAGGCTAGCTCTTTTTAAAGTCATGTAGACTAGTGACCATTACCACATCTTGTGAATTACGTGCTATGTAAAGAAGGACTTCCTTTTGTCTGTCATATTTAATAGTAGACTCCCTTGGTCTAGAACAGAGGTAGGCAACCATCATGTATACTGTACATGAGCTACTTAACAAAATGACTAACTGCATCCAAGAGCTACTCTGATCCCATCCCCGTGTTTAACTGTAGAAAAAAATTGCCAGAGCAAGGCAGGAAGGCAGGGGATCTCTCCAAGAAGCAACAAACACACAGCAGCAGATCATTAATACATTCACTCCTCACGGTCCTGGTTTCTCTCTCCCCATATTTAAATACAGAAAACAATTGCCAGAGCAAGGGAGCAGGCCACGAGCTACTGGTCACCATCCCGAGATCTACTGATTACTCACAAGCCCCACATTGCCTTATAAAGCTTATAAAGCAAGGGTGCCCAAAGGGTGCTGCCAGGCTGGGAAGGCTTAGATGTTTCATCTAAGAGACACAGATGGTTGTCGTGAACAGGAGGCTAGGCCCGGCTTGACTCCATCTTGGGATCAGCTGCTATCTTCCCAGCCTCCTCTCTGTACCCTGTTGGTGGGAACTGCTCACTGGACGGCGTAAAGTCTTGGCTCGCTGGCCAGGAGCCCTGATAACGTGCCTTCCAGAGAAAGCGCTCAAGGACAACTTCTATCTGCACCAGAAGCTTTGAACCTCTGGTTGGGGGGGGGGAGAGCAGAAGCCTCACAGGCTGGCAAGGGGAGCTGGGAAAGTGCTGGAGAAGAGAGAACAAAGAGACAGACTTTAGAGTTGTCTGGGGAGAGACCATCTTGCTCCTCAAGACACCTGTAACTGCTCTGCTGGGTGAGCAATAGGTGTAGGAGATAAGATGTAGGAGGTAGCTTTTCTGATTTTGCATTAAGCTTTATGTAGCTATGCAGTGCTTTGAAAGGCTGTATTAGCCTCTATGCTGTAAGCTGTAGTTTAAATAAATACCATTATGTTTTACACCCTGGTGTGCCTTGTTTGCTGGGAATGGAAGTTAGCTGAATCCAATCTTGGTGCTGGGCTACACTACTGGGACTGGTTGGGTAAGGGTAAAGCCTCCTGGGCCACTGCTAGTGGCCAGGAGGGGACATCATCCCACGATCCCTGGGGGGTCCAGTCTCCCAGGTCTTGCGATAATGATAATACGTCAGAGGTTTGAGAGCCACAATATTTAAGAAGCATTTAAATTCTTAAATATATGTACTCACCATGAACATTAAACATATGTTCTAATCCTGTGGATTCTTAGTTTATACCTGATAAATAATTATAAAGCTTGAAAACTTTTATTTATCTTTTATATTTAAAGTGGTACAAAAAGGAGCTCAGCCAACATATTTTGAGGACCCACACGTTATATGTCAGAGCCACATGTGGCTTGTGAGCCATGGTTTGGCCACTCCTGTTATAAGGTACGGAAAAATTTGGAGAATCTGCCACATGAGGAGTATATTTTTTTTAAGTAAATGGAATTATACCTTATCGCTGGACAGATACCCTTTTGTTCAGAAACACAGTCTAGTTCAGTGTTTTCATTAGTGAAGGAAAAAGTTTACATCTGGTATTTTTCACCGGATCATTTCTTTGTCCATGTTTGTACATGCATGCATGAGTGCATATGAGAAGCCACCTTAAAAAGAGGCAGGAAATAAAAAAAATGATGGAATGTGCAACTGACATTTCTTTGCTGAACATATCTCATCATTTTAGGCCTGTATCCTGCAAAACAAAGAAAAAAAAGCAACAAAATGTGTATTTTGCCTTTCACATGACAATGAAACAGCTGGGACATTTCTGCATGACTTAGTCCAATGTAACAAGACTGGAATTTTAAGTTTTCAAAATAAAATAAATAAAGAAAGAAGTTCGTATGAATACTTAGATATCTGTACCAATTATCATATAACCACCTAGGAACCAACCCATCTCAAAACCCAAATTAATTAATTAAAATAATAACAAAACAGGAAGTGGAGGAAAGTCAGATCGATAATGTAACAAATGATCCACTTGCATTCCACAATGTTTTTTCCAAAGGACAGGAATCTTCTTTGTCATGTCATATTCTTTGTATCACAGCAGCTGCATAATGAATCTTGTATACAAATAACTTGTCAGAATAGATACAACATCTGGCTCCTGCTCAGTGGACTTTAGGACTACAGAAGTTAAATCTGGCTGGAAAGTTTAATTGATTTATGACATCGGCATGCCTACAGAAAATTGTGAAGATTTCAGAGGCTATCATCACCAAATAATCAACATTACCAGATCCTCATCCAGGTTTCCTATCCTGTCCAGAGGTAAGGTTATCATCTGTTAGGAGCAGGGCTTGTTCACAGTGGCTCTAGAACTATGGAACGTGCTCCTCTAGGAAGTCTATTCGGGTTCTTTCTTAGGGCCCAATCCGATCCAACTTTCCAGCACTGATTGAGGACTATTCCTAACCTGCCCTGGAACAGGCAGCTCAGCTGACGTGCACTGCATCCTAAGCATGTTAGGAGACAGCAGCAGCTTAGTGAAGGGCAAGGGGACAAACATTCCCTTGACCCGTGGTAAGCCACACTCAGCCCAATAGGGCTGCTCGGATCTGCACCAGCAAAATTAGCAGGTTCAAGTCCATGCAGCCAGGAGCAACTCAAATCAGGGCTGTCTAGCCCGGGGATGGGGGGTTGAATGCAGCCTAATAGCTGTGTCCCATCTCCACCCCCTCAATGCCCATGAGCCCACCCTCCCTCTAGCCAGCAACGCCTCCTGTTCACCTCCGGCATGCCCAAGCTGGCACATAGCCGGTGCAGCTGGCAGGCTGCGCAGTGCATGTGCATGGTTGTTGCTGCCTACACCGGTCCAGCAACCAATTCTGCGGCACAGATACACCTTATGGCATGTTGGCAACAGCACTGATCCGCCATAAGAGCGCTGAGCCAGCGCAATGACAAGTTAGGATTGTGCCCTCGGTCATATCAATGGGTCATGTACTGCTTCCTGCAATAGGGGGACAGTCACAGAGGCCTCCTCAAGGTAAGGGAATGTTTGTCCAGTTCACTAGCACTGGAAAATTGGATAAGATTGGATAGGATTGGGTCCTCAGTCTCTTTTTGGAGACGCGTAAACATTTTTATTTTGTCAGGCACGTGAGACTTAGCTGTTTTCCTGTCCCTTATATATGCCATGTTGTTGTATATATTGCTATAATTAGTTTTATGTTGTATAATTTGTATTCTGAAAAACTACCTTGTGAACATTTTTATTGAAAGATTACCTAGAAATGCCATTAAGAATTTAAAATACGTTCATCGCACTGAAACATCAAAATCTAATTTATAGCACTGTTAATTACAGATGATAAATAGGATAAAACAGATAATTCACTTAGGGCGCAATCCAAACCAACTTTCCAGCACTGGGGTAAGGGCAAAGCAGCTCCGAGGTAAGGGAACAAATATTCCCTTACCTCAAGGAGGCCTCAGTGACTAGTACTCCACTGCAGAATGCAGCACATGCCCCATTGGCACAGCTAAGCCAGTGCTGGAAAGTTGGTTAGGACTGCAACCTTACTGCCCTATCCCACCTATGCAGCATGCTGGTGGATTCCAAAGTTCGACATTGCAGTGACCTCTCTAAGGTTCAGCAGTGTGCCAGTGCAAAGCTTGGGAGGCCACACATCAACGCTGCACAGACCATCAGTGTCATGTTGGTGGATCCAATGGATTGGAGTGAATCAGGATGTGGATTTAATGGCAGTGGCAGTAGCTTAGGAATGGCGATGGGGGGGGGAGTCTACCTAGGGTGGACAGCCACCAAAAGGTGCTAAAGGGGTATCAGTCACTCTGGCCCTGACCGGGCCAGCCTCAGACATACCACAGCCCAGCTGGCAGGCAGCTCAGTTGTTGTGAAAGAGCAGCAGGCAAAAGAGCCAGCTTTACTTGCCGTGGCCTGAGCCAATGTACACCCGCACTCCAACCCGCACTTGAAGTGACATGGCCAGACTCGCCTCCTTCCAGCAGCAAAAGCTCTGCAGCCTGCCATACTTCCATGTTGCAAAGCTCTGCACTGGTTGATGCCACCCCCGGCATTGTTTCTGAGCAATGGCATATGCAGGATCCTATGGCCTCGTTCCAGCCTGACATGCCCCCTTCAGCCCAATAGATCTATGCCAGTACTATGTGCCAATACACAGATATAAAGTCCAAGCAGGAACATTATACCCATGCAACCGTCAATAGCAATTATGCTGCACCTAATCCTGATATGCCACCTCCTTTCTAAATGATAGCATGAGGTTCTTACAGAGAGCCTTTTGCTCTTCAGTCCGGGTTTACATCATTTTAAGATTCAGACAGCCTCTGCTATTGCTGGCAGCAGGAATTCTGGCATGGTCAAAGCTTGTCCTTCAACAGATCAGTGCTGGCGCTTCATTTGTACAAACTTGGAAGAAAGTTGGTTGCAGCAGAACATTTTCCATAAGCTCACAATAATAAAACAATTCTTTGCAAATATGACCCACACATACGAAGCCATGGGTGTTTTTTTTCTCCTTTGGATTCAGAATGTCAGGACTGCTGGTAGGTTGTTTACATAATCATCAGGAAATATTGTTTCAGGATCTGTTGGCTCAAGCATGTTACCTAGAACAGCCAAACAGCTAAATATATACGGGAATAACTGGTAAGAGCACCCCTTTTTAACCCCGTTTCAATCTATTCAGCACAGTAGCATAGCTACACAGGGGGCAGCATGGTAAGTATTACAGGTGCCACAAAGTGTCATGTAAGCAGCCCCTCCCACTCACCATCAGAGCCATTCCGGGTGGTGATGGCAATGTGCAGGATGTGCATTGCTATCACCTTCCAGAATGGCTCCAATGGCACCACCCCTTGTAGCTGTGCTGATTCAGCAGGCTTGCACTGAACTATGATCTCTGTCTGCTCCATATATTATTAATCTGATCTGCCACCCTGAGATGAAACAGGTGAATCAAGCCTCTGATAGGTCAGGCGCTCTTTTCAATGTGCTTTCACTTTGCTTCAGTCTCTAGGTAACCCCGTGATTATATAAAAGAAATATTTTTTTTGCCAGTTGAGTTATGTGTAACTACAAAGCACAACCCAATTTTGCATTTCCTGCATTGTAAATGCATAAAACATATTGAGATAGAAGGAGAAAAAAAAACCTGACTTCATATGTTTTGTGGATGCTTGGCCTGCTTACTTCTCAAAGATAAGATAGAAAAACGCACCAGTATTAAAATAAATACAATAAAATATGCCAATGAACAATTATACATTTGTATTACATTCCACAGATAACCAAAACGATGTTTATGCATAAAACTGAAAATATAATTTTAGTTCAGCATCAATAAGCCCATGGGTATCCTTATTGTTGCGTACACAATACTGATCTCATATTAAGTAATGATCTCATACCAATTATAATCAACAGCCTAATCCTATCCTCCACCACAAATGCTGATGCAGCCATGCCATGGTGGAACATGCTTGCAAAGTAAGGAAACTTTTGTTTCCTTACACTCAGATAAGCCCCCATCACCCTATGGGCCAACTCAGAACTGGGCCAGCTATTTGGATCCTTAGAATAAATTGTTGGGGTATTAGAAAACTGCTGTGCTCATATATTCAATACCAACTGCTCACAGGGTGGAGCACTAAGATTTTTCGTTAGACCAGTGTTTCTCAAACTGTGGGTTAGGATCCACTTGGTGGGTTGTGACCTGATGTCAGGTGGGTCGTTGAAAACTGGGAGCACCATCTTGGAGGATGCAGACCTGACTGTTGCTATATTCCTTTTGTGAGTGCTAACAATTTGAACTTTCAACGAGGGTTTTTAAAATTTTGTTCTTTGTTCAGTGCTTTTACATACTGTTTTGTCCTACTCTTGCTTTCTGCCAGGGATGTTTCATGGTTGTGCAATTGCTGCAGTCCAAGAATGCCAGTTTGCATTCCAGGAGTGTCATTTGATTATGGCAGCACTTCCTGCCTGATAATGTCACTTCCAGGATAATGACATCACTTCTGGTGGGTCCTGACACAAGTGCCATGAAAGCATTTAAGTGCTGCCTTAAATCAATTGCTGCTTATGGGATTGAGCCCATTGACAGAAGAATGGACATAGCCATCCCATCCATGGAAAGCCATTTTCCATGCTCTCCTGAATTGATTAAAGATTCTCAGCTTCCTTTCACCAATTATTTCATAAATTATGAAGTTGTATTAGTAAGCAGAATGCCTCCTCTTGGCTGCAGATAGATTTGAATATTACACCCTGAGTGCAAATGTCAGACTTTTATGATGAATTGGTTTTCTCCCCACCGTGATGAAAAGGCCATTCCAAAGGTTTTCACACTTTCATAAAAGAAAAAAGATGCCAGAACATCTCACAAAGCCTAACATTCCCTTCAGGTAACGGCACCAGGCCAGAAAGCTTGGCGCTTTTGTTTCCATCGCTTGTATTCTGTTCCTTTTATTGCTTTTCTGTTGTTCCTGTTGTAAAACTCAAGTGTTGCTCAAGACGGAGAGCTTGGCAGCCTTCCCACAATTCTCAGCATGTGGGAATAGCAAGTAACAAAGTGTTAACACCTGCCAACTGGTGGTTAGGTGTAAATGTCTCTGTTAACAACAAACACTGCTGCTGACAGTCATCAGAGCAAAGCAGCAAATCTGTTCCCTTTTCCGAAGTGGGAAACACCAAATGATGACAACAAAAAGCCACCTAATTGCTCGATTAAGATGTATCAATCCTGGTAACTGCTGATCTAGAACACTGAATTGCTGACATTTACTTCACTCCTGATTAAACCAAATCATTTTAGGGCCAGCTATTCCATAGATGTCTCTGAACATCACAGGTGCCGTTGCGGGAGTTGCAACAGGGAAACTTTACACAGCAAGGAATTTATGTGCAGCATTGACCTTGGTGGTCAAGAAATGGAAATACTAATGGGTCCCAAAACGTTAAATGGCAACTTGCAGAGTAAGATTCCACATTCTTTCAATTGCCTTATAATTATCAAATCATCTTTAAGGCCCCATTTTGCATGTTTTGGAATTACTTTCCTGGTCCCACTAGTATGTGGATTTTAGATACTGTACTTGTCCATTCTGTGAACACTCATAATTCAAGTATTTGCTGACAAGGGCTATTAGACGAACTAACTAATGAACAGATATTTTCCCATTTCATGGACTCCAGTTAGTATATTAGCAGCATGTCATCTTTTTATTTTCCTATGTATTTATCAAATTGACAAACTGTGTTATAATCAGACTGCAACAGCACTGCTTTATATATTTTATGGCTTTTCAGTATATATGACAAAACTAATAGGCTTGACAAGGCAATGATTCCTTTGTGTTGTTTTTTGGGGGGGGGGGACGACAATTCATCAACATCAGAACGAATTAGTCCATGTTCAGCCAAATCTTTTACTTACTGAGTGTCCTTGTAGCTCATCTTTGACTGCCGTAAAAGCAGTCAGCACCAGTCTCAGAAGGCACTCTGGCAGCATGTTACACTTGGTGCTACTGGGAGTGTCGGCTGCAAAGCCTGCACCTTCCCGCCTTCATTGTTACATCTCCTGCTGCTCCCAGATGAAGTCAGCTGGAGGGGTGACAGGAGGGGGAAAGGGGTAGGGAGGGGCAGAAAAACAGGGCTTGGAGGGCAGGGGGAAAGTGAATTGAGCTTGGGAAGAGGCAGGATCAGTGCTGCCAATATACTAACCCCTTCCTGGACCTGGTTCACATGGTCCTCTGCCAACTATTTATCTGTTGCATGCCCAAGGAGAAGCCCACAGGCCAAGCAGTTCACCCCTGGGTAAGGGAACAAATGTTGGACTGGACAGTCCCCTTTGTATCCTACTGCCCCCATCATAGGATATAGCGGACTGCCACTTTGGTGCCGCTGCAGTGACAGTGGGCAGTGGATAGGATTGGGCTGTTTATCTTCAAATCTGTTTATTTCAAGTACCTTAAATTATGTCCATTGAAATAATGAAAACATACTTAACAGCCCTATTGTTTTCAGCAAAGTCTTCAATCTAAATATTATTGGGACTGCTCCCTTGGGATTACAGCCTAACTGTTCCTACAGCACATTCCAGGTGCCTTCAGTGTTTACAGTCATCTCTTTTCTCTCTAGTTTATTTTTCTTCCTGCATAGGTGAACATCTGTAGTATTTGTTGAGGCAACTAGGAACTTCTCCACTATTGTATAGGCACTTTAGGCCACTGATAGTCTTCTAACTTCCTCGGTTTTGAATGTCACAAAATATCAATCAATAATATTTATATACTGCTTTTCAACACAAAGTTGACAAAGCAGTTTAAATTGCTCCCTGTCCCAAAAGGCTCACAATCTTTAAAAAAATGCAGAACACCACCAGCAACAGCCACTAGAAAAGACACTGCGCAGGGGTGAAGAGGGACAATTACTCTCCCCCTGCTAAATATAAGAGGAACACCACTTGAAAAAATGCCTCTTGCCCAGTTAGCAGGGGCAAATATCCAGTTAACTTGTCCTTGCAGCATGCTACAAGGGGAAAAAATCAGCCTAATAAGTTTACTGATGTTCAACACATCCATAACAATATGGCAAGTTTAAATGATTGTAGAAAGCAGAATACTCTCTCAAAGCAAAAGATTACAAAATATTACAAGTTACAGAATTGACAAACTTTAAATCAAGATCATTACTAAGATAACCCCCACCTGAACACATGTACTTAATAATCAAGATAAGGAAAACATCTAAGATTACCAGGGAGTATGAGTGAAATATCAAAAACCAAAACCAGGCATCCAATTTAAGATGAAAGATTAAATGTATTTGTCCCTGATTTAGCCAGGACAAATGCAAAAGTTATGTGTTTACTGGTACTAACAGTTATATTTCTTTTGCCAGGACATACTAGCATAGGAATAAACTAGTCATTCCTTTTTATTGGAAAGAACTACAACTCAGAATTTCAAAGATTACAACAGCAACTCTGCCAGATTAAGGAAAAAAGTTTTATTATTTATACCACCTCACAGCTGTGCATGAGACAATCAGCCAACTTATTCCTAAAAGGTAAAAAAGACCAACGTTAACTTGGTGAGATCACTGCAGTTGTAACAATGTCCAGTTCCACACATTGCTTCCCCCTATAGGAAGTGACTATAGGTGCTGCCACTATCAGTGATATTCAGTTGGCAGCTGTAGTGTAGCCAGAGGGGGGTCACAGCACTAGGTGTTGCACAGCACCTCAATGCATCACACAAGTGGCCTCCTTCCCCTTTAAAGCCATTCTGAGTGGCTAGAGCAAAATTGAGGAGTTTGTTAGTTTGACTGACCTGTGTCTTTCTTTTGATGATTGGACTCTTGTTTTAGTTCAATTGTTGTCATTCCTCTTGATTTAATTTATGCTTCAGATTGATTCAGACACCTCTACTAGACATGGAAAAGCAGGACACAAATATTTTAAATATATAGTGCACCACAGGGCACAGGTAAAGTATAGTAATTTTCTCCCCTTCTGACAATTATATAACACAGCTACCGTGTGCAAGTATTGCTGATGCTCTCGAGTGGATATAGCTTTAAGCATCTGAGCGATTTTGACAATGCCAGTGCTAGGATGCTGACAGTCATGGGACAAAGCTGTGCACTCCCCTGTGGCACGCATGCCCCACCCATCTCCTGACAGTGGATTGGGCCCTGCCCCAGCCACTAAGGGTTCAGGGGTTGGTCTAGCCAGGTGCACCTTCTAATGGGCATGGGCCCTCAGGTATTGCCCAACCTGGTTGACAGCTGACACCACCCGTGGACCTAGAGCTGAATAATCTTTCCTCTTCTCTCCTTTTTGAAATCTACTAAGATGAATAAAGATGCAAAGAACCCCCAAAAAGATCTCCCAAAGAGCTGAACAAAAATGATCCAAACGGACACCACCTTTTCTTTGGCTGGCATATGCAACAACTTTTTGGGGTGCTTTGAGAACAACTATAGTGCCCCAAAGCAACAGTAATTGTGACCCAATGTCCCATTTGATTAATTCAGTTGTTTTAAAAAGCCCTCTCATTTCCCCCCTCTTTTTGCTGTTTGTGTAGCTGAATAAAGAGAGAAGAGAGAAGAACAAAAGAGATGAAAAAGTTACAGCCCAGTCCTAGGCCCTCTCATGCTGTACTATGCAGCCAGATTCAGACTCCAGTTCCTCCCCAGTCTGGCACGCCCACAGGAAAACCCTCCCTCTGCCCTCTTGTCAGTTCAGTTATTTAATAACATAGATTTTCTAAATTGCCCATCTGCTGGCACAGGGGCCCCGTGCTGGCAGAGAGTGTTGCAAACAACCCATAAGGCACATTCATGGCACTGCATGAGTAGATAACGCCACTTGGGATGCCTCCACTGGCGCGCTGGTGCTGCATCCAAACCATCTGCCTGACGGAGCAGATCAGTTTGTGTTGGGTAGCAAAGGGGCAGCAGAAGAGTAGTTCAGTGGCAGAGAAGGGGCATTTCAGGTTGGAGGAGGGCAGAATAGGGGCAGATCAGGCTTGGGAGGGGGCAGGATCAGTGGAACAGGCCTCCTAATTCCCTTCCAGGGCCTGCCAGTGTTACGTAGGATCAGTTTGACTTGTGCCTATTTAGCAGGTACAGATTCAAGTAGTCCCATAGGGCAGGCTGGGGCGTTATTTGGGGTAAGGGGAAAAAAAATCTTCAGCCTGCTCTTGATGAGTGCTGGAACAGGGCAGGGCATATGGCCTCGTAGCACCAGCACTTGTTAGGATTGGGCTGACAGAATGTTAACACTATCACAAGGACCCCAGGCCAGTGATACACAAATGCAGCAGCATGCAGTTTGTGTACTGCAGCAGTCCTTGCCCTTAGCAAAAAGGTCCATCCGATTCATTGTCACCTTTAATAGTTTCATTCCCTTTCTGTACCTGCATAAAGCAGATACATGCATATTTGCAGACATTTTATTTATTTATTTAAAATTTATATCCTGTCTTTCCCCCGCCCATCCCAGAAAAGGGGCTATCTATGATGATTTACAATATTCATTAAAATAACAAAAGCAATAGAAAATTAACAAGTACGGTCAGTGTAAAGTTAAAGGTTTCCCCACGACTGAATGGTCTAGTCGTGACCGACTCTAGGGGGCGGTGCTCATCTTTGTTTCTAAGCCAAAGAGCTGGCGTTAATCCGAGGACAGTTTCTGTGGTTGTGTGGCCAGCATGACTATACGCCAATGCACATGGAATGCCGTTACCTTCCCACCGAAGTGGTACCTATTTATCTCCTCACATTTTACGTGCTTTTGAACTGCATTTTTACGTGCTTTAAACAGCTCAGCGGTTTAACCCGCAGCGCCACCACATTCCTACAGTCAGCATACAATATCATTAATAACACTACAAAACATGCCTGAAATTTGCAAAACAACAACAACAACAACCTTCCACCACTTTTCCCCCAATTCCTATGTGGTAGAGTGTGAATATTAACTATACATTTTCAGTGACTGCCAGGAAGGCACTTGGGAATACACAAAGATTTTAGAACTCACAACAGAAACTGGATTACAACTGTAACCTATAAGGGCAAAAAAAGTATTGTACAGCAAATGACTTCATTTAGCTTGACCTACAAAGTTATCAACAGCTTGGGCCCAACATACTTAAGGGCCTGCCTCCTCCCCTATATACAATTACAATTGCAAAGATGGACAGAAAATGCCTTCTTAATGATACCATCTGTGCACCAAATTTGTACACAACAACACATAAAGAGGCATTCTCAGAAGCGCCCCACAATTGTTGGATTTCATTTCCATGAAGTTCCTTATATTCAAGATTCCGAAACCCTACAGACTTTTTTGAAACCTTGCCTGGCTTTTGGTCGTTATGGCTGAATTGAAAAGGTAATAGGGTTTGAGTAGGCTTTTACATGTAATTTTGTTCATGGCTGAATTGCCCCAAATCAAGATTCATCTAGTCCAGCATTCTGTTGACAACACTGTTGAACTACAACAAAAAAGTTCTGCAGTTCTCTGAAATATTTCCTAGGCTCAGATTTTTGCCTCTCAGGACATGAAAGTGACAACCTTCCTTTGTTTGTCCTTGGCATCTGGTATTCAGACGTCTTCTCCAAAGTTGAATGGTTAGTTTATCATTTATTGATTACTAGTTTGTCCTTACCCAGCGTTGCCCGTATATTTATTTATCCCAAGCTTCTGTTAGACAGGAAAAGGAATGAATTCTATCTATAGTGTAAAATCGAAGTAATTTTATGTACAGGAAATTAAAAGTATAAGTACAGTATAAAAATTATAAAGTAACATATTTTACAAATTCACTATAATATTAATTTAACTCAGAACATTATAAACAACATTTTTAGTTTCACCTCCAGGAGCAAGAATACATAAATTCTTGGGTGAACCCACCCTTGAGCAAGCAACATACAGTTGTCTGTGGGAGAAACATGGTGATCTCAAATCCACTCCGCAGTACTTAATAGACTGCCCCTGTGACTTGTTGTTCGTGATCGAGAATGCAAGTCTCACTAGAAATTGCAATCTCTTAAAATTAAAAGGGAGATCCGTCGGAATGAGTGTAGTGTTATCTGTGGGATAAAAACTGTTTCACCCTCTCCCTGTCTTGTTAAGATACTCACTTCAATTACAGTACCCAGTATGTTCTTGACACACAGCCTTGTGCCATTGCAAAGTTTTGGCGGGTCGAGGTTCCATAGTAAAATAATTGGAGATCCCACTTTAAGTAAAAGATGATGTGGTGGCAATCCAGCCGTATCAAGTGAGTTTAGGAAGTCTGATGGGAAATTGACAACCTCATAGGCATCTACTACAGTATGATAGACTTGTATTCAGTGACTACGCCTGGTAACATGGCAAGTATTTGATTGGAGTCCGAGACTGGGGCATAATGATTTCTAAAAATTCCCAGAAGGTTCTACAGAGTTCTATTTGTTCTATTCAACTACACTTGGGCTTAAATGGCATCGGGACTGTCACCAATCAGCTTAGCGACCCCGAAAACTATGGATTTGACACTAATGTCCGTCATTTTGGACATTTTATTTTTCATCCCTTCTCAACCCCCCCCATGCTGATGGGGGCTGAACATGGACTTAAACAGCATTGGGAGTGTCACTGTTCATCTCAGCGACCCCAAAAACTATGGATTCGACACTAATATTGGTCGTTTTCAATTATTTTTACATGTCACCCACTTCCCACCCCTACCCCTAGGGGTGCATTCTATTCAACTACACTTGGGCTTAAATGTCATTGGTACTGTCCCCAATCAGCTTAGCGACCCCAAAAAATATGGATTTGACACTAATGTTGGTAATATTGGACATTTTATTTTTCACCCCTTGTCACCCCCCATGCTGATGGGGGCTGAACATGGACTGAAATGGCATTGGGAGTGTCACCATTAATCTCAGCAACCTCCAAAACTATGGAGTCGACACTAATATCGGTCATTTTTTATTATTTTTACATGTCACCACTTCCCACCCCCACGGGGGCTGAACTTGGACTTACATGGCATCGGGAGTGTCACTATTCATCTCAGCGACCCTGGAAACTATGGGTTCGACACTAATATTGGTCATTTTCAATTATTTTTATGTCACCCCCTTCCCACCCCCACCCCTAGGGGTGCTAGGGGTGTCTTACCCCGCAGTATTTTGTTCTAGAGTGTAAGTCATATGTGTACCAAGTTTGGTGTAAATTGCTCCAGGCATTCCAGCTTAGTGACCCCAAAAACTATGGATTTGACACTAAGGTCAGTCATTTTGGATGTTATTGTTCACCCCTTCTCTCCCCCCCTATGCCGATGGGGGCTGAACTTGGACTTAAATGGCATTCGGAGTGTCACCGTTCATCTCAGCGACCCTGAAAACTATGGAGTCGATACTAATATCAGCCGTTTTCGATTATTTTTACATATTGCCCCTTCCTACCCCCACCCCTAGGGGTGCTAGGGGTGTCTCATCCCCACAGTATTTCTAGAAGTGGGATGAGTTGTGAAATCTGAAATCAAATGGCGTCCTCTATGCCACCATCAGCGTGCTGCGGACATTCTATTTCCAAGCGCTGTATCTTGCACCCCTTCTCATCCCCCATGCCGAGGGGGGCTGAACTCGGACTTAAATGGCATCAGGAGCATCACCATTTGTCTCGGCAACCCCAAAAACTATGGATTCGACACCAATGTCGGCCGTTTTTGAGTATTTTTACATGGCGCCCCCTTCGCACCCCTAGGGGTGCTAGGGATGTCTTAACTTCGCAGTATTTCTTTCCAGAGCATAAGGCATATGTGTACCAAGTATGGTGTCAATCGCTCCAGGCGTTCCAGAGCTATGCTGGAACATACACACAAACACACATCCAATTTTATATATAAATTGCCTTTATATATAAATTGCCTTTGCGGCCTCCCTTCTTTGCCCTCCACCAATGCCACCACAGCAATGGAGCATACACTGTATCCTGTGGGATGAATCCAGAGGTAAGGGAAGTTTCATTCCTGTACCCTGAGGCAAGCTTCCATTACCCCAAAGGGTCTCCTTGAATCTGCAGCAGCCATTTTGCTAGCAAAGAACCAAGGAATGCTGGCGACGCGCGAATCGCGCGTCGCCACCTTTGCCTCACCCCCCTGCAAATGCAGGAGGCTGGGGCTTTAAGGGGCCGGCCGGTCGGGAGTCAGAGCGAGGCTTGCTGCGCGCGCAGCAGCCTCGCTCTGATCAGTTGCGTCCTGACCGGCAAGAGGGACGGACGCGTTTTGGGAGGCTGATCGCGCCAGGCCCTTTGGACCTGGAGCGATCGTTTCAGCCTCTGGAAACACGTGGCTCGGCTTTACGAGCCTTTGCGGCCTCCCTTCTTTGCCCTTCAGCGGCGAAATATCGCAGCTCCGAGGCAGCGAGCTGCGGGGGGTGTGAGGCTGGGCCCGCGAGCGCTGTGAGCGCGCGGCTCGGCTCAGGGACTTTGCGGCCTTGATCGGGCGGCGCTTCGGCGGGGGGAGGGGCGAAGGCCTCCTCGGCCGCTCGCGCGGAGCCTGATCGGCCCAGCGCGAGCCTTTTGCTGGCGGCTGGGAACACGTGGCTGGTCTCTGGGCCTGGCGCCTCCCCTCCTTGCCTGCCTGAGCGCCGTTTGCTTTCCTTTGCTGCCCCGCTGCAGCGGGCGGCTCTGCAGGGGAGGAAGGGCCTGTGGGGCGGTGCGGGGAGCGTGGGGGCCTGGCAGAAGTGGGCCCGCAGAGCTGCGCAGTTGAGGACGCGGTCTTTGGGGGGATTTTGACTGGGTCAGAGGATTCAGTGACTGGGGGCGCAAAAGTGGGCTTTTTGGAGCGCAGGCGGCAGGAGTTTGGGGGGCTTGGGCCTGCTTTGTGGGGACCTCCTGGGTCGGGGTAATCCCTAGTCAGGGTGTTGTGTAGTCTTAGCATCGCGGGGGCCTCGGGGAGATCTGAGCCCTTCCACACCTATCGTGAAGTGCATCGTTGAGTCCCAGTTGCAGAATCAGACGTGGGTCGTGGTGCCGGTCGCCGGGACCTTCTTTGCCGGTGGAACTCCCCGCTTCAGCAAGTCATCGAGTGCGCCGAGGAGCGGTGCTCATATCCTTTGTGTAAAAGCAAGAAGCACAAGTGGGGGGGGAGACTCAACTCACGTCTGTCAGCTAGGTTCACCTAGAATCTCTGGGGCACCAGGGGTGTGTATTGGGTAATGGGTAAGCGTAAGCAGAAAAAGGGGGGTAAAGCCCCAAAACGGCCAAGTCAGCCGCCTCCCAGCCCTCCTTCCTCAGAGGACGAGGCGGACTTTGTGGAGCTTAGGGCCCTTCTGGCACGGGTTGATGCATTAGAGAAGGAGGTGGCTGCTCGGGAGGCAGGCAGGGGAGATGGAGGCGAGCCTTCGGGTGGGGGGTCAGGCACATCTGCCCCTCTCCGCCGGTCCACGCGCCCTGGGAGGGGGAATAAAATGTACCGGCCCCCATCTTCTAAGAACAATTCTCTTCAGGGTGGCCACCAAGAGGACAGCGGCGGTGGCGGTGACATGCAGGCCCCCGGAGGGAATGTCCAGGAGGGCCCCCGGGTTGCCCCCCCGGGGCGGGAGCCATGACCACGGCTTCGCAGGGGGCGACAGGTGAGCAGGAAGGTTGTGAAGTTAACCCATGTGTGTCCGTTGGGGGGAAGGTGTGCCTGGGGGGCAACCGCCAGCTTACCAGTCGGCGGCGGATTATTGGTCCCAATTCGGGCTACCTGCGCCTCAGTTGGGATGGGGGGGCAAATGTCCCAGCCTCATGCGCCATGGGCTCCTCCCCAGGGGGGTAGTGGGAGTGCACCCCCTCCGGGACAGGTGGGTGGACAGTGGCCCGCTGGTTTCCCGGGGATGTCGGGGGCAGGGACCTTCCCAACTCCCTATAGCCTATGGGGTCCATATGGCCAGGCACCCGGGGCTCCGCAGTTTGGGTCTGCGCCTGAGCCTTCCCCTTCCTCTTATGGGGCTATTGCTCTCCCGCTTGGGGGCCATTTGGCCCTCGCGGTGAAAGAAAAGATTTGGCGTGGGGAATACGTGGATATATTTAGTTTACTCCAGGCAGAGCCGGAGCCCATTCAGAGGGTAGGCGACCCATTGAGGGACACTGAGTTGGTAAAGAAGCGGAAGGTGGACCGCAACTTTACTAACTGGCTTTATGGATACTCGATTTATATGGCGGTGGTGCTGCAGATGCAGCCTGCTCGCGCGCCAGCCCTAGTGAAGTATCAAGACATAATTCATAGGGCCTTTCGGGAGTATTCGGGGTCAGCGTGGGCCACTTATGATGACCACTTCCGCTTACGCGCGAGTCATGACCCCTCCCTCGATTGGCGCGTGCCACAATTAGAGCTTTGGGTCCAGATAGTGGTCCCATCTAGGCCCACTTGGGGGGATCGGTCAGACAGTGGGCATATTATATCGAGGAACTCAGGAGCCTCTGGTCGTGCCGGGACCGGCACCCCTGGTGTTCAAGCAACCAGGGTGTGCTACGAATACAACGCTTCCGGTAGGTGCACCAAGGCGGCCTGCAGTTTCGGCCACAGTTGTGGCATTTGTGGAGGAAGGCACGGGGCAGCCTCCTGCCCCAGGGTCGGCACCAACAGATCGGGCGGCCGTTATGGGGGATCCGGGGGTAAGAAGGGCGGGAACCCCCCCCCCCGCAGCACCAGGTGCTGGAAAGGGGCCCAACGCCAATTAGGCTGGCCCCGTTATTAAGGCTACTTCATACCTATCCGGATAGGGAGGCGGCGACCTACCTGGCCGCGGGGTTTTCAGAGGGCTTTAGGATCCCGGCCCCGCCTCCTGCCTTTCCCACAATGGCGCGTAACTTGCGCTCCGTTGTGGGCATGGAGGAGGTGGTACGTAAGAAAATTGGGAAGGAAGTGGCGGCTGGCAGAGTGCTGGGTCCATTTTCGGAGCCCCCCTTGCCGAACCTACAGGTGTCACCGCTGAGAGTGGTGCCCAAGAAGGCGCCGGGTGAATTCCGGCTGATTCACCATCTGTCCCACCCACGAGGGGGGTCAGTTAATGACGGTATTCCGGCCCACCTTGCGTCAGTAAAATACACCTCGCTGGACGCAGCCATTAGAACAGTAAGAAGGTGCGGGCGCGGTGCCTTATTGGCTAAGGCGGACATTGAGTCCGCCTTTAGATTGCTCCCGGTGTACCCGGGCGACTTTAACCTGTTAGGTTTTCAATTTGAGGGTGGGTTTTATTTCGATCGCGCCCTTCCGATGGGGCTATCCATATCTTGTTCGGTTTTTGAGAAATTTTCCAGTTTTCTTGAATTCGCCCTGCGCGCCAGAACTGGTTTAGACACCACGGCGCATTATTTAGATGATTTTTTGTTCATTGGATCGCAGGGGACGAATGAGTGCTGGAGGTTGCTCACAGCCTTTCAGGATATGTGTAGAGAACTTGGGGTCCCTTTAGCTCACGCGAAAACCGAGGGCCCTTCCCCGGTGTTAACATTTCTGGGGGTGGAGCTCGATTCGGTGGAGGCTAGTAGTCGCCTGCCTGACGACAAGTTGGCACGCCTTAGACATCTGCTGAGTGACAGTTTGATAGCCGAGAAACTGACGCTGCGTGAACTGCAGGTTATAGTGGGTCACCTTAATTTTGCGTGCAGGGTAGTTGCGCCTGGCAGGGCTTTTCTGCGGCGCCTATGCGAGGCCATGGCCAGCATAAAGAGACCTCACCACCGCGTCAGAGTAACTTCAGCCATGCGCGAAGACCTGCGCATGTGGCTGGCTTTCCTCTCCGAATTTAATGGGGTATCTTTTTGGAGGGAAGAGAGGCTGCTGGAGGCAGACCTTCAGGTCCACTCTGACGCGGCGGGTGGTCATGGTTTTGGACTATATTGCCGGGGCCGTTGGTGTGCAGCACCGTGGCCTCAGGAATGGATAGAAGCGGGTATCACCACAGACCTAACTTTTTTAGAGTTATTCCCAATAGTGGTAGCTGTACACATTTGGGCCGGGGATTTTAGGGATGCCACTGTCAGGTTCTGGTGTGACAACCAGGCAGTGGTTAGCATAGTCAATCGGCAATCGTCTAAATCCCCGAGGGTGATGGTCTTGGTTCGGGCATTCGTATTGCAGTGTTTACGGCATAACACCTTGTTCGTGGCACGGCATGTCCCTGGGCTGCAGAACGGTGTCGCAGACGCTCTATCTCGTTTTCAGGTGGAGCGTTTTCGAGACCTGGCACCTGCTGCCCGGAAGGAGCCCGACCCAATGCCTCCCTGGCTGTGGAACCTTGGGTCTTGAGGGCCCAGGGAGTGATATGGACCGCCCTCGCCCCTTCCACCAGAGCGAGCTACCGCTCAAAGGTTTGCGAGTTCTGGGCTTTCCTTCGGGAGGAGGGGCTACCGGATGTGCGCCCCGTCCCATCGGACTACCTTGCCAGGTTCCTGCTTCATCTGCACGATAGCGGTTTGGCTTCTAGGTCGCTCGCTGTTTACGCAGCCGCCATTTCATTCTGGGCGAAGGCGCTGGGGCTTCCGGACCCAGCAGCCGACTTTAGGGTTAGGAAGATGTTAGAGGGGTTTAGGCGTATGGCCCCCCCTAAACCGGATAAGCGGAAACCAGTTACACTCCCCATCCTTAGAGGTATATGTAGCCTTTTTCCAGTTCTTTGTGGCTCGCCGTATGAAGCGGCGCTTTTTCAGGCCACAGCACTTCTTATGTTTTTTGGAGCCTTTAGGGCCGGGGAGCTCCTGTGCACATCGAATTTTGATCTGTCGGGTAGGAGCATGGTACTGGCTGATCTGCAGCTTGAGGCTGATCAGTTACGAGTACACCTGCGCATGTCCAAGACGGACCAGCGCGGGAGGGGGAGTTGGGTCACCCTGAGACGTTCCACCGAGCCAGAGATATGTCCGGTCAGGGCTCTTCAGAATTTCATTCAGTTTAGGGGGGAGGCAGAGGGCCATTTATTTCGTCATAGGGACGACTCCCCCCTTACTCTTTCACAGTTCAGGGCCCTGTTGAATAGGGCCCTCGTGATGTTGGGTCTATCACCCGAGGAATATGGCTTGCAGTCTATGAGAATTGGGGCCGCCACAGCGGCTGCGGGTATCGGGCTCCCGGCATCAACCATTCAGCGCATCGGGAGATGGCGCTCAGCTGTGTATAAGGCCTATGTTAGGAGGTAGGATGTGTGCCTGTTCTCTTTTCTCCGTTGACTTGTTGTGTCTTTTACAGGTTTATTTGGTTCCAAGCTGGCTTCAGTACTGATTTGTGGGCACTCCATCGCCTTCTGGGCAGGGAAGAGAGCGGCCAACAGTTCCTGTGGCACCCAGTTGGGCCTGGGTGCAGTTGCTCGTGTCTGCTGGGTAGCACGCCGAGGAATGCGATGGGGTCAACTGCTGCCTACGATCTGGGAATTTCTGCAATCGCACCCACCCCCGCAGTTTTTGGTTGTCCATTTAGGAGAGAACGACTTGGGGCAGAGATCCAGCATCTCCTTGCGTTTGCAGGCGCGCAGGGATTTTGCCACGGTGTTGCAGTGGGTGCCAGGGGTGAAGATTGTGTGGTCTTGCATGCTGCCTAGACGGGCCTGGAGGGCGGCACGATCTCCTGCAAAAATTGACTACACCAGGAAGAAGTTGAACGCTTACATAGGAAAGGTAGTGGTCGGGGGTGGCGGTGCGATAATTTACCATCCCAATATTAAGTATGAGGTTCCTTCCTTGTTTAGAGGGGATGGAGTGCATCTCAGTACAGAGGGCACGGATCTTTTTCTCGCTGATTTGCAGCAGGGCTTAAAGGTGGTTCTAGGGGTGGTGGCGGAGGGGGCCAAGCGCTAGGCTGACCCCTCCGTTTGGCAGGAGGAGTGCGGGTCTGGGGTAGACAGGGTCTATGGTGTCCACCTGAGGTGGCACAGGCTGGAGCAGGCTGGGCTGCCCGCTCGAGGCAGAACCGGTCCGGCGGGTGGCTAGGCTAGCTCTGGTCTGGACGTGCAAAGGCTGCCCGAAGGCGAGGCCTGGGTGAGCCGGCGCAGTCAGCTGCCTCGCCCTTTGGGGCGGCGATGAAGGGACTGGTTGGTACCCTCCAACTTTGGACTAGAGCCAGGTGGGACGCCCGTCGGTCATCCAGACCACCGGGGAGGAAGGCGGCTAGAGCCGCTTCCCCATCTAGGACCCGCACGGTATGTTTAGCCCTGCTGCAGAGTTGTAATGTTAGTTAATAAAGTGGCCCTTTTACCATAGCACAGCCTCGTGTCATTATTTCAGGGGTGGTGGGTAAAGTAAGGGAGAGTGAGCGGGGAAAGGGACGAGAATAGGATATGTGAAAAATAGAAGCCTTGTTTCATTTAGAAAAAATGGCATATTTGTGGTACAAAGAGAGAAGAGAAAGGGAGAGGGGAGGGTTGGAAGGAGGAATTAAGAGGGACGGAGCAGGTAGTGGAATAAGAAGCAGGAATCTAAAAGAAGGGTAGGTGGAAGAGACTGAGACTAAAAGATGGTATTGAGGAGGAAGTAATCGGAGGAGAAGCAAAAAGGAAACCGGGCAAGAGGAGGTATGTTGCTGACATGGAGCAGACAGGGACAGAGTTAAAGTGACTGACAGCTAGGAAGCTCAGTAAGAAGAGACAAAAGCAAGATGGCTGACAGGCTGAGAATTTCTAGTGGAACAAGAAACTGAAGCCCTCAAAAAAACTTCTAAATGAGGCAGACACTCTGAGGGAGCAGAAGATACAGAAAAGATGTGCCTGCAAGCTTTAATGACTATGACAGTTTGGTACAGGAATAAATAGGCCAAAGTAGAGGTAGGATGTGGGGTGGGTTGAATTATACAATGTGAAAAGTAACTGAAATGTTCTACTTGTAGGTTCTCAATTGAAATAATATCTCCACACAAAATGCATACAAAAAGAGAATTTGAAAATATATTTTGGAGAATGGAGAAACCTGAAGCCGGTTCTCAAGCAAACCATCTGCAAGCAGGAAAGCAGGCCCAACATGGCATAATGGTTGCCTGAGCTCTCATTTGGGCAGCTACATATAGACATACTAATGCTGTGCTGGATTGTTCACAGTCTCATGTCAGCTGTTTGTACTGTTTTGCCAAAAACCATGTAAAGCATGCTCTCCAGCAAAAAACAGCCCTCTGTAATTTGGAATGCTATTCAATGCACCCCATGAGAGTATAGCTGGCAATAAAAACACAGCTTTGCAAAAGTTAACAGTAACCGACTTTTGGTGAAATCAAAATCCTTGTGACACAAAGTCTGACAGTCACAGTCCGTGTGTCCTGTTGCTAATCACTGGTGTAGAATATGTTCAAACTCCACACTGCTATACTCCTATAGCCCAGTCTCCGTGAGGTAACGGAGCCCGGACTGAAGAATTTTATGATAGCATATAAAGGAAGTCATTTTTCTTGTAAAAGCCTCCCCAGTGAGTATCTTTACATAAGTAATTTCATTATAATTTTGGCCAGTGCCTTTTCAGAAACACTGGCAGGCTGTTGTCACACAGCTATTATGAAGAAACCACACTGTGAAGTGAAAAGCTTTCCCGCCCTCTGGGACAGGAAGCCCAGAGTCAGCTGTAGTTTCTGCGCTGTGGGAGTTTCTGCAATGAGGGAGGGAGGAGAGCCTTCACACACACACACACACACACACGCACACACACACATGCACACACCTATCAACAGTTTTGTGCAAGCATTCAGAAAAAGGTGTCTCTGCACGAAACTCAGTTTGCAAACAATGAACATCTTTTGTGTTCAGTGTTGGCAAAGCAATCGATTCTAGTTAGAGATTGGACCTGTGCCACTGCAGAAGCAGTTTGTCTTCTCCGTTTTGAAAAGTACAGTAATGAAGAGCTTCCAATGGGGCTTTTCTGTTATTATACAAAGGCTATGATTTCATTCAGCCTCTGTCTCCCTTTCATTGCATGTTACAAAATATAACATGGAAACCATCATTTATCTGCATTGGGGAATAGAAACTCACTCAAGGACATTGCAAAAGAGGTAAAGAGGTTTGCTTATTTGTGTTACTATCCTGCCATGTCTTCTTTTGTCTTTCTAATGGGGGGTTCTTTCCTGATCTTGTATATAAGGCTGTATGACTGGGGCAGAGCTGCACTTTGTATAGGTGTGCAAATTCCTGTTCATTCATTTATGGGCAGGGGGTTGCTATAGTATCAGTATAATAGTTCTAGACATATTAGTGAACTGAAATGAGATGATGCTCTACTAGTGGCTCATTTCTTCCCACAGTACAAAGATCACAGTGAAGGCCACTTTTCCTACTGGTGTCCACTCTTACTTTCCATTGCATCACTGACACGTTCACACTGGTGAGCAAATACATGTTTTAAAACTTAGAAAGAACGTTAATCACATTAAATTCAAGGAATAATAAATAAATAGTCCAGGCAAATAAATAAATAGTCCGGAAGAGTGTGATTGTAATTCAAAAGGTTTGTTTGATGTTTCTGTGAATGTGTATGGGCTCTATTGCCAGTCACCATTTCTTTGCAATTTGAGCAATTGGCTCAAGTGCATCTCCAATTGTGCAATGAGGGTTGCAGCTGAGAGCTGCAGAAGAGAGCACGTTTCTCATGTTGGGTGATTCTGCCCCTGACACTGGCCAATGTAGATGATTATTGTAGCATGTAGTTTGGGCCTGAACAATTGACAGGTCAAAGATATAACAGCAGAGGCATTAGAGGGGGGCACAGCACTAGGTTTTGCAAGTTGTTGCTCCCACCCCCTGCTTCGGAGCCATTCCGAGTGGCTAGAGCAAAATGGAGGCTATGTTGGCTCGGAATGGCTCCAAAGATGAGGGGGAACGACTGCATGCGAAACTTAATGCTGTGATCCCCCTCTAGATATGCCTCTGTAACAGCATTATTTATATGAGATGCAAAAATACAACAGAGTTTCAAATGTGCTTTATGACATACCATTTGAAAATGCTTTGGAAAGTCATCCCTGCCTCCTTGGTCAGATAAAGTGAGGTTTCTATGCTGTTTACTACAGCATAAAACCCACGGCAACCCTCGGGCTTAATATGGTATTTCATCAGTCAGTCATGCTAGTTAGCCTATGCATGCTGCCCCTCTCTTTTATGGACTGACAGAATAAAATAAATTTACTTGCATAAAATGCATGTGCAATGCTTATAACTGCACAATGCATAAATGGAGACTCCTTAATTATGCCACATTCTAGTTCCCTAAATTGTGAAATGTTTTTTTAATCACATTACCACAAGCAGACAAAGATTTTTTTTTACATGCCACTTCCATCCCAGAAACAATAATAGCAGGCAGTAAAAAGGCACAGCCCTAGATAAGATGCCATGCTATCAAGACTCTCTCTCTCTCTCTCTCTCTCTCTCTCTCTCTCTCTCTCT